>CM035424.1:84627735-85002735 GCA_020310875.1 Ceratopteris richardii | reverse complement strand
TATATGCATTTTTTACCTTGATTTTAGACAATGATTGTTGATAGATTCCCCTTACGTATTCTTCTCACTTTTAGGTGCTCATACAAATTTTCAATTCAAATGTGAATTGTGGTTTTTTGCTCTCCTTATAGTCACTACATCTCACGTTCTCTTGTTAAGGAGTCTTTTACAATGAATAAAATTGATGTGACGTTTAACTTTAGTAGTGAACTAAGAAGGCATATGTGTACGCATGAATTTTCTTATAGTGCCATGAGGTCAAGGGATTGTGCTCAAGAACATAGGCTTTCCATATGCACCAACAAGTCGCCCTCAAATCCAAGATTCTTGAGTCTTCAATCCTTTGTAATCTCTTGAAAATTAATCATAGATTTGATTCTATCAAGTTTCACTCCATTCAAAGCTTTATTCAATATATAAGCACACTGTGGTTGAGCTAAGATATATGAAAGCTCAATATCCTTGCTTGTAATGTTCTCCCCAATATAGTGATGATGGGCCTCAATGTGTTTTTATAGCACGATGAATAGGAGTTTTTTGCACGATGTAAATCACTCATGTTAGCATCAAGTATGTGAGGAATGCATGATTTTACTCATAAGTGAGAGTAAAGGTTCTTTATCCTTATTGCTTTTGAATTAGTATTTGCTAATCCTTTGTATCCAGCTTCTGTAGATGAGAGAGCAACACTAGCTAGCTTCTTTGATGGAAAAGAAATGAGCTTAGAGCATGGAAATAAAAGTTAATCATAGGTACTTCTCCTATCAAGGTACATATGATGCTTTGGGTACACTACCTCCAATCCAAGGAAGTATGTGAGCTTCCCTAGATCATTGATCTTGAACTCTTCTGTCATTTGATGTATGATTTCTTCTACTAACTTCACCATCATTACTTGTTACTATAATGTCATCCACATACACATAGAGATATATGACTTTTGCATCTGATCTCTTAATGAATAGGGAAGGATTTGCCTTGCTCACCACAAAAATTTTGTGTTGAAAGTAGGTTACAATTCTATGGCTTGAAGGTATCTGAGTTTCCTTGACCTCATATGAGAATCTCCTTCTGAGATCCATCCATTGAGAAATCCATTCTTCACATCCATCTCATATATCTTCTACTTCTTAGCATCTCCAATACTCATGAGTACTCAGATTGTAGACATCTTTGCTACAAGAGAGAAATTATCTTCATAATCAATTCATTGAGTCTAAGCTTATCCTTTGGCCACTAACAATGCTTCTATCTCTTCTTCCGCAGCATGCCTCAATTATGGTTTGTTCTAAGCTTCCTCATAAGATGAGGGCTCTTTAGAATTCAGGTCTTGATCTATGTAAATATAGTACTTAGTTACCAATGAGATGTCATATCCATAACTCTTTTTGCTTTGTCTTCTCCCTTGTAGATCTTCTAAAAGTTTGTTGAGATGATTCTATTACATCTCTTAACTCTTGAAATTTGTCTTTAACTTTGAAGTTCCAATAATTTATCTCCCTTCTAGGTTTCTTGTGATCATCATCCAAATAACTTAAGTCTTCAAATGTGTTATTTTCATCAAATAGTATATTTTGACTTACTATGAATCCCTTGGGGGTATATTTATAAAGACTATAACCCTTTTGATTTGGTTCATAGCCTATGAGGACACGTTTCTATGCGTTGGGATAACATTTAACTCTAATTTGTGATGGTATATGTGAATATGCAATGCACCCAAATATACAATGGTCCAAGCTTGGTCTTCTTCCATTCCAAGGTTAATAAAGATTCATTTGCTCCAAAGAATTTGAGGGTAACATGTTTACGAGATAGGTGATAGTAGATACTCACTTTATCCATAAATAACCAGGCAAGTTCTTCTCCTAAAAAATTGACCCTAAGTGCATCTACCACTGTCCTATTTCTTCTTTTTGCTACCCCATTATGCTCAACTATATATCCAGTAGTTGTCTCCCTCTTGATTCATATTTCTTGCAAGTATGAAACAAAGGAGTGGCAAAAATATCCTCCTCCTCCATCAAAACTTAGGCTCTTCAAGGTTTTACCTATTTAATTTTCAACTAGTGCTAGGTACATTCTGAAACAACAAAATACTTCATCTTATGATGCATGTGCTACAATCATCAATGAAAGACACATAACACCTTGATCTTGAGATAGAAGGTTCCTTGATTGCTCCCCAAACATCAGTGTGGGCAAGCTCCAAGATATCTCAAGGTATGTATCCCCTCTTTGTGAATGGTTCCCTATGAGATTTGCAGACTTGGCATGCACTACATTTGTAGATCATATGTCGCTTTCAAAAGTTAGGTATTCCAAGTATACTTTGATTGCTATTGGGTTGTTTAAACGCCCTCTCTTGAATGTAAGCTACTATTTTTTTTCCAAACATCTAACTCTCAGAGGGTTTGACTACCATAGTTGGACAATGCTATGTTCCTCATGTCTTCGAGTTGAAAAGGGAAAAATCTACCTGTCTCTTCTTATATTGGTATCTTTGTGAGTCCTTGGAATAACTCTTATACATAAGCTCCATATTTTACAAACCTAATTCCAACCCTTTTTCAACAATCTATCCTACACTTACCCAATTCTTATAAATAAAAGGTTCATATAGAACTTCTCAACAAATTCATGTTACCATTTGATGTCTTCAGATTTCCAATCTTCTCTATAAGGTGGCTCCTCTCATCTCTAGTTTGTACCTCATGTTTGTTCTCAGGGTCTTTAAAATCTGAGACTCATGTTACATTATCTGCTACATGACTTGAACATCTAGAATTTATATGGAACACGTGATAGTCTGATTTACCTCCTATCATTGGCATCATCATGGGCAAAAGAGAATCCTCTTGAGATTGATCATCAACGTAAATTTTTGTAGTTTCTTATTTCTTTGTAGACACCCTGATAACTGTTATTATAGATTTTCTTTTAATTGTATCCATAAGGATTGTTTTATCCCCATCTAGGAGCTCCATATCCTTCTTTGTTATATCTTCTTCCTCTGGGTTCATAAAGAAATGTTGAGTGATATGGTTGGTTAATCCGTATATGGCATAAGGTGAGGAGCTTTGAGATCACACCATGCCTTTTCTATGACCTCTCTATTTTCCTCTTGAACTTCTACCTCTAAGTGAAAAGTTAGCTTGGGAGGTAGTTGCTTCTTCATCACATTTCTTGCCTATTACTTTGACATCTTAACTTATACTTTTATTTGTGTCAAAGGAAAAGGATTGATTACATTTTTGTTTTCCACCATTCTTCATATGCTTGGCTTTATGAGTGAGGACTTGTCCCATTGTGTGTAGAAATCTCGTACTTGCATGTTCATGCATACGTCCATGGTAGTGTTAAATGCTTCCCACTTATCATCTCCTTTGATTCCTTTGATGACTTCTCTAACAATTAGTTTCTCATCCATGACTTGTGCAATGCTTCTTAATTGATAAACTAGACCCTTCATTTTTGTGAAAACTTCAGTGATGTTTTGCTAGGTTGTTTCTTGAGAGATGTCAAGTATATCCATAGTTCATTCTTCTTGGCCTTGGTGCTTTAAGAGAAGAATGCTTCAAAAGCATTCTAGATCTCTTGTGATGTCTTATAGCTCCTAATGTGTGGAAGCAAGAAATAAAAAATAGAGTTTATAGATTATGTCATAGCCAAATTATCCTTCACACACCATGTGTTCAACCTTTCTTACTCCTTTTGTCTTGGTTGCCCTTTGGCCCATAGCATAGGCATCAACTCATCTCCAAAGATGTATCTATTGAGGTTTCCTCCTTGCAGATATTCTTCCATTCTCAAAGAACATGCTGAAGAGTTGCTTTGATCCAAATATTCAATCAAAGAAAGGTAACCATGACCCATAATTTAAAAACTAAGAAGACGTTATGATACGACTGGGAGGGATGATGTCAGATTCCAAAGCTGAGAGTTTCTTTGGAAACACTTGCTCTAGAAAAACCTATTCCTTGATTGGACACTCTAAAAGACATTCTAGGCTTCCAATCTATGCAATAATATGACCATAGTTCCTTGGATCATTGATCTCAAAGTTTTGAGTTAAGACAAATAATTTTATGAAATAACACAAGTGAAGAAAACCTTCTTATTTATACAAGAAGGCTATCACAAAAACTCAAAGCTCATTGTATGCTTGGGATTAAGTAAAATCCTTTTAGATAATTTCAAGTAGGAAAGTAGTTCACTGACACAGTTTATTTACATCATGAATTGTGAGTAATTATATAGTGAACTATATATCTAAGAAGTCAGAAGTGCGATAAAAGCTTTTTATGAATCAAATGATGTAGATATGTATTCATAGACATATGCTCATATCTCATCACACAAAGATCAAATGGGTTAAAACAATTCTAGACACATTCATAAGAGTTTTACCTCCATTATCATATTGATAAATAAATTAATGAGACCATATCTTCACTTCCATTTCCTTGAGAAGTTGATAAACTTGAGCTATACACATTAACAAGGAATAGTTGATCAAGGTGTTGATAAAGATTTCATGTATACATATTGAGATGTAAACTATAGTACATGGAGGTGTTGTAGGACTTCAAGATACTAGATGTATAAAATCCAATGGGTGAGACCATTTCTCCTACAACTCAAGAATCTTGTACTTTTTAGAAACGTTAGGTAAAAGTGATTGACCAGATTCACCTCGCATTAGGGTTTTTGAAACATCTTTCTATATTGTTTGTAATAGTTGTCTCTCTATCATCTTCTCTCTCCCACACTCGTTTGAGAAAAAATAGTTTGTCTTGTGTTACAAATTCAATGGACTTGTGGGTATGCAAATGACATGAATGAGGGCTCATTGGAAAGTCTTTAGAGTGTAACTTGTCTTTGTAAAAGGGCTTTTAGAGTTGACTCAATGATTGAGAGAAACAATGGATTTACTGATTGGTTGTTTGCAAGTAGCTAGGTCTTGGGCAAGGTATAAGCTTCTTGATATGATTTGGGAGGAAAAAAATCGAACAATGGTATCAAAGCTCTTTGAATAGATCAAGGAGAGCACAAATAAGGAAGAAACGTTGAGTAATCATCCATAAGAGGCTTGTCAAAGCTTGATGAAGGTAACAAATCTCAGAGAAAGAGGGAGGCTCATGTCAAAGAGGTTCACCAAATAAACAAAGTCTATTTTTTGTAAAATCGAGGTAATCCCACACTATTTCGTAGTTTCCAAGTGGTTTAAAGAGATGAGAGAGATGTCCAACTAGATTGAGAAGTTGAATAAAGACAACCATGAGCCAATGAGGTTCATGATTAAAAACTTCATTATGAGCAAGGCATGGTTACATTTTTACTTAGTGCTCCCAAGGAGGATAATAAGTGGGCCAACTTCATCTCTTCATTATATGCTATGAGAAATATGCTCATTGTTTCTTAGTTTAACGCTAATGGTTAATGGAGAGACTTTGCAAGCTGGAAGCAAGGCAAAGGTAGCAAAGGTCATATGCTATATACAAAAAAAAAGAGCAAATATAGGATTAAAAGGTGGAAGAAGAGGAAGGGAACACAAAAAAGAAGACAACCAAGAACACAAAATGTAGGATCATAGTCAAATGGAAGAGAAGAGGTATGTGTAAGACAATAGTTATGCAATATAACACAAGAGCAGTAGCAAAGAAGATAATAGATATAGGAGAATCTCAACAATTTTCTAGTAACAACAAGTACAAAGATGATAGCATTGTCCATTCGTCCACTCTCAAGGTAGAGCTTAAATGGTGATCTAGACAACTCTAGATATGGAGATACAAGGTAGAGGTATGCTGGCTCGATTCAATGTCTCAAGTAGTGTAGAAGTCATGTATATATACGATAAAAGGTGGCCTTCCGTGGACAGCTATACATGGGCAATAAAGCCTCGATGGCCACTGCACGCATAGTTGCCATACACGGCTTAGATAAGTTCAATCGACCTAACAAATAAAAACGATTTTTGACTCGGATAGGGAATATTCCATGGAATATTCCCTTTATTGTTGCACCGAGGATGCTACCCTCGAACCCCATAATTGGAGGCCCTGGTAACTTCCTATCCTTAGAATATATTACATGGTCTGATTTGACCTTCATCTAGCATGCAAGTTGGGATTCCCATCAATTGGGTAATGCATGCTTGGCTTCTCCTCATAATGGGGGCCTTACAAAATGTGCATTAGTACATACAATCATGAGGGTTGTACATTGACCATATACTAACACCCACCCTTAATGTTTACCAAATGATAAATCAAGTAGGTCTCGATCCTATGCCCATCTATTGAGTCACTCTCCTCCAAGTCCTTTAGTGAATATGTCAGCAAAATTTGTTTCTGTTAGGAAATATTGTATCTCCACAATTTCATCATCAATTACCTCACAAACATAATTGTATTGAACTTCTATATGCTTGGTGCAATCATGAAATACTGGGTTCCTTGCAATGGCCATACAACTTTGATTATCACACGTAAGAATAGTCCTTATATATGATGGAAAACCTAGATTTGCAAGAATTCTCCTTAGCTAGGTTGCCTCACAAGAAGCAAAATTGCTTTGTACTCTGCTTCAAAGAAGGAGAGTGTGATAGTTGGTTGCTTCCTACTTACCCAAGAAAATATTCTTGAACCAAGTAAGAAACAATATCCAAAAACTCATTTTCTAGAATCACAATCTCCAACCCAATCTGAATTGAAAATATTATCTATCCATGGATTCCAAGCCTGTGGTGCCTGTTTAAGTCCATACAAAGCTTTTCTTAACGTGCAAACTTTATTTCTTGAATTGGGCACCTCAAAACATGGTGGTTGAGATACATATACAACCTCGTTGAGGTGACCATTCAAAAATGCAGATTTGACATCCATCTGAAAAATAGGCAAGGTCTTGTGTGTAGCAACTACAAGTATTGTACAAATATTTTTCATGCATGCTATTGGTGCAAAGGTTTTCCAAACTTCAAAACCTTCAATTTGTGAAAAACCCTGTGTAACTAATCTTGCCTTATACTTTTCTAATCGGCCATGTGCTTTATACTTAGCTTTCCAAATCCATTTAATACCTATTGCCTTCTTCTTTGGTGGCAAACGGATCTGATCCCATGTTTCATTTCTGAGTATACTATCATACTCAGAGTGCATTGCTGCTCTCCAACCTGGATCATCAAGGGCTTCTTCAATGGTGGTAGGTTCCTTTATTGAGCCCATGATATCTGCCATTAAAGCCATGTTAACAACGTGTTTTGAGGCTCTTCGTTGCTCTTCTATTCCCTTTGATCTATGCAATCCATCTGAGGATGATTCTAGTACATCTAAGTGTGGATTGCGATCATAAAAGACTTGTTATGCCCACTTTGGTAGTGGCTTATGTTGTGCAGCTACAATTGGTTGACTTTCTATTGTAGAAATTTACCATCAGATGTTTCCTTCTCCTCAACTTTAACATTATTTTTGTGTTTGATGTGATAGTAGATTTACCTTTATCTTCTACTAATTGTGGTCTTTCATCAAACACCACATCTTGATTGACAAAAATCTTCCTTGCCTTTGGATTCCATAACTTGTATGGTTTAGACTCTTCACTATATCCTAGAAAAGACACACTTTTTTCTTTTCGAATCCAACTTTGATCTTGTTGAATCAAGAATATGTGCATAACAGAAACAACCAAAAATTGTGAAATGCGAAACTTAAGGCCTTTTATCAGACTATGCTTCTTGAAGAGTCATCCGCTTTAGTGCTTTCGTGTTGTTTTGATTGAGGATGTAGACTATTGTATTGACTACTTCCACCTAGAACGAATTACGCATATCTTGAGCCTTTAACATACAATGAGCCATTTCAACTACTATCCTGTTCCTATGCTCAAGAATGCTATTTTGTTGAGGTGTATGAGGTGTGGTAAGTTTCCTTTTCACATTATCCTCCTTACAATAGTTATTGAATTTTATTGACAAGAATTCATCTCCTCTATTTGTTGTTAATTTCTTTAATCTCTTTCCTGATTCATTTTCCACATACTTATGCAACTTTTTAAACTTCTCACAAATGAAATAAACCCACATATTTCTATTATAATCATGGACTAATAGCAAAAACTAGAAAGATCCTCCTAAAGTAGGTGTAGACATTTTACCGCAAAGATTAGCATGTACCAACTCTAGAGGAGCTTGAGATCGATTGTTCATCTCTCATGGAAATGCCTTACATTGTTGTTTGCCCATCATGCAAGATTCACAAGGTCCTCCCAACTTTGAAAATGAAGGGAAATGACCAACCATCCCTATTCTTTGCATCTTCTTCACCACTAGAAATCCTAGATGTCCAAGTCATTGGTGCCATAACCATCTTACATCTTTATCTTATGTAGCAGTTAAGGCACTTAACTCATACAAGGTATCACGTCTTATGCCTTTACTTGGTACATTACCTGATGAATCCATGATTTCTGCACCACTTTTATTGAAGTGAACTTTGACTCCATGATCTCTTATTGGAAAAACTGACAACACATTTCTTGTAATTGTAGGTACATAGAGAACATTAGATAATATTTTCTCAACACCTAGAGAAGCGATAAAAGATATGGTTCTAGTAGAGGCACTAGGGAACTATACCAATCCTTTTTGGTAGTCATATGGCGAGAAGCTCCCTTATCTAAAATCCATGGTTCATCAAACACAAGCTTGAGCGGATGAGCATACCTCTTCAATAGCTACCCATAGTTCCAGCTATGTGTTGTTTGTAGACTCTTTGTTCTTCCAATATGATTTTAGAGTCCCGTTTCATTCATCAGCTTGCTTCTTTTTGCAATCCTTGATGGCGTGACCTTTCTTTTCACAATATAAGCAACTTCTTGTAAACTTATCTTCTTTTTCCTCTTCTTTGATCCATCAGAAGATCCTTTTCCTTTTGCATCGGTTGAGAATGTAGCATTGCTTATACTTTGCCGATTCTTCAACTGCATCTCCTCTTCTAAAACCATAGCACAAAACTATTTAAATGTAAAGGGTGTGGTCTTACCTGAGTGTTAAGGGCTGTTACTAATCCATCATACTTTGTTGGAAGAATACACACACATCTTTGAGCTAGATCTTCTAGTGTTATAACAACACCAACTATAGTCAAATGATCTTGAAGATATGTTATCTGTTTGATAAAATCTTCATCCTTTTAAGAATCAGAATGCTTTTCATTTGCCAATTGGCTTTCTAGATTCTATATGCTAGTGATTTTCTTGGTCCTATATTGTCAAGCCAATATGTCCCAAGCCTCATGTGCTTTAGAATTTTGTTGAACTAAAGTAAGCACAAAATCACTTAGACTAGTGACAATTGCACATAATGAATGAAGGTGATCCTATGGACAGTTTTCTAACAGAGATCAAAGACTTGAAGGAATAATTGATTTTTGTTGATGAGTTTATACCAAATAGCTCACTTGTGCAGAACGTTCTAAATGGTCTTCCCAATTCATATCAGATTTTTGCTTCTACTTTTTGGTTGATGATGAAAGGCAACCCAAATGCATTGTCTTTTGAGGATTTAGTCTTTGTTTTATTGTGGGAGGATCAGTCCAGGCAAAATAGGTCAATTATGTGTGCTGTAGATCAAGTTTTCTTGGCTAGTCAAAAGGGCAAAGGAAAATGGAGCTCTTCAACTAGTACGCAGAAATGTACTAATTATGCACAATCAAAGATGGAAGACAAAGATGAAAAGAAATCTAAAAAGTAGAAATTGTTTTCAAGTATTCTAAAGGAAATGATCATATCATAAAGAACTCTCCAAAACTGGTTGCTAAAGAGGCAAAGAAGAAAGAGGCTTGAATGGTTGTTGGAGAGGCCTCTAAACCAAAAACAGAGTCTACTAATCTTTTCAAGGAAGAAGTGTTGGTGCAAAGTCCAAGCCCTTACATTTGGCTTGAGGTTCATAAAGATGTGAAGTTCCATAGAAACCATTGCTGTGGAGATTTATCTCTTTACCTTTGTAAAAGTCATTTCTTTTTTAACTTGAGAATAACTGTATCACCTACCCAAGAGTCATGGACTTGTTAGATAAGAAAGTAACAACTACATTGAGGGAATATCTCTTAGAATGAAGGTTCAATTTTAGAGAGACCCAAAAGTTGAATTCAAATTCAAATTTGAATGGAACATGTATATAAACCCACTTGAAAAAGTCACGGATGAGTAGTCATTTTCCGAGCTCTCCATTGCCATTTTGTTTATGTGTAAGGCCTACATTGTAGCCTACTCTAATCTCTATCATAAGGCTATGATTACCAAGCCTATGATATTGTACAACATTGTTCATTAATACATTATATCTACATTGTTCATCTATGATATCTTTGTTATAATCATTTCTCACTATCAAATTGTGATGCTCATATCTCACTCATTTCTCCACCAAATTCCATGATCTATAGTTATTGGAATCACCTCAAAGTTATCTACATGCTGACAAAGCAACTCCATTCAGCCAATTTGGTGAAAACTGCGTCAAAGCAGTCACTGGTCAATCTTTATAGAGGTCCTAAAAAAACGAGGGTAATGATTAATTTGCTAAATTGATTTCTTTGTGTATAGTTGATCATTTCAAGTGTTTCCACTTGGAATCATTAGCTTACTAAGCTAGATAGATACCCCTAATTTTTTTTCCAATTCCTACTATACTGGTAGCACTGAGCATTACAAGCAATAGGTGTATGATAAAAAATAGAAGGTTTTCTTGGATTCTTCTATTTAGAACTAGTGTGTTTTGATTCAATATTTTCATACATCATTACCAAAGTACATAGGCACTTTTATGGTGTCATTGGAAAGATAAGAGGACCCACACATCAACTTTGAAGTCACAAAGAGCTGGTACTAAGCAGGATTTGGTTGTACAAACTCATCACTTGAAGTGTCCATCCATCTTTCCCAAGGGTGGTATCAGAGCAAAGTTAAGGTGAAATGGGAGATGGTTTTCCTTCTTTCATTGATAAATTGGACAGGAATAACTATCAAGCATGGTCTCTAAGGATGAAGACATACTTACAAGGAAGGAGCCTCTATGGATACATCTGAGGAGATGAGGAGATGCCCATATTCAGAAGCAAAGGACAACCCACAAAGGAAGAGCTTGAAAGACTTAACACATGGTGTGCCAAGGATGCACTAGGAAGGTCTTACTTACTCAACTCAATCTTTGAGTTTCTTCTTCCATATATTAGGAACTGTAAGACATCCCAAGAGACTTGGGAAACATTGTCTTCTTACTTCTCATCCAACACAAGGGCCAGGAAGAATCAATTGTGCATTGAATTCGAAACTCAAAGAAAGCAACCTAAGAAAGCTATCTCAGAATATGTGACCAAAGTTAAAGATGTAGCAGATCAGTTGGCAAGCATAGGAGAAGAAATTGAAGAAGAGCAGATTGTAAGGCAAGTAATCAATGGTATTAAAGTTGATGACAAATGGGAGAGCTTCACAATTGCCATGGACTTGTACATGGATATGCAAATTCCGGACCTTACCACACTCATGGGGAAACTATTCACCCATGAAGCCAAGCTCAATAAGAATGGGGACTCATCAAGAGGTAATAACTCTTCTGCCTTATACACTAATAAGAATAAGTCTAAAGAGAAAGGAAAGAACAAGAAGGTAGAAGATAAAGGAACCATCTCCCAAGCCAACTATGCAGGGAGAGGTAGATCATCAAGAGGAAGGGTCAGAGGAGGTAAGCAAGGTAGGGGGAGACCTTATAACTCCTCACCATGCAATATTTGTGGTCTATCAAATCATACTACAGATGAATGTTTCAGGAACTTCAAAAATTAGAGAGGTAGATGATATCAAAGAGGTGGATATGATGGAGATTGTTAATCTCCAAAAGAACAACCTACTCTTGTGATTAGAGCACCTCTATACCAAGAGTAAGTCAAAACCTTCACCAAATTAAAGGTTCAATCTCCAAATTATCAAAAGTTGAAAATTTCTGTGAAGAAGATGAAACACAGAAAGTCTGCTGCACAATTTCTTCTCATTGACCTATCAAACCTGTAAAGTTTTCTATGAAATTTTGTATGGAGTGTCACCTAGAGATTGCGCATCTCATCCAAGTTAAATCTCTTCAAAAGGTTTAGTATAACTTGAGAAATCAACTTCACAAGTTAACTATGTCTAAATCTGAACTTCTGAGAAGTCGATTTGACACCCCCTAACTTCTTAGTTTTGGTTCTCTCAATCTCAAACCCGTTTAAGCAAATGCTTCTAGACACAAGTAGCTTACCTTCTAACTTAAAGATTAAGTGCTTGCTTGCACAAAACTTTAAACTGTGGAGTGAGAACTGACCAAAAGTTTAAGATCGAAATTTGCGCCTGTTTCAGAGAATTGTGAACACTCATCACATATGAATGTTCCTACTAACAATTCTCTTAGTCTGTTTACAATTAGACACTGAAACTTAAGACATAGATTGATTAACTATGAACTTAGATATCCTCAAAAGGATTTCACAAATGATTTACCACAGATGGAGAACACGCAGAAAATTCGGGCGCAATTTTTCTTCAGTTACTCAGAGAAATATAGTTGAGTGATGAGAGGAAAACTCAACTAACTTTTCCTATGTCTAAAGACATTTACAACTACTAATATCTTCACTCCTATGCTCTATTCTATGTTCTCATTCCTCCTCTCTATTTGCCCCGACATTTTTCAAGATATTTATAGAGAAATTTGTACAAGTCTATGACTGAATCAAAGGTCTAAGTGAACTATGACTATACTAATGTACATATGTGTACATTCCTCACATCCTTTGAATGTAGTCTTCTTCCAAGCTTCAGGAATTGAATCTTCGTTCATTCTTTAACCTTCCAAACATTCAATTGGTGATTGTTCTGCACCAACAGCTCCCCCTCAATCATCAATTGAGGTTTTCTCTGTCTTCTTTATACCTGCCATGTCTTTGAATCTTTGTAACTTTGGTCCATCTAAGCTTTTTGTAAGCATATCAGCTATCTGATCTTTTGTTGAAGTATGAATTACTTCAATCTCCTTATCCATCACCTTCTCTCTCAGAAAGTGATACTGAATCTCAATATGTTTGGTCTTGGCATGAGAAATAGGATTAGCAGCTAAGTATGATGAACTCATGTTATCTCCATATATAATTGGTGTCCCCTGCATAATGTCAAAACTCTTCATCAAGGTCTTGAGCCAAATCACTTCCTTTGCAGCTTCAACCATGCCTTTGTACTCAGCTTCTGTAGATGACAAAGCAACTGTATGTTGCTTCTTGGAACACCATGAGATTAGCTTATCTCCCACATAACACATGTATCCAAAGGTTGATCTTCTATCATCTGGATTACCTGCCCAATCTACATCACTATATATTTTGATATTTGTATCTGATGTAAAACCATAATACAAACCTTCTGTGAGTGTACCCTTAATGTACCTCAACACTCTTTGTCCTGCAATCCAATGTTCTTTCCTTGGGCAATGCATGAATTGAGACAATACCCCTACTGCATATGATAAATCAGGTCTAGTTAAAGTAGCATAGATAAGACTACCAACCAAACTCTGATATTGTCTCATGACCTTGAATTCTTCACCTCCAAATTTGCTCAATTTATGATTCACCTCCATTGCTGTAGGTGCTACCCTGCAATCATTCATTTTAAACTTGATTAACAAGTTCTTTAAATACCTTTCTTGAGTCACAAACACTCCATGCTGAGTGTAAGTGATCTCCATGCCCAAGAAATATGACAAGTCTCCCAAATCACTAATTTTGAACTCCTTCTCCATTTGCTTCTTTAATTTCTGTATGCCTTCTTCATCTGTACCTGTAAGAATTATATCATCAACATATATGCACATATATATGAATCCATCATCACTTGCTTTTACAAGCAAGCTACTGTCTGCTTTAGACACCTGAAATCCAAGTTCTTTTAAGAACTTCACAAGTCTATAATTCCATGCCCTTGGGGCCTGCTTCAAGCCATACAAAGCTCTCTTGAGCTTGCACACATAATCTGGATACCTTTTATCTCTGAACCCTTGAGGTTGCTCCATGAACACATCATCTGAAATATAACCATTCAAAAAAGCATTCTTCACATCTAGTTGACATAACTTCCAACCTTTACATGCAGCAATAGCTATGAGTGTTCTAATGGTTGTCATCTTTGCCACAGGACTATAAGTCTCATCATAATCAATACCATAAGTTTGAGCAAACCCTTTGACAACAAGTCTAGCTTTGTACCTAGACACACTTCCATCTGCAAACCTCTTGGTCTTGTAGACCCAATTGCAACCAATAATCTTTTGACTATTTGGTTTAGGAACCAAATCCCAAGTCTGATTTTCCATTAGTGCTTCATATTCTTCTTGCATAGCTTTCTCCCATTTTTCCTTACCTTTTGCCTCTTCATATGAAGAAGGGTCTTCATCTGTTTTCATCATGTAAGAATAATCTTTTGTAGCCAAAAATGAAGTATCATAACTATACCTTGTAGGCTGCCACCTATTTCTTGATGACCTTCTGAGTTCTCCACTCCTTGAGGTTTCTGGCTCTTCACACTCAGGATCAAACCTTGGTCTTTCTTCAACTTCATCGTGCACTTCAACATTTTCTTCTTCATCAACTATTTGAATCTTAGACTTACCTTTCCTTTGATTCACTTCTTCTTCATCACCTGTATTGATATTGATTGTACCTGCATACCAAGAACTTTGCTCATCAAATGTAACATCTTTAGAAACCATGAATTGCTTTGTAGATGGACTCCACAATCTATAACCCATCTGCTTGTCATCATAACCAATAAAGACATATTTTTCAGCTTTAGGTTCCAATTTGTGTCTTAATTGTGATGGCACATATGCAGAAGCCACACACCCAAACACTCTGCAATGATCCAAGGTAGGTCTTTTTCCCCACCATGCCTCATATGGTGTCATACCCTGCAAGGCTTTGCATGGTAACCTGTTAACCAAATAAGTAGCTGTATTTACAGCCTCAGCCCACAAATAATTAGGGTAATTTTTCTCTTTCATCATAGATCTTGCAAACTCAACAAGAGTTCTATTTCTCCTTTCTGCTACACCATTTTGTTGAGGAGAGTACCTGCAAGTAACTTCCCTTTTTATGCCTGCATTCCACAAATAATCACTGAACTCATTAGAGAAATACTCTCCCCCTCCATCTGACCTTAGTCTCTTCAACTTTTGACCTGTAATTCTTTCTGCATATGCATGATAGTGTTTAAATGTATTAAACACTTCTGAATTATCTTTGATCACATAAATAGTGATCCATCTTGTAGCATCATCAACATAAATCACATAATACCTTGACCCATTTATACTGAAGTCTTTTGAGGGTCCCCACACATCTGTGTGTACCAATTCAAGCTTCTCTGAATACATAAAACCATGCTTAGTATAGGAATGCTTATGAGCTTTACCTAATTGACATGCCTCACATCTGTATGTCATATGTTGACCTGCAACATTAGGCAAACCAAGCACTAAACCATTGTTAATCATATCTTTAATACCTCTTTCATTGAAATGTCCAAGCCTCTTGTGCCAAAGATCTAACTCAGAGATCTTATGTCCTCCATATGTGAACATAGCATGACCAATATTACCTTGAATCTTCAATGTGAACAATCTTCCTTCTTTCTTCCCTGAAACAATCTGTTTATACCCTTGACTAGGATCTTCAACATATACTCCATCATTAGTGAACCTTACTTCATATCCCTTTTCAACAATTTGTCCTACACTAATCAAGTTCTTAGGAATTGTAGGAACATACAGAACCTTACTCAATAAGGTACTACCATCCTTGGCCTTCACAGATCCAATTGACTTCACATTATGCTTTGTGTTGTCTCCTGTTTGAACAACATGATTAAACACTTTATTCTCCAAATCAGTCATCAATGCAATGTTACCACTCAGGTGATTGCTACACCCTGAGTCGATGTAGAAGATTCTTTGATCTTCATTCTGCCTTTCACAAGTTGCATTCATTATCAATGTTGAATCCTCCTTTTGATCTGAAGCATAATTGTAGTAGGTATTGTTGTATTGTTGACTTTGGAACCCTCTTCCTGCATTTCTTCCAAAGTATCCCCTACTACCTCTTCCTCTGAAATTACCTCTTGAATTTCTGCCACCTCTTCCTCTTGAATTATAGTTCTGATTATATCCACCATTACTCTGAGTATTATGCCAACAATCATTGGCTAAATGATTTGTCTTACCACAAATCCAACATGCTTTTGCTCCATCTTTGTTATTCCTGCCTCTTCCTCTACCTTTGCCACCTCCTCTTCCTCTTAGGAAGCTGGCTTGGCTAGTTGTTCCTTCCTCTTCATTTGCTTGTTGTTTTCCTTTGCTATACTTCTTCTTGTCCTTTGAATACATTGCATGACCTGCATTCTTGTCACCTTCGCCTTTAACATCCTGCTCAAATGTTAGCATATGACCTAGCAACTGATTTAAATCAGGAGTGAAATGATCAAGTGATAATTCTCTAGACAAAATAAATGGCTTCCATTTGTCATCACCTCTTAATCCTGTAAGAATTTGTCTTACCAACTTATCCTCCTCAATGTCTTCATCAACAGCTCCTAAAGCATCTGCAATATCTTTCATCCTTGTCACATAGTCTGAAATGGATTGAGAAGCCTTCTTCTTGAATGTAGTAAATTCTGCCCATAATGATGCCTTCCTTGACTTTGTAGTATTTTGGAAATGCTCCTCCAAAGCATTCCAAATATCAGATGCACTTTCAAGACCTCTAATATGAGGTAACAAATAATCATTGACTGCCATATAGATAATGCTCCTAGATTGAGCATCTTTCTTCATCCAATTTTTCAATTCTGCTAGTTCTTCCCTAGTTGGAACACTAGGATCTCTGAACTGTGGCTTCTCTTCTTCTCCTGTGATATAGGCTATCAAATCTTTGCTCATAAGATGAGCTTCCATCCTCATTGACCATGCAGGATAATTTTCCCTATCCAATTTCTCTATCTGTAGAGAATCTCCCATCTTTCTTCTACCTGTGTATTGAGATATTCAAGCTTTATAAATGATATATGTACCTTTGCTTCAAATTAGGCTCCTTTTGTCTTTCTTGATGTCAAATGGTCTTCTCCATAGGCTTTGACTTCAAGCTTTCACTTCTTAGTCCTTCAAGTGTTGAATTTCTTGAACCTGCAGCAGTCGGGATCCTCCTTTCCTTGATTTTGATGTCTCCTGCTCTGATACCACTGATGGAGATTGTTAATCTCCAAAAGAACAACCTACTCTTGTGATTAGAGCACCTCTATACCAAGAGTAAGTCAAAACCTTCACCAAATTAAAGGTTCAATCTCCAAATTATCAAAAGTTGAAAATTTCTGTGAAGAAGATGAAACACAGAAAGTCTGTTGCACAATTTCTTCTCATTGACCTATCAAACCTGTAAAGTTTTCTATGAAATTTTGTATGGAGTGTCGCCTAGAGATTGCGCATCTCCTCCAAGTTAAATCTCTTCAAAAGGTTTAGTATAACTTGAGAAAGCAACTTCACAAGTTAACTATGTCTAAATCTGCACTTCTGAGAAGTCGATTTGACACCCCTAACTTCTTAGTTTTGGTTCTCTCAATCTCGAACCCGTTTAAGCAAATGCTTCTAAACACAAGTAGCTTACCTTCTAACTTAAAGATTAAGTGCTTGCTTGCACAAAACTTTAAACTATGGAGTGAGAACTGACCAAAAGATTAAGATTGAAATTTGCACCTGTTTCAGAGAACTGTGAACACTCATCACATATGCATGTTCCTACTAACAATTCTCTTAGCTTGTTTACAATTAGACACTGAAACTTAAGCCATAGATTGATTAACTATGAACTTAGATATCCTCAAAAGGATTTCACAAATGATTTACCACAGATGGAGAACATGCAGAAAATTCGGGCGCAATTTTTCTTCAGTTACTCAGAGAAATACAGTTGAGTGATGAGAGGAGAACTCAACTAACTTTTCATATGTCTAAAGACATTTACAACTACTGATATCTTCACTCCTATGCTCTATTCTATGTTCTCATTCCTCCTCTCTATTTGCCCCGTCATTTTTCAAGATATTTATAGAGAAATTTGTACAAGTCTATGACTGAATCAAAGGTCTAAGTGAACTATGACTATACTAATGTACATATGTGTACATTCCTCACATCCTTTGAATGTAGTCTTCTTCCAAGCTTCAGGAATTGAATCTTCCTTCATTCTTTAACTTTCCAAACATTCAATTGGTGATTGTTCTGCACCAACAGGATACACACAATCAAGAGGCAGATTCAATCACCACCAAGGATATAACAACAACTACAATAGCAACTACAAAGAAGGATACAAATCCAGGAAGGATTACAACAACTACATAGAGGAGCAAGAAGATTCTCTTCTGATTATGAGCATGACTTCAAAACTAGGTATAAATGATAACCATCTCTTCTACATTCACTCTGGATGCTCAAATCATGTGGTAGGCAATGTAGCTCTTCTCTTTGATCTTGAGGAACCAAAGGATAAGCATCACGTAAAAAGAGGTGATAACATCAAGCACTCAGTGATTAAAGTTGGAAATGTTAAGACCTTTGATGGAAACAAGAATCTATTTAGTAGGGTTCTATATGTACCAATTATTACCAAAAATTCGGACAGATTCTAGAAAAGGGTTTGCAGGTTAGATTCAACCAATATGGAGCATTTGTGGAGGATCCCAAGCATGAGTTCAAAAGAATTGCTAGAGGAAAGACATGTAGACTTTTCACTTTTGAACTTGAGGATGCAAGGAACATTGCACTTTACAGTTATAAAGATCAAACATTATCAAAGCTTGAATTTTGGTAGGGCCTATAGGTGCCTTGAAACAAATATGCATAGATCAATGTGTGCTTGGGATACCTAATGTATCCAAGCAACGCATGATTTATAAATGTGGTGCTTGTCAGTTTGGAAAGTCTCACATGTTACCCTTCTCAAGGAAAGGCTACATGCATGAGGACTACCTAGAACTTGTTCATACAGATGTATGGGGACCAAACAAGGATCCCTCAATCTCTGGATCAAGGTATTATGTATCTTTCATTAATGATTATAGTAGGTGGACTGTATTGTACTTTATGAAACACAAAGATGAAGTATTCAGTTGTTTTAAAAGGTATCTTGCACTTGTTGAGAATCAAACACAGAGAAATCTTAAAAGGCTAAGATTAGATGGAGAAGGTGAGTACTTCTCAAATGATTTTGATGCATTGTTACAGAACAGAGGAATTAAGAGAGAAATTACCACAAGGTATACTCCTGAGCAGAATGGGATAGTAGAATGAAGAAATAGGTTGATTGTTGAAAGAGCTAGGTCAATGTTAAATGAGAAAAAATTACGTAACTATTTGTGGGCAGAGAGTGTATCTACTCCCACTTATTTGGTAAACAGGTTGCCATCCAAATCTCCTGATAGGATGATCCCTTATGAAAGCACGGCATGGTAGAAGACCTTCACTTGATCATTGCAGGATATTTGGATGTGCAGCATATGTACATATCCCTTCTCAGATAAGAGGTAAGCTAGACCCTAAGGCAGAGAAGTGCATCTTCATTGGATATGATCTAAATCAAAAAGGTTACAGATTCTACAATACTTCAAACAAAGGATCCCTGGTCAGTAGACATGTTGTCTTTGATGAAAATGACTCTTTGTTTGATAGTGAATGCAGGAAGGTAAAATTACCTTATGACTTGGAAGAGGATTTTCCAAGACTCACTAAGGAGGAGCCTAATCAGATTGAAGACATCAACTCAGATGATGAGGACATCATCAACTTAGAAGAATTCAAGGCATGGAAGTCCAAAGGTAAACTCAAGATGAAGAAACTGGAAGATATACCTGAATCCTTCAACCAAGCAAGTAGGAGATCACAAAGGGAGAGCAAGAAGCCAATCAGATATGAGTATGATAGCTCTCTTCTTACTAAGCACTCTGTTTATCTTGCAAAAGATTTATCAATTGAAGAACCAACATCATTTGAAGAAACTAAGACCAAGGTAGAATGGAAGGAAGCTATGGATGAGGAGATTGAAGCACTAAAGGAGAGTGACACTTGGAAACTAGTACCAAAGAAGGAGTCTATGAAGGTAATTGGTTCTAGATGGATCTATAAGATAAAAAGACATCATACTTACAGGTAATGATGCAAATGGCATCAAACAGATCAAGAATCAGATGATGACGGAGTTCAAAATTAGTGACCTTGGATCAATAAAATATTTTCTTGGACTTGAGTTAGTCTATTCTAACTATGGAACTTACATTACTCAGAGGAAGTATATACAGGATATGTTGAAGAAGTTTCATATGCAGGATGCCAAAGTTGCAATTACTCCAATGGAGGTAAACCCAGAATTAAGTGCTCATGAAGGTGATGTACTTGATGACATTACAGGTTATCAAAGCATAGGGGAAGTTTGAATTATGCTACTTTGACAAGGATAGACATTGGTTTTGAAGTAAGTGTCCTAAGTCAGTTTATGCACAAGCCTAGGGCACCTTACTTGGAGGCTACCAAAAGGATCTTGAAGTACCTAAAGGGTACTCAACATCATGGTTTGTATTTTCCTTATACATCAGACTTGGACATTAGGATTTATTCAGATGCAGACTGGGCATGATGCAAAGATGATAGGAGGAGTACCTCAGGGTACCTTTCATTTGTAGGTGATAAGCCAATATCATGGTCTTCAAAGAAGCAACCTACTGTTGCTTTATATTCTACTGAAGCATAGTATAGAGGATTGGCCAATGCTACTCAAGAGGCCATATGGATCACATTATTGTATACAGAATTGGGATTGCATACTACATCTCCAATGATCTTTGGGGATAATACAAGCTCATTACACCTTGCAGCTAATCCTATTCATCATGCTAGGAACAAGCATATAGAGGTCCATTAGCATTATGTGAGAGAGAAACTATTAAGCAAGGATATTCAACTGGCATATGTATCAACTAATATGCAATGTGCAAATTTATTGACTAAAACATTAGATGGTACAAGACTTTATAGGTTTAAAGCAATGATTGGATTGCGGGATATTTATGAAGATTGAAGATGAAATCCAAGCCAAAATGTTTGGCATGAGGGGGAGCTATACAAAATTTGAAGCAAATACATTCAGCCAATTTGGAGAAAACTATATCGAAGCACTCACTGGTCAATCTCTACAGAGGTCCTAAAAAATCGAGGGTAATGATTAATTTACTAAATTGATTTCTCTATGTATAGTTTATCATTTCAAGTGTTTCCACTTGAAATCATTAGCTTACTAAGCTTTTAGATACCCCTGAAAGGCATTTTTTGAATTCCTATTGTATTGGTAGCACTAAGCATTGCAAGGAACAGGTGTATGATAAAAAATAGAAGGTTTTCTTGGATTCTTCTATTTAGAACTATTCTGTTTTGATTCAATCGTTTTATACATCATTACCAAAGTACATAGGCACTGTGGTGTCATTGGAAAGCTAAGAGGACCCATACATCAACTCTAAAGTCACAAAGGGCTGATACTAAGCAGGATTTGGATGTACCAACTCATCAATTGAAGTGTCCATCCATCTTTCCCAACAAGAAGAATGGGCATTTACTACTTTTTGTAGTTTTGACCCATCTTCTCATGAGTTGTGCATGTCTGCATTAGACTCAGATGTTTGGTACTTTGACAGTGGGGCGACCAAACATATTACCTCACGATGCAGTCTCTTCTCCTCACTGTAGCCTGTCCCTACAAGGAATACTGTTACATGCACCAACAACTCCTCTTATCCTATTATGGGAGTTCATAAGATCATTTTAACTACTCTTGATGGTAGTTCTTTAACTTTTTCGGATGCTTTGTTTGTGACCTGGATCAAGAAAAATTTGTTGTCAGTTTCTGCATTACCAAGATTGGCTTGCATGTGAAATTTGTTGATGAGAGGTGTACACTTCATGAGCTATCAAATGGCAACATGATTATTGCTTCTGGCATTTTATGTCGTGGATTGTATAAGTGCATAGACTATAAAAGATCTGTAAAATGATTCTGCATGTGCAGTACATGATTCTCAGGCTATGTCAGATGCAAAGCTTTGGCATGCATGCTTTGGTCATCTGAATTTTCCTAGTTTTCTACACGGGAAAAAATCTAGAATGGTATCCTCTTTGCCCAGACTTGAGGCACCAGGAAAACATGTTTGCGAAGGCTATATTTTGGGCAAAATGCACCATTCTTCCTTTCTAAAAGATGGTTCAGTTCGGGCTACTCAGAAATTGCAACTTGTTCATAGTGATGTCTATGGTCCTATGAAAACACCTTCTTTTGGGAATTATCTTTACTTCATGACTTTCATCGATGATTTTTCAAGGCATGCATGGGTATATCCATTGAAGGAAAAGTCAGAAGTGTTGATGTGCTTCAAAGAGTTTTTGGTTTTGGCTGAAAATATATGAGCATGTCAAATGGGCACCCTCCATTCTGATTGGGGGGGGGAGGAGGATATATATCTTTTGATTTTAATGAATTTTTGGCTCGGTGTGGGATAAAACACTAGTGTACAGTGCCATATACACCTCAACAAAATGGATTTGCTGAATGAAATAATAGGTTACTCATGGAGATGGCAAGGTGTATGGTCAAGAGTCAGGCTTTACAACATAGTTTCTGGCTTGAGGCTATTATGTGTGCATCATATGTACTTAACAAGTGTCCCACTAAAGCATTGTAGTCTATCACTCCATATGAGGCTTGGCATGACCGCAAGCCATTTGTTGCTCATGTGCATGATTCTTGTTGTTTGGCATATGCATTAGTGCCTAAACATCATTGTAGAAATTGGATGATAAAGTAGTAAAATGTATTTTTGCTCGGTAGAGTTCTCAAAGTAAATGCTATCATCTATATCATCCACAGAATAAACACATTCTGGTTAACCATGATGTTTTTTTTGTGGAAGATGCTATTAATCCATTACTTTCATGTACTAAAGAGACATTTGTTAGCTCCAAAGATATGTATGATACTTTGCTGCCTCTTTTTACAGGTGGATAGTCTAGTGCTGGTCCTAATGATGCAACTTCCCAACCTTTGCAGGTTTCATGTGATGATGTAGATCATTCCATTTCTGATGTAGATTTACATGATGCACTTATTGATGAGAGAGCTAATATTGAGCAGGCAAGAACTATATTAAAATGGCTGGTGCAAACCTTGCGTCATAGCAAAGTAGATGCACCTGTGTCATATCATACTTGGTTAGGCTCTCATGGTGCCTCTTTTGCATTAGATTTCTATGTTGTGGCTACATGTAGTCTCTGTGATGAGAGTGACCCTGTTTCGTTTCACATCAAAAAATTGGATGGATGGTATGCAATCTGAATATGATGCAATAATGAAGAATGGTACTTGGTCTCTATGTGACTTGCCTCCTGGCAAGAAGGCCATTGGCACTAAGTGGTTATACAAGCTGAAGTGCAAAACTGATGGTATACTTGACACGTGTAAGGCTAGGCTTGTTGCAGAGGGTTATGTGCATGAAAGAGGAATTGATTTTGATGAAACCTTTGATCCTACTTGCTAAATGACTACTATTCCTAGCATCTATGCACTTAAAGCTCATCATGGTTGGAATGTACATTAGTTGGACATTAAAAAAACAATTCTGAATGGTGACTTGCATGAAGAAGTGTGCATTTTTCAGCCTTGTGGCTTTATGCAGAAAGGGCATGAAAACCAGGTGTGCAAGTTAAAGAAGGCATTATATGGTTTAAATAAAAAACCACGTACTTGGTATCAAAAGATACATGCCTATGTGATTGCACATGGTTCTGAGAACAGTCCAACTGAAAGAACCTTATATGTTAAGCGTGCTAATGATGTACTTCTGATCATTGTGGTTTATGTTGATGACATGCTGCTCATTGGTCCTCATGATGGGCATATTGCTGATTTGAAGGGTGATTTGCATGCCTCATTTAAGATGTCTGATTTGGGGCATTTGCGTCATTATTTGAGCATTCAATTTATGCATGTTGATGGTGGAATGGATTTTTGTCAAACGAAATATATTAACACATTATTGGAGTGTTTTGGCCTTGAAGACTGTAAACCTATTGTGACTCCTATGGAGATAGGTTTATGATTGAGTGTTCATGATGTTGGAGATGCATTTAATGCTATTCTCTATCAGCAGGCTGTTGGATGCTTGATTTACTTATGCATTAGCTGGCTAGATATTCAATTTGCTGTCTCAAAAATAAGGAGGTTTATGCATTTCCCAAGAGTCAAGCATTGGCAGGAGGTTAAGCGCATCTTTCGCTACTTGAGTGGTACTTGGCTACTTGGGTTGTTTTATCCCAAGGGGGATCACTATTGCCAGATTTGCATGATTTTTCTAACTCTGATTGGGCTGGTAGCTATGACACTCATGTGTCCACTAATGGCTTTTGCTTCATGCTTGGTAGCTCATGCATATCTTGGTTGAGCAAAAGAAGCAGCCTACTGTGGTGACTTCTAGTTGTGAGGTTGAGTATAAGAAAGCTTTCACAGCGATTGTTGAATGTGTGTGGCTCAGACACCTTATGGCTGATTTGGGTGTTCGTCAGTCTTCTGCCACCACCATCTTCATTGACAATTAGAGTGCATTGGCAATTGCAAGAAACCCTATGTTCCATGCTCGTACTAAGCACATTCAGGTGCACTATCATTATGCTAGAGAGAGGTTCTCTGCTGGGGAGATCAGCTTGGCATATGTGCCCACACAGGAGAACATTGCAGACCTTTTCACGAAGGCTCTCCCTAGGGAGAAGTTTGAAGCTTTCCGCAAAGCTTTGGGCTTACTCCCTTTTGTGGAGTGATTTCCAAATAGCTTGGAACTTCCTTATACATGAGTGCTAGCTCCTTGTTCACTGCATCACTCCCAAGGGGGATTTGTTGATATATTTAGGTAGTGACATGTGTGAACACTCTTGGACTGCCAAGGCACTTTTTTCCCTCTTTAGGAGGTGTTTTCCCCCCGTCTTGCATATAAATCTATGGCCCTAATGGGCTACTTATCTTTGTACATTCTCTAGTAATACATTCAGCATTCTATGTTATGCTCCAAGCTTCTTCTTCTTCCTTGTGTTGTTCGTGTGCTTTCGGAGATGTCTAACTCCAACATGAAGCCACAATAACTCTCCTCCTTTCTCTCTTGGCAAACAAAAAAATGGGCTTTAGTGACTCCTCTTTGAAGCTCAAAAGGAACCCATGTCACACAAATTTGAAAGAAAAGGTACAAACATGCTTGAATAATCCCACATGTGGGTATGATGTCAAGTACACCACATGTACATAGATGTATTTGGACATGAGAGAATAATTTTTTCACGATGATTCGGAACTAAATCAATAAAAAGCTTTTTTGATCGAATAGCTTTTGATTAAAAAAATTATATCCAAAAGTATTTGATAAAAAAATATTAATCGAATAATATATTATAAAAGAATGCCCTAGGAATTATACCTCATCGGAGTTACTTCGTTTTTTTGAATTTATAGTATCGTACAAAGAACAAGGTATGAGCTCTTGTTAAAAATATTTAGTCATTTAGTATTAAGAAAATAAAGAAAAAAATCTCTAATTTTTTTAATTGTGAGATGAAAAACTCTTAGACTCTTACTTCAAATAGTTTATGTATGTGTGTGTATGACTGTGAGTAAAAATGTATTCTGGTTGTTTGATTCAATAATGATTTTACTTCACAATAGTATGCATATATGTATGTGCATGGATGGTTGTGACTGAAAATATATTGTGATTATGTATGCGCATGTGTATGTGTGTATGATTGTGAATCAAATCTACTGTATATGTAAGAAAAGCTTTGAACTTCTTTATGATAATTCAAGAGTTGAGAAGGTGTTAATAAGTGAACTAGAGCTTTTTACGTCTTTAAATGGATTCATCTTGTGGACTTACTAACACCTTCTTAGATCCCTTGAATTATAAGGGGATTTGACAAAGTTTCATCCAATAGTATGTGTATGTGCATATGGGTGTATAATTATGAATCAAAATCTTTTCTTATTTTGTGACTAAACATTGATTCTTACTTCACAATATTATGTTCAAGTTTATGTGCATATGATCTAGAATTTAAAAACTAGTATGATTGTTTGATGCAACATTGATTCTTACTCCACAATAGTATGTGTAACTGTATATGTGTCTATGATTGACAATTGAAATCTATCATGATTGTCTGAATCAACATTGATTCGTACTTCACAATAGTATGTGTAAGTATATGTGTGTGTATGATTGAGAGTTAAAATTTATTGTCATTTTTTGCCTCAACATTGATTCGTAATTCACAATAGAGTGTGTAAGTTTATGTGTGTGCATGATTGAGAACTAAAATCTATTGTGATTCTCTATCTCAGCATTGATTCTTACCTCACAATATTATGTGTAAGTGTATGTGAATGTATGATTATGATTTAGAATTTGTTTGTTTATATGAAGACATAGAAATATAAATGGATAGATAGATAAATACAAAAATTAATAGACTTAGAAACTTTAAGAGCTTCATACTATTTTTTATATATTTTAAGATATATATTTAGTTGAATGTATATCATATTTGATATTGATGTATGTTGTCTTTTTGTAGATATAAAGTCTTCATAAAGCAAGCATTATAGAAAAGAGAAAAGAATGGATATATGTAATTATTCAGCAACAAGGTAAATAAGTCTCCACAATATAATGTGAATTTTGTGGACATCATTATGTAAGCAATGCAACTCGGGTAAAAGATCATCTATTTAGTAAAGGTAATAATGTGGAAGGATACTCTAATCCATATAGTGATATATGGATAAACTTTTCAAGTAATGCAGAAAATGTAAATCTCAAGGTATCACATAAAAACATTTAAAAGCATGAGTACTTCATAGTACTTTTGAAGTAGTCTAGGTGTAGAGCAACAGCAAGTAGATATATGAATGACAACAAAGGATACTCATGATATTTGTACTCAACTATCACAAAATATTTTGGAGAGTAATCAAGTTAAATGCACTCCATTTTCTCTAGCTTAATCAAGAAAGAGTGGACCCAATGAATGTCGTAAAAATGATGGATCTAATAATGTGTCACCATGCTTTGTTTGTACTAAATCACAGAACACAATACCTATATCTTTTGAAAAGCAACATTGTGTTAAGATTCATCTTAAATGGACCCAAGAATTTTTAGCATGTGGGATTCCTTTCAATCTTATTTGTAGTCCTATTTTCAAAGGTGCTTTGATTTCAACTGCATGGAAAGGATTCACCATCCTAAATTACAATAAAATGCAAATAGAGTAT
Source organism: Ceratopteris richardii (assembly GCA_020310875.1). Lineage (NCBI taxonomy): Eukaryota > Viridiplantae > Streptophyta > Polypodiopsida > Polypodiales > Pteridaceae > Ceratopteris > Ceratopteris richardii. The sequence goes on along the minus strand of CM035424.1, from coordinate 84,975,247 downwards.
GTAGATAAAGTGAAGAAAAGAATTGAATCTAAGTTAAAACAAAGAGTGCTTGATTATGTACCCATATATGGATGCACAATAGCACTAGCTATAGATCGATGGAAAAGCTATCAAAAGAAGCCACTAATTAATGTCATGGTTATATGTGCAAAGGTAAGTATGTTTCTAGAAGTAGTTGATACTGTTTTTTACAGAGAAAAGTTTAGTTTTTTTTTTATTATATATGAATATGCTATATCTTGCATGGGTGATCCGAAGAATATGACTACAATAGTCATGGATAATGCATCTAATTTTTGAAGTGCTAGAATTATAATACGAAACAAGTATAAAGGCATTACTAGTGTTCCATGCCCAAAGATTATTTTTCACTAAAGCAAAGTTTATTGGATGCAAATCATGTGGTCAAATTTATCTAAGAGCATCAATTTTCATATTCGCTCTTTTGTTCAAAATTTCCCAATAAAGCACTTGATATCTTTTGTGCTACATGATTTTGAATAGTCTATATTTGGCTCAATGGATTATTGGAAGTCAAGCCAACAACTGTAGAAATGATTGTAGATCGAACTTGAGAGGCACGGCTATGCTCAATCATTCACAAATTTTCCATAATCTATGAGCTTATGCAGCTCACAAGATAAAATTCTAGAAGAAATAATCATGTTGCCATTTGACATATCCCATAATAGGCAAAATTATCTTACCAACTCCCATAATAGGATAAGAGGCATTGTTAGCACATGTAGCAGTATTCCCTATAGGGGTAGGCTTGAGTGAAGGAAGAAATTGTGATAGGAGGTAATATGTTTGGGCACCCCACTATCAAAGTACCAAACATTTGAGTCTACTACAGACATGCAGTACTCATGAGAAGATGGGTCAAAACTGCAAACATTAGTAAATGCCCATTCTTCATCGTGCATAAGATAAGCAGACTCTATTTTTGGTGTAGACACCTCTACAACAACCATTCTGGCCTCTTTCTTGTTTGCCTCTTTACTAGTGAGTTTTGGACAGCTCGTAATGACATGATCATTTGCTTTACAGTATTTGCAAAAAAAATTCTGCTTTTCTAATTTCTTCTTATCTTTGCCTTCCTTCTTCAATTGTGCAAAATTAGCAGATTTCTTCTTACTAGCCGAAGAGCTCCATTTTACTTTGCCATTCTGAAAAGCTAGGAAAGATTGATTTGCACATGTATAATAGACCTATTCTACCTAGATTGATCTTCTTGCAGAAGAAAAGAAACTAACTGTTCAAATGTTAAGAGAGTTGGATTGCCTTTCATTATCAAATGAAGAGTAGAAGCAAAACTGTGATATGAGTGAGGAAGACCATTCAAAACAATCTACACAAGTGAACTATCAGGAACGAATTCATTAGTAGAAATCCTTTATCTTCATCAAAAAATCATCCATAGAATCACCTTCATTCATGTGCTCACTCTCCAACTGTTTTCAAAGGTAAGCAACATGATCCTCATTCCTAGCGTGGTACAATGTGATAAGTGTATCCCAGCATCCTTAGTTGTTCTACAAGAGCGAATGTGAGGAATAATGGGACATTTGATAGACAAAGCTATCAATGCACAAAGCTATCAATGCATGTGCTTGAGCATCTCTGCCATCCTAATGCATTTTCTCTACAGTACGTGCAATAGGAACCGTAGCATGAACTGGAATCTGAAGAATATCAGTATCTTCAATGCCATTTGCATGAGTTTCAATACCTATATTTGCAGGTGTAATAGGATGTTTTTCAATGCCCTACACAATGGTCCATAGGCCTTTTTCCATGGTCCAATACATTTCATATCATATAAGCCCACAATGGGTAATTTGTACCATCCAACTTATCCTTAATAGCCAACATACAGAATGCATCACTACATTTAGCCATGGCTAGTAAGTGAAATACCGTGATGCAAAAAAATGATTGTATTTGAAAACTTTGAACACAACTACCTTGATGACTTCTTCTAAAATTCTAGCAGAACCTATATATATATATATATATATTTATATATATATATATATATATATATATATATATATATATATATATATATATATATATATATATATATATATATATTTGGCACAAAAATACAAAATAGCCTCCACAAGCACTACGATGGTGTGTTTAGAGGCCAAAATGAGCTCACATCATGATCTCCTACTCACCCTGAGCATGCTTAGCCATTCAGAGACGGCAATCGGAGGGGTGTCATCGATGTTGGAACATGTCCATGGCAAGTCCAAGTGATGGCCTGATTCATCAAAAGACCTAGAGACTTAAAGGAAATGTCTAGTCTTTGTAAGGTTCACTTGTGAACTACCTCTTGTAATTTGTGAGGTCTTTACTTGATGTAAAAGTAAAAGAAAACTAAAGTGGTTGAGTCCACTTGATGAAAAAATGAAAGAGAAGCCACGAATTTGTGATAGAAGTGGTTGGAGAATCAATCAATCACAAAAATATAGGAGATTTGTTTTAGGTGAGCAAGATTCAAATTCAAATCTTGGCTCCAAGGATCACTATAAATACATGGTATTTTATTCATGGCTTTAGACCTCCAAGAGCTGATCTTTATGCCATATCAAAGTGTGGCTTCAAGACACACATATGTATCAGTAAGTCCATTGTACCTTACAATCAATATACTTTCATTTTTATGATCATTTGAGTTCATGTCTTCATGCTTTTGTGACTATACTGTTCACTGCCATTTCTCTCAGTTTTCTCAATCACATCCCAAATTTTCTTTGAGCTTGGTGAATCATTTTCATTGCTTTAATTTGATAAAGTTTGCTCCTTACATCTACTACATTCTCGTAAAATTTCATTGCAATTGGGTTTTTCAATCTTGAGATATATTCATTTGAAGTATATTATATATGTTTATACTTTTCTGTCAGCACTCCATTAGAATAGTCATTTTCTCAAAGATTGTTCTGAGTATGTGCTTGATCATTTTCCATGATTAAAATCTTTATAAAATCAGCGTACTGTCTAGAATATGCCTACAAAATTGCATCTAGGAATCTAGAGATATTTAGATTTCTCTACTAAAGGGTCTTAGTACTGCTACAACCCATGAATATCAGTGTGATGCTACAACTTGCAAAACACTTTTCTCTTTATGTATTACATCATTTTTTATTAAGTAACTCTTGATTGTTAGCTTAATAGATTAATAAGAGTTACCCAAAAGGAATTAAGTTAATTGCTTCTCTATACATATTCAAGAAGGTTGATGAAGCAATGCAAGCCAAGATGTTTGGCTTGAGGGGGAGCTGTTGGTGCAAAATGTACAAGACTACACATTTGGCTTAGCATGGAAGACATGCTTGATGATTCATATGAACTATAGCTTCTAACTATTTGATCATTTACCATTTTAAATCATTAGTTCTTGGAGAATCTTGTAAAAGCCTATATCTCGTGGAGTTAGGAAGAATATAAGTTATCAGTTCAATTGAAAGAATCACTCCTAAATCAATGGAGTCACTTTTAGTTGGATCCAATTTTGAACTCAAACTTCAAACTTAGAAGAGCTACTTATAAAAAGGTCTTTGTAAAAATGCGTGGCCATGGTGCCTCATTTAGAGCTCTCTCCTTGATCATTTGTAGAACTTGAGTAGCTCACATCATAGCTCACTCTGTTCATCATCATTGAGCATCATTACAATGCCAATGACTTTGTAAAATCATGTTCTATAATACATTTAGCTCATTGAACATCTCTATTTACTTCTCTACTATGACTACTCAGAACAGTCAACTTCTTCTAGTCATATCTCAGTTAATACTTAACCATTTTGCATAATCTTTGGCTTGTTGGAACCAACTTAAAGTCTAATTTTGTTGGAACCATATTAAAGTCCACTTTGTGTTGTCAACATGTCAAGGCATTTGGTTATGGAATATGAGAGAAATCATCTTTGAAGTGCTCATTGGTCATCTACTGGTTAGTCCCTAAAAGTCGGGGCTAACATTTGATTTGCTAAAATGATTTCTCATAATATAGTTGATCATTTTAATTGATTTCACTTGCAATCAATAGCTATCTAAGCTAATTGGATTTGCTCAAAAGGAATTATGGCAATTGTTACTATTCTGTGAGCTTTGAGTAAAAAAGCTAGTAGGTATATGGACTAAAATAACAAGTTTTTCAACACTAGCTATTCCTGTACTAGTCTATTTTGGATTAATTGTTTCACGCATCAACTCCAAAGTACATAAATACTTTTTTGGTGTCATCTACAAGATACAAGGGCCTACTATGTAAATATGAAGTGTATCAGGGCTGGTACAAAGTAGGTTTTAGCAGTACCACCTCACTTTCTTGAGGTATCCATCCATCTCTCCCAACAATGGTGACCCCATCCTAAAACTTTTTAATGATCAAATGAGGTGGACCAATGAAATTATGACACATGAAAATGTACATTTGAATTTTCAATGGTCAAATGACATAGGCCAATAAGAGGATTCCATGTGGTAGCAATGGTGAGAAGAAACAAGAGATCTATATAACCTCCTCACTTCATTTGTGCCATTTTTTTGTGACTTTCCTGCTACCCCTCACTTCTTGTAATTTTCGTTCTCCAAGCCTCTTCTACAACCTTTCTAACGTGTCTTCTCATTGAGATCTCTTGGTGTGTAAGGTAATATCCTTCTTGATCTTTGACTTTTTTTGATGATGCATACAAACGATTAGGAAAACTTGGGATTTTTGAATGGACATAATCACTCGAATCAGTCGTGTGTACTCAAAAACCTATTTTAGTTTTATTTTTCATTTTTCTAAGGTATAGAGAGAAAGACTACTTCAAGACTTCATAAAGTTCACATGAACAAAACTTATACCTTGAACTCTTTGACATGATTGATATAAGCCATTAGGGGAATCAAAGATTTTTGAATGGACATAATATCTTGAATCAGTCATATGTAGTCAAAAACCTGTTTTAGAACTCTTTTCCCATCTTCACTAAAAATTGAAGAGATCCCTTCTCATGAACATTTAACAAGAAATGAAACAGAGTCTGAGGAGGAGAGGAGAAAGAAAAATTTATAAAGAAGCTATTATCATTGAGGACATTCAAAGGCTAAGAAAAGAAAACTTAGAGCTTTTAAAGAAATCACATGGCTAGGTAATTATGAATGTTTGAATGCCATGGGAGGAAGATTACATCCTTGACATAATTCGTGAAGAAAAAAAAATGTGGAAAGAACTCAATGATGAGATCTTTGACAACATAGTCAACATAGCTCTAAGGTATTGTCTTATGGTCATAATATGCTCTTCATTTTTTCAGTAATTAAAAGCCTCCTTGATACATCTGGTCTTGTTTTTATGTTGTAGGGTCCTACTCTACCAATGTGAAGAGTTAGCTTCAAGGAAGGTATTTATGGTGGATCCCCTTGTGACTCAATGTATACTATTCAAGCATGTAGAAATTGATCATTTAATCAAGGGTTTTAGTGAGGAGATAGAATATATAATTTATCGATATATTTAAAAGTAAGTTTTGATTTATATATTACATATAGATTAATTCTTTTCCTAAGGATGAAGTTCTATTTACACGTTTCAATTACATTTCCAAGGGCATTGGAGTCTTATAAGTATTTTTTTTAATGAATATCCAGCCTCGTTTATGAATTCTTTTGAATAATAACATCACAGTTGCAAACTATAAGTTCTAGTACACGTCCAATTCTCTTCTGTATCACCATTTCCATGCATTCTCATAATTTTTTAGCTTTCAAGTGCTATGAGGCTTTTGAGAATGCACATTGATCCAATGTCCAAAAACTTGCTATTTTGGTTGATACGATGTGATTTTTGAACCATTCTCTGAGCAGAACAACAATTGATAAAATTTCTTTTCGGGAACTCCAATTAGCTTAACAAGCTACGAGTCATGAGTGATATCATTTCAAATGATGGACTATATGCAAAGAAATATGTTCTGAAAATTAATCATGCATCCCGACATTTACGGACCTTGACAGTCACAGATCAGTGAGCAGAGATTGATTAATATCTGATGATCGCGAGAAGTATTACTAATGAAACTTTTTAGGATTAAAATGGACATTATGCTGAAACTATCATGCTTTAAATCAGGAGAAAGGATCCACTATAGAGTGAGAAGTGTTGGAAAACAAAGGATTCAATGCCTATTGGTCAGGATTGCTCACAAGTATATACATGAGTACCTATCTTAGCACTCTCCAACCGTATTGAGACCCGATAGCGACCAGCGTCATAGAATCTATAGCTCCTTGTACAACTAATCGACGTGGGCGCCTTAGTTAGTTAGTTGGCTTCTCAAAGCCCCCGCCAGGGTTCGAACCCCATTGGCTGCATCTCAGTAGCGTGAAGATTATTTTTATCATAATTTTCAAATAAAGCAACGGACGAGCGCGAACGCAACGCATTGTGCTTTTCAGATTCATTGCGATCCTATTGATCATATGCTTTATTTGCTTGTGCTTTATGTGGACGTAGTTTTTTGAAGAGCTTTTGGAGGGATCAACAATACTATATAAACAAGTGCTTGGCTCATTATCAAGTATCCTTCACCTAGTGTTCAACACAAGCTTTGGAGAGCTTGGACCTCAATAGAGATGGTGTTTTTTCTAGCACATGGGGCAGCCATGGTGCTAACTTCAAGCATGTTGAGGAGCGGCTATGGAGTTCTTCTTGGAGAAGATGAAGAGTGTGCTCTCACTCTTGCTCATGAAGAGGAGGTTATCTCTTGTTTATGGAAAGAAGACTTGGTCATTAGCAGCTTGATGGTGAGGATCGGCCATCTACATGGTGTATTTGAAGATTGTCTTCTACATGAAGATTTTGGGGTACTTCAAAGACATTGGATGGTGTTTAACATAAGATTTTCATCTTATGTTAAGTATTTAGGTACATATTCTCCTTACGCACACTGGTACTACTTGAATTTTATGGAGGCAGTAGCATTCATATCAGGAGGAATCCTATTCGGCATAGGTACAAGAGAAACAGTACGTATATGCTTTATGCATATTAATTGGATGAGGTGTTTGAGAAGGTGTGTTCACATGAGTTTGAGGATTTATGGCAGGAAACTTGTTAGCATTCTTTGCTACTTTTTAAGTATGTGATCTTTTCACACACGTATCTAACTTAGGGTCTTCCATAGCCTAAGGTTAGATGAGGGTTTGTTGATTATCAGTTTTAGATTGATCCTTCCTCTTTCGGTCACTCATATTCACTCTTCTATAACCTATGAGGTCACACATCTCATGTATATTCAGATTTTTGTCCATACATCTGAATATGTTTGTTACATTTGTACATTCACTCATCCATCTATTTCTCTTCACATAGAGTGGTTGAGATTTTTGCTCCTGCGTTGTACATTGAACATTGGTATATATGATTGTGTGAGTAAGCCTTGGCTTACGTAACACTTTACACGTGTTCTCTAGTCTCTCTCTATCTTTTTCTCATCATTTGTATGATTAAATGTGATATGTTCATGTTTTGTCAATATTGGAAGATTGCTAGATTATATGTTGTATATGTTGGACCTATGGAACCATGGACTTGTGATATGAGCTAAGGGCCTACCTCATTTCCAACATTTGGTATCAGAGCACTAAGGTTTTGGTTTCAAAGCTTTAGGACTTTGGCATCAATGCATTCAGGCTCATTCATATTCCCAAGTTCCTAGACTTCGAGGTTTACAACATATGATTTAAGGGCATCTTCTAAATTTTTGACATTTTACATACACACTTAATCTAGATGAGTAGAGATTTGAGAATTAGACAATTCAGTTACATGTGTATTCATTAGTGTGGAATATGAAGTTGATGATCTGTTAGCAGCCAAATATTTTTGGAAGAGTATGCAAATACTTTACAAAAGTATTGTTTGAAGACCTAGACTTGATGAAGAGAAGACTACTTCAAATTCAAGGAAAAACAATGGTTTAGAGAAGATGAAGGAATCAGATCAACATCAATTCACAGGTATCAATTTTTACTATCGGATTATCATTTGCAAGTCATATCTTAGAAGAGCAGTTATGAAGAGATTTGAAGGATTCAAGGAGTGCTTTTATACACTTTCATTATTTGAAAGTTAAAGGCTACATCAAAACAGGTATCTAGAGGTTTTTCTAGAAAGTTTTGAGATATCTCTTTCATTGCAAGAACGCTCATCTAAGAAGACAAATTGGAAGATAGGATGAGTTTTGTTTTCAGCCAACTTTCTGTTGTAAGTTGGTTGGATATCTAGGTACAGAATGTAATCTAGGTATCTAGAGAGGTAACTCTAGAAATGTAGTTCATCATTCACACAAAATATTGGTGAATTTAGTCGTTTTAGACATTTGAAGCAGAATTTTGATTCAGAGATATGAGGAGATGATAAAACATGATTCTATATTCACTTCCATTTGTATATCATGTTTTTTTTTGTCTCTTACTCTTAGCATTAGAGGAAGAGAAAAATTCATTTGAAGAAGTTAAGAGTGCTTGCTACTTCAAGATGAAGAGAACAAAAGGTATGGAAGAGAAGTTTGAAGATGTTGACATCATCAGGTGGAAGAAAGATGCAGAAGAAGAAAGTCCATCATTTCCAAAAGAAAAGTAAGGCTTCCTTTTCACATATATTGTCCATACTTTTCCTAGTTTATCCTCTACACCCAAAGACAAGTCTACGAGAACATCTTGTGTGAAGATAGTCCAAAGAAGAAGCAGTTTCTTGTTTTGAATTACACTTGATCATGATTTAGTAGATTTGACAAAGAATTGTATTGAGAGTAAGAAAAGCAGCAGATATTTGGTTTGAATCATATATGTATGAGTTATGTTTTAGTTGAAGCTTTTTAAGCAGGCAGTTTATATGTTCCCTCAAAGAATTCTTGGAGTGTCAATACAGAGCTACTTGGTATATGACAAGTTGCAGAGAAGTATATTTCTTCTTTATCTAACTCTTAAGGTAAAAGAGTTTTGTAGCAGATGTTGAAGACTTGGGTTGAGGTTTTATGTTTGGAAAAGGTTACCTCATATTCAGTATTTTCACAAAACTTCAGAAAATTCAAATTCATTGATGTACAAGTCAATGGAGAATCTACTTTCTGTGTTTGTCTAGATTTTTGGATACATGCTTGTATTCAAAAATGTGTTCCATTAGATCCTATAATTTGACTAAGAAGTGGAGTTAGCCAAAAGAAAGTCAAGTAGGTACTATCACATTTCACCCGGGTAGAATATGAAAAGATGAAGTATCAACTTGCAGCTTTAAGAGTTCTCAAGGTGAGAAGTTTGTCCACTTATGTTTCAAGTAGGAATTGCAAATTCTTGGAAGGATTTCTTTGAAGAAACGTTTTACAACTTTTTCAGAAGCATGGGCACTTAGAGACATTCAAATAATAAATCAAACATTCAGTTATGAAGGTTTGATGAGAGCAGATTCTACACAAGAGAGATCATTGATCTTGTATGATCTTGGGTATTTATGAGTCAGTTGTCTATCCTTTGTTTGTGTAAGGTTCTTAGCATTGGAGAAAGTAAGTCAAAGATTCAGGTTCTATCAAATTTGTGTTGCAGAGAGATAGAAGAAGATACTTGTTATGTTACAAAAGGTTATGAATCCTATAAAGCTTTCAACAAGGTTTTTATGATAGATCAGCTAACCTTATTCTAGATTTTGGAAGCTGAGAAATGATAGGGAAAGCTATTGGCATATGTACAGTGCTAGTAAAAAAGGTTTAGAGATTTTGTTTCAGATATAGGTATTGATCACTGAACATCAGATTTATTAAGGAAGGCGTTCCAAATTTCATAAAGTCTGATATATTTGAAGAATTTTGGATACTAGTGTTAAGTCATCCAGGGGGGTGATGAAACATGAAGACTTATTTTCAGCCATATGTGAAAGAATCAGATTCATACTTATAGGTATTCCTATATTTCCTTTCTCAGGTTCTCTTTATGTTCCAGCTTTGTAAGAAGAAGGAAGAAGGAGAATGTCTAGAGAAAGTCATGTTAGGTGATCCTGTTCAGGAGAAGGTTCTAGAGTTCTATTGAAGAGAAGCTTGATATTTCAGAAAGGTATGTTTTAGAAGTGTGCACATATATGTTTATACTAGGTTCTGAAGGAAAGAGGTATGAAGGATTTAAAGGATGAAGAGATGATGACATCATAGATTTTTTTATGAGACTCATATTTCAGTTGATTTCAATTGAGTTGAGTTGACTTGACTTGAGTACAGTCAGAGATGAACCAGCAGTGTTCATAATACACTAAGTTGTGAGTTGTCAGTCATAGGTTCCAGGATTCAGTTCTTGATTATTTTTTAGTGTATTTACATGACACAACATAAGTACATTGAGAAATTTTTTCCAATGCAAATATATGAATCCTAGTGTATGTTTTTGAGGTTTTTGAAGGCAGGAGATAGCAGGTGCAGAATAAGTTCATGCTATATTTGTTGTCAAGTAGAGATTGCTTGATAAGTACACTATGAGATATCTAGTTTGCATATTTTCTCAAGTATTATGGTTCATATTCCACAAGTTCACGCTTTCTAAAGGAAATTCGAATTCAGTTTTGAAGAAGACTTTGAAGAAAAGGTTTGAAGGTCAATTCAGGAATACAAGCTTGAAGCAATATGACATTGCAGGGGGGATTGTTTGTATCAGTATGACATTGTAGGGGGGATTTTTGGAAAACAAAGGATTCAATGACTATTGGTCAGGATTGCTCACAAGTATATACATGAGTAGCTATGCTTAAAGCACTCTCCACCCATATTAAAACCCGACAGCGGGCAGCGTCAGAGAATCTATAGCTTTTAAAATGAGTCCTTGTACAACTAATCAACGTGGGTGCCTTAGTTAGTTAGTTTGCCTCTCAAAGCCCCCCGTAGGGTTGGAAACCCATTGGCTGCATCTTAGTAGCACGAAGATTATTTTTATCATAATTCTCAAATAAAACAACAGACAAGCACGAACGCAACGTGTTTTGCTTTTCAAATTCATTATGATCGTATTGATCGTATGCTTTATTTTCTTGTGCTTTATGCGAACGTAGTTTTTTGAAGAGCTTTTGGAGGGATAAAAAATACTATATAAACAAGTCCTTGGCTCATTACCAAGTATCCTTCACCTAGTGTTCAACACAAGCTTTGGAGAGCTTGAACCTCAATAGAGGTGTTTCTTCTAGCACATGGGGCAACCATGGTGCTAACTTGAAGCATGTTGAGCAGCGGCTATGGAGTTCCTCTTGGACAAGATGAAGAGTGTGCTCACACTCTTGCTCATGAAGAGGAGGTTATCTCTTGTTCATGGAAAGAAGACTTGGTCATTAGCAGCTTGATGGTGAGGATCGGCCATCTACATGGTGTATTTGAAGATTGTCTTCTACATGAAGATTTCGGGCTACTTCAAAGACATTGGATGGTGTTTAACATAAGATTTACATCTTATGTTAAGTATTCATGTACATATTCTCTTTATGCACACAGGTACTACTTGAATTTTATGGAGGCAGTAGCATTCATATCAGGAGGAGTCCTATTCGACATAGGTACAAGAGAAACAGTATGTATATGCTTTATGCATATTTGGATGAGGTGTTTGAGAAGGTGTGTTCACATGAGTTTGAGGATTTCCGGCAGCAAACTTGTTAGCATTCTTTGCTACTTTTTAAGTATGTGATCTTTTCACACACGTATCTGACTTAGGGTCTTCTATAGCTTAAGGTTAGATGAGGGTTTTTTGATTATCAGTTTTAGACTGATCCTTCCTCTTTCGGTCACGCATATTCACTCTTGTATAGCCTATGAGGTCACATATATAATGTATATTCAGATTTTTGTCCATACATCTGAATATGTTTGTTACATTTGTACATTCACTCATCCATCTATTTCTCTTCACATAGAGTGGTTGAGAGTTTTTCTCCTGTGTTGTACATTGAACATTGGTATATATGATAGTGTGAGTAAGCCTTGGCTTACGTAACACTTTACACATGTTGTCTAGTCTCTCTCTATCTTTGTCTCATCATTTGTATGATTAAATGTGATATGTTCATGTTTTGTCAATATTGGAAGATTGCTAGATTATATGTTGTATATGCTGGACCTATGGAACCATGGACCTCTGATATGAGCTAAGGGCCTACCTCATTTCCAACAAGAAAAAGCTATGACAAGTTCATTGTTCTGATGGAGTGTGGCATAGATATGAGAGTAAAAGTAATGATCATGTCTATATTAAACCATGTAAAAGTACAATGCCATTGGCAATAAATCATTGTTCAATGAGTGAGGAAAGAGTGATCTATGAGGTGAGCTTCTATTCTCAATGAAGGTACATGAAAATGATCTCTCAACCTCGAGATACATGCGGGCTTTCCATATCCTCTTTTTATAGTTTTTTGTTGGAGCCAAAGATTTGATTTCAAATTCAAATATCTACCTAAAAGTGAATCCTAAAGTATATGATTGATTCTCTCTTGACTCAACTACCAAATGATACCATATTATATGCTTCCTAACTCCTCATGGGTTTATTCCACTTTTACAATGGGTAATTGTGAGGCAAAGTTATAAGAGGTTGTAAATATGGAGCTCTCCAAGAGTAATGGCAATCGATCAAGCTTATGTGAGGTGATGAAGTATGTAGGGTTGGGCTTAATTGCACCAGAACCCCCGCTCAAGCCTAACATGCTTGATCTTCATTGCTGCTTGATTTCTTGCAAACCAATCATCAATTTGAACCTATTCATCTTTGATCCATCCAATGCTTTGGTGAGTATATCTGCACATTGCAAATGCGTTGATACATAGGATAATTGGATATCCTTGCAAAATAATTTCTCCCTTACATAATGATAGTGCACTTTCATATGCTTAGTCCTTGCATGGTATACAGGATTAGCAACCAAATGAAGTGAACTAGTGTTATCTCCAAAGATAATTAGTGTGTAGGAATGTATCTCCAAAAGTGCATACAATTGCTTAAAACACATAGCTTCCTGAGTTGCATTTGCCAAACCTCTATATTCTTCTCTTGTGTAAGATAAGGCCACAATTGGTTGCTTCTTGGATGACCAAGATATGAGTTTTGAACCTACAAAAGATAGGTACCCTGAAGTGCTTCTCCTATCATCCTTGGAGCCAACCCAATCTGCATTAGAATACATCTTTATATCTATGTCAGAAGTGAAGGGATGAAGAATCCCTCATTCATTGTATCCTATAGATACTTAAGCACCCTCTTTGCAGCTTCCATATGAGGCTTGCTTCGTACATGCATGAACTAACTCAATGTAACTGCTTAGGCAATATCTACTCTTGTCAAAGTAGCATAATTAAGACTACCCACAAGTTGTTGATAACTTGCAACATCTTCAAGTAGTTCATCTTCATGTGAACATAGCTTGTGGTTGAGCTCCATAGGAATACCTGCAACTTTAGTGTTCTCCATCTTAAATTTTACCACCATATCATGTATGTACTTCCTTTGTGTGATGAACATATGTGAATCTGTATACGCAAGCTCTAAGCCAAGGAATTAGGTTACTAACCCTAGATCAGTGATTGTGAGTTCTTTCATTAATTGATTCTTGACCTGATTGATACCATCAAAACATTACCTGTAATAATAATATCATCTACATAGACACATAAGTAGATGACCTCTAATTTATTCTTCTTAACAAATGAAGAAGAGTCTGCCTTGCTGGCCACAAAGCCTTGATCCTACAAATAGGTAACAAGCCTATGGTTCCAAGATCTAGGAGCTTTCTTGAGATGATAGAGTGCATTTCTAAGCTTCCATACATAGCCCCCTTTTTCTTCATCTCCAAAATCTAGTGGTTGTGCCATATGCACTTCTTTTCATATCAAACCATCTAAGAATGCATTCTTGACATCTAATTGATATAAATTCTAATTTTTTGATGGAACAAGACTTACCAATACCATGATTCTTGACATCTTTGTCAGAGGTGAAAATGTTTCCTCATAGTCTAGTGCATGTGTTTGAGCAAATCCCTTTGTCATTAACCTTGCCTTGTACCTATTTATAGAACCAGCAGAGTTCTTTTGAATTTATATATCAAACTTGAACCAATTACCTTCATATTTGGCTTCTTGGGAACTAGATCCGAAGTATGGTTTTCTTGCAATGCTTCCACTTCGTCCTGCATGGCATCTCTCCATTCTTTCTTCTTCCTAGCCTCTTCAAATGAAAAAGGCTATTCTGCCATAGAATCTTTAGTGGTGTACATAGAGTGTTTTGTGACGAAGGATGTATCATATCCATACCTTATGGGCTTCTTACTTTCTCTTTGTGATCTCCTTAAATCTTGATTGGAAGACTAGGGTAGATCCTCTAATTGCCTGTATTTGAACTTGCCCCTTGACTTTCAAGCTTTGAAATGAATTTGCTCCTCATCTTCTGAGTTGATGTCCTCTGCTAGGTGTTGATTTTCTTGAGTGAAGGTTGGAAAATCATTTTCCAAATCATATGGTAAACTGAGTATCCTCCAATCATCTTCAAACCATGAGTCATTCTCATCAAATACTACATCCCTAGTAAGTATGAATGTCTTGTTAGTGGGACTGTATAGTCTATATCCCTTTTGATTCTGATCATATCCAATAAATATACATTTCTCAGCCTTACGGTCAATCTTCCCCCTGATTTGTGATGGGATGTGTGAGTAGGCAATGCACCCAAATATTTTGCAATGATCCGATGAGGTTCTCCTGCCATTCCATGCTTCATATGGTGTCATACCATCCAATGAGTTGGACGGAAGCCTATTGAACAAGTAGGTGGTTGTGGATACAAGCTTTGCCCATAAATATTTAGGTAATTTTTTGTCAACTAACATAGACCTAGGTGCTTAAACAATTAACTTGTTCCTTCTCTCTGCCACTGCATTCAATTCAGGAGTTTATTGTTGGAACATCAAGCTTACACTATGCTTGAGGTGGATTTGATCTACATCAAAGGGTATCGCGTCGAAAGAATATCCGTTGGAGAGTTCTTTTTCATATGCTCATTTATTGTATTTTTTTGAGAGATTTTTGATGGCTCATTTACCATTGTAAAAGCCTTGAGTTGTACACATGTAAAGTTAGAAAGATAGAGCCCAAATCCCACGAATTTGTGGTGGTTGAAGTTGCATTCAATCAAGCAAATCTAGTCACCTAAAAGTAGATCAATCAAGATCTTTACTTTTCCTAGATTGTAGGAAAGTGATTTGATTCCCTCCAACAACCATTCCCACCTTCATTTGAATTCAAATTCAACTTTTAAAACTCGTGGAACACTCCTTGAGTCTACATAAAGACTTGGAATCACTTGTAAAATACATGGAAGCAATATACATACACTTGTGACCATCATTGTATTGCTCCTTCAATTTTCTGCATCATCTTCTTCGCCAACAATAATCTTGTAGAGGCTGCCGCTCTCACCAGAGCTCCAAATTGAGTGCAAGATAGCTCATTGGAAAGATATACGTGTCTAGTTTATGCTTGTAAATTTTCAAAGCATTTGGTTTAGCAGATTTGGAGAAATCTTAGTTTTTCTGCCTCTGGGTCAATCTCTGCGTATTCCTGAAAAATAAGAAGTACCACCGGTGAATGTCGCATTCATTCCTATAGCATATTTGCTTATTCCTTATACTTTTGTGCATTCCATACACTCAACCCTATGTGTATCACTCCCATAAAAGTATTTTTTCTAATTGTAATGACGCTGGTCGCTATGGGCATTTGAAGTTCATTGTCTCTTCCATAGACAGTAAGTTTTTTGAGCTAGTCGACCCGCGAACCTATCTGTTTTGTAGCGACTCATTCTCCTTGATGCTCCAAGGTACATAGTGTGTTTCTTTGCACTTATAGCATGCCTATAAGGTCTATTTGAGTCTCCATAAGCTCAAGGGCTGGTCTTGTGCCGGTTGGCTTAACCAAACTTTGTTGCCTCGAAATGCACTTTTCTACCTTCGACAAGCTTCACCAAGTTCTTTCAGTGGTATCAGAGCTAGATCAAGATGGGTGACGACTTTCCCTCAATGATCGAGAAGCTTGATGGACACAACTACGCGGCTTGGCAAATCAGAATCGAGGCCTACTTGCAAGGTAGAAATCTTTACGGAATTGTAGCAGGTGATGAAGCTATGCCTATTCCAAGATCCAAAGGAGGACCTACACAAGAGGAGACAGATAAGCTCACACTTTGGTGCGCAAGGGATGCTCAAGCAAGGTCGTACATACTAAACTCTATCTTTCACTTTCTATTACCAAATATTAGAGGATGCAAGACATCTTAGGAGACTTCGGATGCCCTGGAGACTTTCTTTTCTGCTAGTACCAAAGCAAGAAAGAATCATCTTTGGAACGAGTTCAACCAAATGAAGAAGACACCTAAACAAACCATCAGAGAGTTTTTTACCAAGGTCAAAGAGGTTGCGGATCAGTTAGCATCCATTGGAGAGCTGATTGAAGAAGAGGTCATCATGAGGCAAATTCTCAACAGCATTCGAAGTGATAAGCAATGGCAATCCTTCACGACGGCTTACGATCTCATCATGGATGTGCAGACTCCAGACTTCAACATCTTTCGTGGACAACTCTTCAATCAAGAAGCCAACAATAGCATAAAGGAAGGTAACTCTTATCATGGAAATTCATCTAGTGCTCTATATGCAGATAAGAAGGATAAGAAGCAGAAAGGCAAGAAGAAGGAAGAAGATGAAGAAGAGACTTCTCAAGCCAACTTCGCAAGCAAGAGCAAGTGGAAAGGGAAGAAGAAAGGACCAAAGCAAGACAAAGCCAAAGGTTAAAATGTTCAACCTTGTGCTATATGCGATAAGACCAACCACACCACTCAGAATTGCTGGTTCAATGGGAAGACCCAGAAAGGAAGTGGAAGAGGTGGATATGGCAGCAATAGAGGCAGAGGTGGACACAACTTCAACAATAACAATAGAAGCTATAATAGAAGGGACTACAACAATTATTCAGAAGATCAACCACATGAAGACTCATTGCTTCTTATGAATCTAAGCCACAAAGAAGGTAAAAAAGATGATCATTTGTTCTACATAGATTCAGGATGTTCGAATCATGTTGTAGGCAATATTGCTCTTCTATCTGACTTGGAAAGTCCAAAGCATAGACATGAAGTGTAAACAGGGGATGACACAAAGCACAATGTGGAGAAGATTGGTAATGTCAAAGCTTCCAATGGTAAGACAAACATTCTAAGTAAGGCTCTCTATGGACCCACTATCACTAAAAACCTAATAAGTGTATGCCAAATAGTTGAAAAAGGCTTGCAAGTTAGGTTCACCCAACATGGAGCTTTTGTGGAGGATCCATGTCAAGGCTTCAAGAAGATAGCCCGAGGTGAGAAGCATGCTAGGCTCTTTACTTTTGAAGTAGGAGAAACCAGGAACATAGCTCTATTCAACTTTGGGTCTCAAACCCTAAGTGAGCTTGAAGTGTGGCATAAGAGACTTGCTCATGTGAATGAAAGAACCTTGAAGGATATATGCAGGGATCAAAGTGTTCAAGGACTGCCGAACATATCAAAGCAACACATGATCAATAGGTGTGATGCATGTCAGATTGGGAAGGCACAAAGACAACCATTCAACCACAAAGGCTACATCCACAACAACTTATTGGACTTAGTACATACAGACGTATGGGGCCAAGTCAAGAGCCTTCATTGGCAGGATCAAGGTATTATGTCTCATTTATTGACGACCATAGTAGATGGTCTGTTCTATATTTTATCAAGAGTAAGAATGAAGTGTTTGATTGCTTCAAGAAGTATCTTGCACATGTGGAGAATCATACAAGTAGATCACTAAAGAAGCTTAGATTTGATGGAGGGGGAGAATACTTCTCCAAAGAGTTTGATGAGTTCTTGCAGGAAAAAGGTATCAAAAGGGAAGTGACTACCAGGTACTCTCCTCAACTAAATGGAATTGCAGAGAGGAGAAACAAGACATTGGTTGGATCAGCCCGAACAATGCTCGAAGAGAAGAAGTTGCCACATTATCTATGGGCAGAAGCTATTTCAACTGTAGTGTACCTTGTCAATCGACTAACATCCAAATCACTTCAAGGTATGAATCCTTATGAGGCATGGCATGGAAGAAAACCTACTCTTGGACATTGCAAGGTTTTTGGTTGTTTAGCTTATGTTCATGTACCATCACAAATAAGAGGTAAGCTAGATGAAAGGGCAACAAAGGCAGTGTTTATTGGATATGATTCAACTCAGATGGGTTACAGGTTCTTCAATTCTTCAACCAAGCAATTCACTACAAGTAGAGATGTTATGTTTGAAGAACACAAGTCTTGGTATGATGAAGACAAACAAAAGGTAACACTACCATATGATCTTGATTATGACTCTCATCAATTAGGAAGCAAGCATGATACACAGGTCCAGGATCCAAGAAGTGATACAGACGATGACCAAGATGAAAGAGAAAGGGATTACAAGCTATGGAAGTCAAGAGGCAAAGCAAAGAAGCAAGAGGTTGGAGAATGCTCCAAACAAGCACTTAGAAGATTAGCAAGAGAGAAGAAGCAACCAGAAAGGTATGGATACGATTCCACATTTTTTACGAAGCATTCAATATACTTGGCAAAAGACTCTATTTCAGAGGAACCCTCAACCTATGAAGAGGCAAAGGGAAACCCTAATTGGGAAAAGGCCATGAACGAAGAGATAATGCATTGAAGGAGATGGACACTTGGATTTGGTTCCAATGTCGCCGAATCAAAAGGTAATTGGTTGCAGATGGGTATATAAAGTTAAAAGAAATTCAGATGGATCAGTTTGCAGGTACAAGGCAAGATTAGTTGCCAAAGGATGCTCACAAACTCATGGTATAGACTATGAGGAAACATTCTCACCAGTTGCAAAGATGACTACAATTAGGACATTGATAAGTGTAGCTGCTGCAAGGAATTGGAGACTCCTCCAACTTGATGTGAAAAATGCATTCTTAAATGGTTGGATAAGTGAAGATGTATACATGTCACAACCACTAGGTTTTGAAAACACTAATCATCCATCTTATGTTTGCAGACTTAAGAAAGCATTGTGTGGATTGAAGCAAGCTCCTAGAGCTTGGAATTACAGGTTGGTTACATATCTTCAAGATCAAGGGTTCAAAACTAGCAGCTCAGATCCTTCTCTATTCATCAAAAGGGATCACAATGAGGTTATCTATCTATGTGTATATGTAGATGATATTATTGTGACAGGTGATGATCTAAATGGCATTCAAAGGATCAAGAGACACATGCAAGAGGAGTTCAAAATCAGTGACCTAGGTGAGCTCACATATTTCCTAGGTATGCAGGTGATATACACAGATGAAGGAATGTATGTGACTCAAAAGAAGATACATTCAGGATCTTCTTCTCAAGCTCAAAATGGAGAACACTAAACCTGCAGGTACACCTTTGGAGATGAATCATAAACTAAGTGTTTCTGAAGGTGCGAAAATTGAAGACATTAAAGAGTATCAAAGCTTGGTAGGTAGCTTGATATATGCTACTCATACAAGGGCAGATATCTCATATAGTGTGGGAGTGTTTAGTCAGTTCATGCACTCACCGAGAAGACCACACATGGATGCGGCTAAGAGAGTACTTAAGTATCTCAAAGGTACAATCAACGAAGGTATATTCTATCCTTACTCTTCAGATTTGGATATCAAAATCTACTCAGATGCAGATTGGGCAGGAGCTAAGGATGATAGAAAAAGTACATCTGGTTGCTTAGCATTTGCAGGTTCGAAGCTAGTGTCATGGAGTTCTAAGAAGCAACCAACAATTGCTTTATCCTGAACTAAAGCAGAGTACAGAGGCTTGACCATAGCAACTCAAGAGGCAATATGGTTAAGAGCATTGTATACATATTTGGGACTTGTGAGTTCCAAACCTCACATATTTGGAGATAATGTAAGTTCCATGCATCTAGCGGCAAATCCTATTTTTCATGCGAGAACCAACCACATAGAAGTCCATTACCACTTCATCAGGGAGAAGCTCATGGCAAAGGAGATTGACATTTCTTTTGTTCCTCTTGAAAAGCAAGTAGCAGATATGATGACGAAGGCACTTGATGGAATAAAGCTTTGTAGATTCAAAGCTATGGCAGGTATTCAACCTATTAGAGAATGAAGACTCAAGCATACTTTAGCTTGAGGGGGAGCTGTTGGAGCATCAAGCTTACACTATGCTTGAGGTGGATTTGATCTACATCAAAGGCTATCGCGTCGAAAGAATATCCATTGGAGAGTTCTTTTTCATATGCTCATTTATTGTATTTTTTTGAAAGATTTTTGATGGCTCATTTACCATTGTAAAAGCCTTGAGTTGTACACATGTAAAGGTAGAAAGATAAAGCCCAAATCCCACGAATTTGTGGTGGTTGAAGTTGCATTCAATCAAGCAAATCAAGTCACCTAAAAGTAGATCAATCAAGATCTTCACTTTTCCTAGATTGTAGGAAAGTGATTTGATTCCCTCCAACAACCATTCCCACCTTCATTTGAATTCAAGTTCAACTTGTAAAACTCGTGGAACACTCCTAGAGTTTATATAAAGACTTGGAATCACTTGTAAAATACATGGAAGCAATATACATACACTTGTGACCATCATTGTCTTGCTCCTTCAATTTTCTGCATCATCTTCTTCGCCAACAGTACTCTTGCAGAGGCTGCTGCTCTCTCTCTCTCTAGAGAACCAAATTGAGTTCAAGATGACTCATTGGAAAGGTATAAGTGTCTAGTGTATGCCTGTAAATTTTCAAAGCATTTGATTCTGCAGATTTGGAGAAATCGCAGTTTTTCTACCTCGGGGTCAATCTCTACGTATTCCTGAAAAATAGGAAGTACCACCGGTGAATGTCGCATTCATTCCTATAGCATATTTTGCTTATTCCTTATACTTTTGTGCATTCCATACACTCAATCCTATGTGTATCACTCCCATAAAAGGATTTTTTCTAATTGTAATCACGCTGGTCGCTATGAGCATTTGAAGTTCATTGTCTCTTCCATAGATAGTAAGTTTTTTGAGCTAGTCGACCCGCGAACCTATCTGTTTTGTATCGACTCATTCTCCTTGATGCTCCAAAGTACATAGTGTGTTTCTTTGCACTTATAGCATGCCTATAAGGTCTATTTGAGTCTCCATAAGCTCAAGGGCTGGTCTTGTGCCGGTTGGCTTGACCAAACTTCGTCGCCTCGAAACGCACTTTTCTACCTTCGACAAGCTTCACCAAGTTCTTTCATTTATCTGGTTGTTACTTCCCTCTTTATGCCTCTGTTGTATAGAAATAGATCAAACTCATGTGAAAAGTACTCACCACCTCCATTTGACCTAATTCTCTTCAAGTTCCTTCATAGTTTGTTTTCAACTAGTGCCAAATACTTCCTGAAACATGTAAATACCTCATCGTTATGCATCATGAAATAGAGAATTTTCCACCTACTATAATAATCAATAAATGAGACATAGTACCTTGATCTTGGGATGGATGGATCTTTGCTAGGACCCCACATATCAGTTTGTGCAAGTTCCAAATAGTTTTCATGAATGTATCCTTTCCTATTGAATGGTTGGCTATGAGCTTTTCCAAATTGGAAAGCTCCACGTTTGTATATCATGTGCTGCTTGGTCACATTGGGAATGCCAAGCACACTTTGATCCCTGCAAATTTGCTTCAAAGTTCTCTCTCCTATGTGCCCTAGCCTTTTGTGCCATATTTCCAACTTAGATAAGGTGTGATCTCTGTAATTGAATAGTTCTATGTCTTTGTGTCTTCGATCTCAAAAGTAAAGAATCTATGTGACTTCTCACCTTTTGCAATCCTTTTGAAACCTTGTTGGGGGTCTTCCACATATGTTTCATGCTTAGTGAATATGACCTGTAGACCTTTCTCTACAATCTACCCAACACTAATTAGATTTTTTATTATAGTAGGCATATAGAGAACTTTGCTCAAAAGGTTCATACTACCATCAGATGTTTTGGCATTTCCATCTTGCTTGACTGAGTGTTTAGTGTCATCACCTCATTTTACTTCGTGCTTCCCTTTTTGTCCTTCAACATCAGCTAATAGAGCTATATTTCCTACCACAAGATAGGAACAACCTGATTCAATGTAGAAAAGATGCTCATCATCTTTACCTTGCTTGGATGTCATGTTCGTGATGAGTAGAGAGTCTTCTTGATCTTTAGTATAGTTGTTGAAATACATGTAGATTGGTAACTTCTGAACTCCAAAACACCAAGAATATTGTATTGTTCAATTATGGCGCTGTCGGGATGAAATCCCGCAGGGAGTGTGCATTGTTTTTTTCAGAAGTTCATTATTTTCTGAGTATTGTGTGATGTTTTCACGAGAGAGTGGTATGTTCTGTACATATTTTGGCCGAATTGATTGATTGTGTGATGCAGAAATAAGTTTGAGATGTATGTTAAACGTGTGTGTAAAAATAACTGACATTAGAAACACGAAAACCCTAGTTTTGACCCTCAGAACCCCCTGAAAATGTGAGTTTACCCCCCTGAAAATCGGACTTGAACCCTTGGAAACCCTTGGAGTTTAGGTCCGAACTGTAAATAAAACCTTGAATCGGTGAGTTTAAGATAATTGTGAGCAAACCCTTGTTTTTCCCGATCAAAAACCCTAGGGTAGACCCTTGGAAATGGCGGTTTCTATAGGCCAAACCCTAAAAACCAATTAAATTGTAAATATCCAGTGTGAAACCGAAACCATAGTTTATGGAAAAATTAAAACACCACCAAAATTAGAAAGTTAATTGAGGAGGTGGGAACGTTCTAGAAGGAAGTCCTAGGGAGGGGCCTATAAATAAGTCCAAACTCATTTGTTTCTTCCTCATTCTGTGGATTGTCCTTGTGGATCGTCTCCTCCAGGTATGCTCCATGACTTTACTTGTTCATTCATGTTCTTTCCCATATATTACGGTATTGCATTTAAGAAAGAGAGAATTCGTTTTGCGGGAGATTCTTCTGAGATGATTTCGTGTCATTCATTCTACCCTTTAATATTATATTGTTGAAATGCACTTTTAAGTATTTTGATGGAACATACTCTAAACGATTCTCGAACACGAAAGAGAGAGAAACATAGAATAGCTCTGACAACAGCGATGGCGGTAGTAACAGACGGAGAGAATTCGGTCGGTAGCTATGTCGGGGCGCTATAGATTTCTGACGTGGAGGAGAGAGGGCATGCGTCTCTGGCAGATGAGAGAGAGAGGGGCAGGTCTGTGCATGTGCATCCATGGAGAAAGAGATTGTAGAGCGTTGACGGCTGCTGGTGTCTGAGAGAAAAACGAGAGAGAGAGTAATCACGGAAAGGGCGGCAACAGAGGTAAGATGGCGCTGTGTATAGCTCTCAGAAGCCGGGAGCTAGATTTGAGAGAGAGAGTTGCTGAAACATGTATGGTTTGGGCAGTCGAGAGACTCTGGTCAGGTTCCTTGGGTCACCGACATCGTCCGACAGAGAGAGGGATAAGGAGGTCCTGACGCCTGCTACGCTTCACAAAACAGAGAGAGAAGGAGATATGATCGTCTGGTGCTGTGTCGCGAGCGTAGAAGATTGCGGCGAGCTTGTACAGAGAGAGAAAGACCACTAGTGGGCGCTGCGCGCATGATTTCGGGAGAGAGAAGCATCGCTTAATGTTGGCGCTTGACTTGAGAAATTGGAGGTCGACATGTCGCAGAGAGAGAGTCAGAGAGCGGCTGCTGTCCGCACAGAACGTATGGAAATTCGGACGTGTTGTAGCAGATTGAAAACAGAGAGAGGCTGTGTAGTCCGGCGCTATAGAGCAACGCGGAGAGAGAGAGAGAGAGAGAGAGAGAGAGAGAGAGAGAGAGAGATACACAGAGGTTTAGTGCTGTCTGTCGATGGAAAAGAGAAAGAGGTAGGAGGCTTATAAGATAGAGGCGGCACGCAGAGACATATAAGAGAGAGAGAGAGATGGAGTGGCGCTGCAGAATTCCCATTGTAGCACTGTAGAGAGAGCCTGAGACTCGAGAGGGAGCTGACTGCCAGATTGCCAACGCAGAAGGGAGAGGTTCACGCTTGCTTGGCTGTGTCACAGAGAGTTTGAGAGCGATAAATTATTGGTGGTACCGTGGGGCTGTAGAAGGCGGTGAGAGCATTGGCGGCGCGATGTTGGATCAGGAACAGAGAGATTCATGCTGACAGACAGAGAGCAACTAATGATGCAGGCAGAGGTGCGCTGTAGATAGCCGGTAGAGAGACAGAAATACATGAGGTGTCGACAGCTCAGAAGCTTGATGCGGCAGATGGAAAGGATGCCACTACTGGCGCAACGATGAGAGAGATAAGGAGGGACAGGCGGCCCAATCGATGGCACACTACTGCTGATATGAACCGTGTGAGAGAGGGAGGTTGACGGTAGCAACCGACATGGAGGCGGCAACGAATTCGCGCAAAGAGGCGTGCGCTGAGAGAGAGAAAGAGAGAGAGAGAGAGAGAGAGAGAGAGAGCGCCGCTAGAGAGAGAGACTCACAATCGGCTCTGAGAGAGGTGCGCTGACTGCGTGGCTGAGAAGAAAGCCATTGGCGGCACATGCACGTGGAGGAGAGAGAGAGAGGGAAGGATTCTCTCTCCCCCTCCCATGGCGGCTGCGCGCACGCAGGCGCACGCGAGAGAGAGATGAGAGAGAGAGGTATGGTAGACCACCATCGTGCACAGATAGAAAACAAATTATGGCGGCATAGACAGAGAGTTTGCTTTCTACTATTTGTGATCATATAAATCAAATAGTGCATAAGTGACATACCTGAATGAAAAGGTTGTAATAATTATAGAGCAAATGAAGTTACATTGTTGTTTCTATCTGATAAACAAATAGAGCTCATGTTCATTCGACAGACGTTACATCTTTTCCAGATCTATCCTTCGTCCATAGACTTTAATGTGTTTACTGGTATACAATTGAATACGAATACAAGAAATCTATGCATTAGGAAACCCAACCTACTAGAAAATTGCTTAATACGGGGAACAATGCACGAATTGATGAATATGCATGCGAAGAGGCACTTGCTTGTTATTGTGAATGATAAGAGAGGGTGTTTCTATGCACATAAAAACCTTCTTTCATATAAGAGTTTCTTTTGGTACATGTATGTGTCATACGACTACCATAAGCATGTTTTTTTTATAAGTTTCAAGATGTACTAACATATTTCACTGAGCCCCACCCTGTGGATCTCCTTGTGGATCGTCTCCTCTAGGTTTATGCGGTTTCTGATTATCTGAAGTAAAGAGAAGGAAGGCCATTGCTGAGGGTACCTGAAATAAAGAGCGGATTGAAGACCTGAAGAAAAGCTTGGACGTGAAGATCGAAGCGGAATCCCGTGGGCGATTTCTCGCACTGTAGCGAGGGATCTAGAATACACTAGCCGACCCGCACTGTAGCGGCGGCGTTTATATTGTACCATCGGCCCGCACTGTAGCAGCCTGTTTGTATCACTCATTTTTATTGGAGTACTTCAGTTTCATATTTCGTTGTATCTTCGAGCTTGATCTACATCACGTGTATCACTGCGGTATACACGTCTCTCTTTCCGACGCCCACGCGTACGTCCCACGTCTCGACACTTCCGAGGGGCGAGGGTCCCACGCGTACGAGGATCGCGCACGCTCCGGAGAGCACAGGCGAGGCGCCCAGCGCGCAGACGCCGCTCGCAGGACAGCGGGGACGGCGCACCAGAGCGGGGCCTGATCCAACCCCACGCGCCGGCTTCCCGCCACGACCTCCTTCTTCCCGACACCTGAACCCGACGTGAAGCGAGGCGGTTGCCCGGTGATCCTCATCGCGTCACCTACTCCTTGAGGAAAGAGACAAGAACCTCGGCATCGGACAGAGATTTCAGGTACTAGCATTTCAAGTTATTTGAATTTTGCATTGTTTCACACACACATTAAACAGAAAGACTGTCTTGCTGCTTGAGTTTGAGCATCCACACTTTGCATTAGTTTAGTCCATACGTGTGAGCACTTTTTTTTCTTGCTAAGACTAGAGATTTACTGATTTCATAGCTTAGACAAAACATTAGAAAACTTATCACAAAAAGGGGGAAAATACATTGAGATCTTGGGAATCGAAGAGAGGACAGTTTGACTAGACTGTGGCCTAGGCAAATCAAAGAGCTTAGACTGACCTTTACCTCCTGGCTCGTGACTCATCAAGCCTCCTCTCTGATCTCTACTCAGAGCTTAGAGAAATAATTGAGCCACTTACGTTAGACCTTGTGCTACATTCTAGGACAGAGCAAAGAAGAGAGATGGAGGATATATTCAAGGAAATGGTAATAGAGAAACAAGGGGCCCGCGTAGTTCAAGCGGTATTGAGAGAAAAAGGGAAGTTTACAGGCTTGAACGTAACCGAGTACCTAGATGTTTTTGAGGAACAGGCACGGATTTATGGTCTACCCGAGGATGTGTTTATACATTACTTTACACGGGTAGTATCAGGATCCATTTTAGCCCCTATTACTGCACATATAGCAAAGCCTTGGGCCGAATTCAGAAAAGAATTACATAAGCTGTTTTATTTAGAAGACTTTTCCCAACACAGTAGAGAAGGGTTCTTGCGGTGGATAAGCTCTCCGAAGCCCACTGCATCCCTCACTCAACTTTTGAATGAGTTCTTGAGAAGATATGAACAACTTCCACAGCCCGATTTAGATGCCTTGAGACCTGATCTAGTTATATCTTTCCTTAGGATCTTAAGTCTTGAAGACAGGACTGAGGTCGAAAGGAGGATTGAAGAGCCTGGGAAGAGATTTGGATTGACTGAAGATTGGGGTGTAGTGAGGAGAGAGGTAGAAGCGGTTGCCCAAATGAGGCAACGCCAAGCGGTGTTATACGATAGACCTGCAGTGGTAACACCACAACCGCCTAGGGAAGCTCCACTTCCAGTGATCCCGAACGTGCCTGCAGCGTCAGCTTTTGCTAATGTTGCGTCCACTTCGCGATCGCCAATAGAGCTACAGGTTGAGATTCTCAGTCGACAGATAGAGAATCTTATTACGATGCAAGCGTCTATGTCAAAAGAAATGGCGAGTATTCATAATAAAGTTAATTCTATGGGATATCAGAACCCCACTCCTCCTCAGGCGAATATGAGTTATGCAGATACATTACAGAGAGGCACTATGCCCATTCCAAATATGCAAGGCTATGTGATGCCACAGCCTGCACCTCTAGTGCAGCCTGTTGCCCAACAGATACCTACACCACCAGTGCAAACCACATTTCAAAGAAACACTGGACCTTTTGAGAGACGAGCGACTGGTGGGTTTGGAGGGGCTAAGAGATGCGTATGGTGTGATGCACAAGAGCATTTTTCATATGCCTGTGAAGAACTTAAGCTAGCAAAAGAGCATCAACTGGTGATAGATATCGATAAGAAGTTATGTGACTTCAGGACCCGCCTTCCTCTACCTGTGAATTGGGGAAAGGGGGGAATGAAGAAGTTTTATGAAGATTTATCTGGCAATAATGCAAGTACATCAGCTGCACGATTAGAACCTGTAGAGGAGGAAGATGAAAAAGTGCCTAGACCTCGACCCCAAAGAAATTATTCCATTGAGGCTTTAGTGAGGGCTAGGGATGCGATCATGCAGAAGACTGCCTGGAAGTCTCCTGTTGATGAATCCTCGGTCTATTCCCATATAGCCAATGTGGAGGAAAAGAGGAAAAGGGATGAGAGTCAGGAAGAGACTGAGCCTGAAAGAAGAGTGACTAGAAAGCAAAGTCAAGAGGCCGAAGAAAAGGCTAAAGAGCCGGAAAGGAAAGTACAATTCAAAGAGCCTGTAGCTACTCAGGCAGAGGCAAAGAAGAAAGAGATAAGAGAGGGAAAGAGGCCAGTTGGGCCAACTAAGATTCAAGAACTGACTAAAGAGAAAGAGAAAGAACCTGAACCGGTTCAAAAGAAAGATGAAATTCAAGAAAGTATTCAAGAGGCTGACAAAGAAAAGAAGAAGAAAAAGAAGAGAACTCCAAAGGCTGTATTAATTTCTGAGTTGGAAAGGAAAAATGATGCAAGAGAGATATTAAATGACATTTTACTGAAGAGCCAAGTGACCATGTCCTTGGAGCAGGTCTTCTCCATAGCGAAGCCTGAGTTCAAGGACAGTTTTATAAAGCTGGTTAAGAGAAAGAGGTTTCCACTACCTGAAGATGTAGAGATGGAAGAAGCAACTGAAGATATTCAAGTGATAAATGAAGCAGTTACATTGAGTGATACATCTGATGATGATGATGATGAGGTTGCCAGGTGTCATAAAAATTCTCTAGGTCCTATCATACCTGATGATGAAATGAGGAAGACAGAAAGTGAGTTTAGCAGGACCTTTTGGGCGAGAGGAACTCCTGAGATGAAGATAAAGTTAGGGAGCAATGAGGAGTCATGTTTTGCTCTGGCCTTGATTGACTCAGGGTCAGAGATAAATGTGATTTCTAAGAAGCTCTATGATAAGTTTAGGTGGCCGATTGACAAAGATCATGGATGGAGGATGAGGACAGCGGACAATGGTTCAGGAGCACTGCTTGGGGCATGCGCTTTTGTGCCTGTGACCATAGGTGGGATTTCTGAGGAATTTCACTTCTTTGTCCAGGACCATTGTTCATATGAGGCTATCCTTGGGCAGCCCTTTATAGCTGAGGTAAGAATGGAGACTAAGGCCATGGATGATGGATCTGCCTATGCACGAATCCGTTCTAGATCTGGTCTACATTCTTTGCAAGTGATGATTGTGTGTCCAAATCACTCTAGGAATAGAAAGAATATAAGAAAGAAACCTATTAATTCACATGACCATGATGAGTGTATGCCTATTGAAGAGTATGGAGCTTCCGCTGATCAAAATTTCTGTTAGGATCCACTGTTGAGCGAGACAACAGTGGGAGTTGGTTTGATGTCTCGCATGACTTTGTACATAGTTTTGAAAGTTTTTCTATTTACTCATCTGCATTCAAGTTGCTATGTTTAAAGAAAGAAAATGTTTCAAATAAATTCAGAAAAGTTCATGAGAGACACTATAAGCATTTAGGAATGATGTTACCTGATGAGAAGATTGAAGATGTGATCCAGTTAGAGAGAAGTTCGACTACTCTGGAAGAGCTTGAGCAAGCATTTGAGAGAAATCAGAAATCAGAAATCATTATGCTCAGCTCTATCCAAGAGTATGAGATGATTGAGGAGTTTATGAGAGAGCATGAAGTAAGTGTAAATACGAAGTATAAGACTGTGGATAAGAAAGTGAAGCCTATAGCTCAGCCATTGCCTGAAGATAGTCATGAAAAGTATCTGCGAGTGTCAGATGACCCTATGCTGAGACGACGAGAGCTCATAGGGCATCATTTCACTAATGAGACTATTAAAGAGATCAAGTTTGGAGAAAAACCATTCCTGAGAGAAGAAGAAAAACAAAAATTTATTGAAGTCATCAAGAAACACGAAAAAGCGTTTGCACTTTTCCCACATGAGATAGGTTGTGCAGACCCGAAACAAGTACCTCCCATGATTATCTTTACAGTGCCACATATACCATGGAATATCCGGCCTATACCAGTCCCAAAGGCTCACTTACCTGAGCTAATAAGGTTGCTAAAGGAAAAGATTTCCATGCGGATATTGGAACCTTCCTCGGCTCCATATTCGAATAGGTGGTTTACTGTGCCGAAGAAAAATGGGAAGCTTCGTTTCATTCAGGATCTGCAGCCTGTGAATAAAGTCACAATTAGAAATGTAGGGACAGGACCTATAGTGGATGAGTTTGCTGAAGCATTTGCTGGGCATTCCATCTACTCTATGGGTGATCTGTATTCAGGTTATGACCAGTTTCAGTTGGCTATGGAGAGTAGAGACATTACGACCATGAGGACTCCACTGGGCCTTGTACGCATGTGTACTTTGCCGCAGGGAGCGACGAATTCTGTGGCTCACATGATGAATGCCATGAATCTGGTTTTACGAGACTTTATACCATCTGTGACTATGCCATTCATTGATGATGTTCCAATAAAGGGATGTGAGGAAAGAGTGAAAGATGTGAGTTTAGATGCTTCAGGATGTAGAAAGTTTGTGAGAGATCATATTGCTGATTGTGAGAGGATCTTTGAGAGATTTGAAGATGTGGGACTAACACTTTCTTTAGAGAAATCTATTTTTGGCGTTGATGAGGTCCTCATTGTAGGACATCTGTGTGGACATTATGGCCGCAAGCCGTACCCGCAGAAAGTTGAGGCCATTAGCAGGATCTCTGAAGTGTGTCGTAATGTCAGTGAGGTGAGAAGGTTTCTAGGAGCCTGTGTATTCTATGTGATATGGATTCCTCACTTTGCTCACGTTGCGAACCCCTTATATGATCTCCTGAGAAAGAGAAAGAAGTTTGTATGGACAGAGAAACAGTCGAGAGCTATGCGTAAACTGAAGCAGCTGCTAATTGAAGCTCCAATTCTGAAGCGTGTTGACTATTCAGATCAGAGACCTATCATTTTGACCGTTGATACCAGTCCTATTGGCATAGGCTGGGTCATAGGGCAAGATGATGATGAGGGGCAGAGATATGCAGTGCGCTTTGGTGCTAAGATCCTACATGATACCCAAAGAAAATATCCACAGATTAAGAGAGAGTTATGGGGATTGGTGACTGCTTTAAAGAGCGATAAAGAATATTTCATTGGGGCGAATGTGATAGTTGAGACTGACTGTCTTCCACTGATTGGCATGATTGCAAATTGTTCATCTCCGGATATTGCTATGCTTAGATGGATCTCTTATATAAAGTTTATAAATCCTGCATTTGTACACATAGCTGGGAAGTCGAACACAGTTGCTGATATGCTTTCAAGAGCGAAATTTGATGATGAGTTTGATGACGATGATGAGGTAGAAAGAGATACACATATGATGAGATACGATCCATTGGTATATGCATATGAGCAGTTCCGTGAGAGAGAGTATGATGATGAGTGGAAAGATATTGGAAGATATCTGAGTACTCTGAAACCTTCCCCAGGCTGGTCCACAAATAAGTATAGATCCATCAGGAAAAAGTCTTATAACTTTTTCTTGAAGGACGGGCTTATTTGGCGACATGCTAAAGGCAAGGTGAAGAGTCCACAGAGGGTACTAAGTTCTAGGAGTC
The DNA here is from genome assembly GCA_020310875.1 of Ceratopteris richardii. Lineage (NCBI taxonomy): Eukaryota > Viridiplantae > Streptophyta > Polypodiopsida > Polypodiales > Pteridaceae > Ceratopteris > Ceratopteris richardii. The sequence continues at coordinate 84,943,955 of CM035424.1, read as the reverse complement.
TTCAGAGAAAAGTGATGAGAGAAATGCATGAGACCTTATGGGCAGGTCATAAAGGATTCTATGCTACGTATGAGAAGATTAGGGAAGCCTACTGGTGGCCAGGGATTTATGTCAGTGTGAGAGATTTTGTAGGCACTTGTGCTACATGCCAGGTGCATTCATCAGTTAGGCACAGAGACCCGTTACATCCGACTTACCCTCCTTGTATCCATTACAAGTGGGTAGTCGACCTTGTAACCATGCCCAAAGGGATAGATAAGATGAGATACATTGTGCTTGCTAGAGAGGACTTGACCAACCATGTGGAAGGTCGAGCTCTTCGTACGAAGACTACTTATAATGTATGCAAATTCCTTTTAGAAGAAGTGATCTCAAGATTTGGATACGTTGAGAAAGTGGTTGCGGACAGGGGAGAGTTGGATGCGAGAGAGGCAAAAGAGTTCTTTGATCGTCATGGAATTCGATTGTCTCTCACCACTGCCTATAATCCGGAGGCAAATGGGAAAATCGAGAGAGGTCATCCTTCCATTGTGAAGGCGATCTCTAAGGCTTGCAGCGATGACATCAAGCAGTGGCCTAGGTTTCTTCCATTCGCGTTATGGGCTGATAGGATGACTTACACTCGGTCCACAGGTTTCATGCCTGCTGAATTGATGTATTGTCAGAAACCAGTCTTCCCCATCCAGACTCAGATAGTGACATGGTTGACGCTCCCATGGAATGATGGTATGACGAGAGAAGAGTTATTATCATTGAGAATAAAGCAGTTAGAACAAGGAAATGAAAAGTTGAAAGAAGCAGTCCAAAAGTTAAAGGAGTCAAGGCTAAAGAATAAGATTTATTTTGACAAAACCCATCGACTCAGACCACATAGGATTGAGATAGATGATTGGGTATTGGTGTACGACAGTACATTTGATACTGAATATGATGCTAGGAAGAAATTGACCAAACGATGGTTTGGGCCGTATGTGGTTACGTCTGTGTTTGAAAATGGTACGTATGCACTTCGCGAGTTAGATAGTACTCCTTTGAGATCTTTGATTGCAGGAAAGAGGGTAAAATTATTCAAGAAAAGAAATGAAGCAGATTATGAGATTGAGCAAGAACTTCTGGAGGGAACTGAGGACACTGAGGCTGATGCTGATGAAGAATGATAGACCATCAAGATTAAAGAAAAGCTGGATCAAAATGAAGAAAAATGACCAGGTCAAACGTTTCTGATTTGAGATGTGTTTTCTTTCTGATAGAGCATATGCATTGCATTGATGTGTGTGATAAAGATATGTATGAGTTTATGAAAATCATGTAGAATGAAGATACCAAATATCTATTATGGGTTTGCATGAAGCATGAGCGACTAGAAATTATATGAATAGGATCAGTTAGTGGACTAGAGATTTTTGGGAGTGAAAGCTTGGGAATGTAATGACATGCTTAGACCGAGTGCATGTATATGCTGATTGATTTGAACACTCAGTGAGTGGGAAACTTTGGATCCTAGTATTTATTTCTTGCGAGATCTTACCTCCATATGGATCATGATTTATAAAGAAACATTCATACTCATGCCAGCTTATATGTGCGTGTATGTTGTTGGTGCGCTACGATGGGCTAGTAGGCGGGTGGAACCACCTTGGTCGGGTGATCAAGGCCACGAGCCGTAGCTAGTTTCGTCGTAGGCCTGACCTATCTGTTGTCATGTGCCTGTATGGGTCGGTAGGCAGGTGGAGTCACTCTGATCGGGTGGTCAGAGCCACGAGCTGACGTCGATTTCATGCAGGGCTGATGTTGAGTATGTCGTGCGCTATGTCGGGTCGACAGACAGGTGGAACAAACTTGGCCGGGTGGACAAGTCCATGAGTCGCACCCGATTTCGACATAGGCCGATTTGTGAAAAATAAAAGATAAAAAGAAATGCTGAGCTGAGATGAAGAGGAAAAGAAAAAGAAAAAGAAAAAGAAAGAAAGATCTAATGGAGAGCTGGACAAGTAGGAGATAAATAGTAGGAATCGAGGTATATTCTACAAACTGAGTTAGTAGAAACATATGTATATGCTAGTACTTAGAATAAGCAGTTGGATCTGAACCAGTTGAACAAACAAAAGATCTAGAAAGCCGACGATTTATTCATGTGATTACTTGTCAGATTGCAGACGCAGAAACATAATATGATGTTTGTGAAGCTTGAATCTACCTAATTTTCTAAAATTCGTACTAGTCTTTATAAAAGTTGCATGACTGCATGAGATCATGATTTGAGTTTTGAGAAGAAAAAGATAAAAAGTGTAAAGAGATTTTAAAAGAACCCTGATGCGCTTCTGTTGAGTCTTGCAGGTTGGCCCATCGGGACGATGTGCAGGTTTAGCGGGGGCGAATGTCGGGATGAAATCCCGCAGGGAGTGTGCATTGTTTTTTTCAGAAGTTCATTATTTTCTGAGTATTGTGTGATGTTTTCACGAGAGAGTGGTATGTTCTGTACATATTTTGGCCGAATTGATTGATTGTGTGATGCAGAAATAAGTTTGAGATGTATGTTAAACGTGTGTGTAAAAATAACTGACATTAGAAACACGAAAACCCTAGTTTTGACCCTCAGAACCCCCTGAAAATGTGAGTTTACCCCCCTGAAAATCGGACTTGAACCCTTGGAAACCCTTGGAGTTTAGGTCCGAACTGTAAATAAAACCTTGAATCGGTGAGTTTAAGATAATTGTGAGCAAACCCTTGTTTTTCCCGATCAAAAACCCTAGGGTAGACCCTTGGAAATGGCGGTTTCTATAGGCCAAACCCTAAAAACCAATTAAATTGTAAATATCCAGTGTGAAACCGAAACCATAGTTTATGGAAAAATTAAAACACCACCAAAATTAGAAAGTTAATTGAGGAGGTGGGAACGTTCTAGAAGGAAGTCCTAGGGAGGGGCCTATAAATAAGTCCAAACTCATTTGTTTCTTCCTCATTCTGTGGATTGTCCTTGTGGATCGTCTCCTCCAGGTATGCTCCATGACTTTACTTGTTCATTCATGTTCTTTCCCATATATTACGGTATTGCATTTAAGAAAGAGAGAATTCGTTTTGCGGGAGATTCTTCTGAGATGATTTCGTGTCATTCATTCTACCCTTTAATATTATATTGTTGAAATGCACTTTTAAGTATTTTGATGGAACATACTCTAAACGATTCTCGAACACGAAAGAGAGAGAAACATAGAATAGCTCTGACAACAGCGATGGCGGTAGTAACAGACGGAGAGAATTCGGTCGGTAGCTATGTCGGGGCGCTATAGATTTCTGACGTGGAGGAGAGAGGGCATGCGTCTCTGGCAGATGAGAGAGAGAGGGGCAGGTCTGTGCATGTGCATCCATGGAGAAAGAGATTGTAGAGCGTTGACGGCTGCTGGTGTCTGAGAGAAAAACGAGAGAGAGAGTAATCACGGAAAGGGCGGCAACAGAGGTAAGATGGCGCTGTGTATAGCTCTCAGAAGCCGGGAGCTAGATTTGAGAGAGAGAGTTGCTGAAACATGTATGGTTTGGGCAGTCGAGAGACTCTGGTCAGGTTCCTTGGGTCACCGACATCGTCCGACAGAGAGAGGGATAAGGAGGTCCTGACGCCTGCTACGCTTCACAAAACAGAGAGAGAAGGAGATATGATCGTCTGGTGCTGTGTCGCGAGCGTAGAAGATTGCGGCGAGCTTGTACAGAGAGAGAAAGACCACTAGTGGGCGCTGCGCGCATGATTTCGGGAGAGAGAAGCATCGCTTAATGTTGGCGCTTGACTTGAGAAATTGGAGGTCGACATGTCGCAGAGAGAGAGTCAGAGAGCGGCTGCTGTCCGCACAGAACGTATGGAAATTCGGACGTGTTGTAGCAGATTGAAAACAGAGAGAGGCTGTGTAGTCCGGCGCTATAGAGCAACGCGGAGAGAGAGAGAGAGAGAGAGAGAGAGAGAGAGAGAGAGAGAGAGAGAGAGAGAGAGAGAGAGAGAGAGAGAGATACACAGAGGTTTAGTGCTGTCTGTCGATGGAAAAGAGAAAGAGGTAGGAGGCTTATAAGATAGAGGCGGCACGCAGAGACATATAAGAGAGAGAGAGAGATGGAGTGGCGCTGCAGAATTCCCATTGTAGCACTGTAGAGAGAGCCTGAGACTCGAGAGGGAGCTGACTGCCAGATTGCCAACGCAGAAGGGAGAGGTTCACGCTTGCTTGGCTGTGTCACAGAGAGTTTGAGAGCGATAAATTATTGGTGGTACCGTGGGGCTGTAGAAGGCGGTGAGAGCATTGGCGGCGCGATGTTGGATCAGGAACAGAGAGATTCATGCTGACAGACAGAGAGCAACTAATGATGCAGGCAGAGGTGCGCTGTAGATAGCCGGTAGAGAGACAGAAATACATGAGGTGTCGACAGCTCAGAAGCTTGATGCGGCAGATGGAAAGGATGCCACTACTGGCGCAACGATGAGAGAGATAAGGAGGGACAGGCGGCCCAATCGATGGCACACTACTGCTGATATGAACCGTGTGAGAGAGGGAGGTTGACGGTAGCAACCGACATGGAGGCGGCAGCGAATTCGCGCAAAGAGGCGTGCGCTGAGAGAGAGAAAGAGAGAGAGAGAGAGAGAGAGAGAGAGAGAGAGCGCCGCTAGAGAGAGAGACTCACAATCGGCTCTGAGAGAGGTGCGCTGACTGCGTGGCTGAGAAGAAAGCCATTGGCGGCACATGCACGTGGAGGAGAGAGAGAGAGGGAAGGATTCTCTCTCCCCCTCCCATGGCGGCTGCGCGCACGCAGGCGCACGCGAGAGAGAGATGAGAGAGAGAGGTATGGTAGACCACCATCGTGCACAGATAGAAAACAAATTATGGCGGCATAGACAGAGAGTTTGCTTTCTACTATTTGTGATCATATAAATCAAATAGTGCATAAGTGACATACCTGAATGAAAAGGTTGTAATAATTATAGAGCAAATGAAGTTACATTGTTGTTTCTATCTGATAAACAAATAGAGCTCATGTTCATTCGACAGACGTTACATCTTTTCCAGATCTATCCTTCGTCCATAGACTTTAATGTGTTTACTGGTATACAATTGAATACGAATACAAGAAATCTATGCATTAGGAAACCCAACCTACTAGAAAATTGCTTAATACGGGGAACAATGCACGAATTGATGAATATGCATGCGAAGAGGCACTTGCTTGTTATTGTGAATGATAAGAGAGGGTGTTTCTATGCACATAAAAACCTTCTTTCATATAAGAGTTTCTTTTGGTACATGTATGTGTCATACGACTACCATAAGCATGTTTTTTTTATAAGTTTCAAGATGTACTAACATATTTCACTGAGCCCCACCCTGTGGATCTCCTTGTGGATCGTCTCCTCTAGGTTTATGCGGTTTCTGATTATCTGAAGTAAAGAGAAGGAAGGCCATTGCTGAGGGTACCTGAAATAAAGAGCGGATTGAAGACCTGAAGAAAAGCTTGGACGTGAAGATCGAAGCGGAATCCCGTGGGCGATTTCTCGCACTGTAGCGAGGGATCTAGAATACACTAGCCGACCCGCACTGTAGCGGCGGCGTTTATATTGTACCATCGGCCCGCACTGTAGCAGCCTGTTTGTATCACTCATTTTTATTGGAGTACTTCAGTTTCATATTTCGTTGTATCTTCGAGCTTGATCTACATCACGTGTATCACTGCGGTATACACGTCTCTCTTTCCGACGCCCACGCGTACGTCCCACGTCTCGACACTTCCGAGGGGCGAGGGTCCCACGCGTACGAGGATCGCGCACGCTCCGGAGAGCACAGGCGAGGCGCCCAGCGCGCAGACGCCGCTCGCAGGACAGCGGGGACGGCGCACCAGAGCGGGGCCTGATCCAACCCCACGCGCCGGCTTCCCGCCACGACCTCCTTCTTCCCGACAGCGCCTCAAATCTATTACAGTTAGAGACTTGGCACAAGAGGCTAGCTCACATAGGATAAAGAGATCTCAAACAAGTTAGTAGGGATCAGTGTACCTGGGCTACCAAATATATCAAAACAACATATGACACATAAATTTAGTGCTTCTCAATTTGGTAAGTCACATAGGCAACATTTCACCAAGAAAGTCTACATAATTGGAGACGTATTGGATTTGTTGCACATAGATGTTTGGGGACTAAGAAAGGAAACTTCCATCTCTAGTTCAAGGTACTATGTGGCATTCATAGTTGATTGTAGTAGATGGAATATCTTATCTTCTATAAAGCATAAAGATGGTGTTTTCATGTTTCAAAATATTTAGCTCCTATGGAGTACCAAAGAGGTAAAATCCTGAAAATAAGAATTTCAAATGGAGGGGGACAAGATTTCTTCCATGATGTTGATTCTTATCTCCAAGAGTTAGGAATCAAAAGGTGAATCACCATGAGATACATTCTAAGCAAAATGGAGTGGCAAAGAGAAGAGATAGCATAATTATGGAGGCTACAAGGTCAATGATCAATAACTATCAATTAACCTTTATACTATCCTTACACATCTCAGATAGACATCAAGATCTTCTCTGATGCAGATTGGACAAGTTCTAAAGATGATAGGAGAAGCACATTTGTGTACCTCACTTTTGTGGGTACAATGTTAATTTCATGGTCCTCAAAAATTTTACCCACTATTAGACTCTCATCAACTAAGGTTTCATATATAGGACTTGCTAATGCAACTGATGAAGCAATGTGGATTAAGACCTCGTATTCAAATTTAGGTCTCAATTCATCTATCCCTCATATCCTTGGGGATAATATCAATTTATTAAATCTTGTTGCTATCCCAATCTATCATGTCATGATTAAACACCAATAAGTACATTATCACTATGTGAGAGAGAAGATCAAAAGAAAGATGATTGAGTTATCATATGTATCAAATCATCCACAATGTGCAAATATGATTTCCAAGGCATTCAATGGAGTCAAGTTGAATAGATTCAAATCAATGACTGGATTTCAAGGGATCTTGAAGAATTGAAGACTCAAGCTTCTTAGGCTTAAGGGGGAGTTGTTGGGGCAAGGAGCAATCCTTAGGGTTTTTCTTAAGCTTTTGGATTAGTCTCATTATTTATCTCACAAAGATGTAGTCATGTGGATCTATATTTATAAAGTTCAAAGGTTAAAACCTTGTACTTATCTTGGTTAAATGAAAAATAGCTAAAAGTAGGACGAATCTCGTGGATGAAGGGAGCCAAGAATTCATCACCTTAGTTGGATTCAAATTCGAATTATTAATAAGTTTTAGAATCACTTGTAGGTGGATGGCTCATGAGAGTCAATACCAAAAGTATCTACATATAGACCACCTCCTACTCACAGGAAAAGAGATCTTTCTTGAGAGGATTGGGATGCGTTTATGAGTTCATATTTTAACCTTTTCAAGTGAGAGTAGTCCTCTATGATATCCTTGTATCATATTTGCAATATAAATACACATTACCATCTTGAGTAATCATTCTCTATGTGATGGTATAGTACCTTGAGGAAGAGAGTCAATATGTGTGGTTCATTCCTCTATGTGTGAATATCCAAACTCCCAACTTTCACTTGAATCACTTGGGACCCTTCAGAGCTTATGTATGAAGTTTCATTATCATTGACTATGTATAACTTGAGTTATTAAGATTTGAATGTGACTATGTCTACACTTCATCTTCTTTCTCAAATGTTAGGGTGACCCCCGAGACTTATTATACTTATTTTTTTCTGTATAGTAAGGCTAAATTTATGTTATAACTATCTTAATATAGCTTGACACTCTAATTGAATATTTGTGAAAGCTGTTTGGTCAATTTGTACCACGATGTGAGATTTAAGCATTTTACTAAGAGCCTAACTTCCTAAAGTAGAAGGTTTTCTATGTCTTGTGAGGTGCATACTCATCTATCTTTATACAATCATTTCTAAGTGATCTTGAAAAGGACTTAGTGGTTCTTTATGCATACTTTGGAAGATAATGATGTATATTAGACATTCTAGAATCTATGCAATGAACAAGGAGTTGGAACTCATGTATAATGAAGTGCCAAGCTATGTGGAAAAAGATCAATCCACAAAACGAAGTAAGCCAAAATCTTGTGGAAAGGTTCAAAATTCTCCTGATGTAGAGCCTTTGTGAAAAGATATACAATGTTATCCTATGTGAGCACGTATGCCAAACTCATATCCATAGTAGAGAACCTCTCCCTCACACAATGATAATGCACCTCAATGTGCTTTGTGTGAGCATGGAGCACAAGGTTCCTCAAAACAATGAATGTGCTATAACTATCATTGAATATGGTTGTAGCAAAAGATTGAACAACACCAAATTGAGCCAAAAGGCATCTAAGCCACACACACACTCAATCATTGTTGTGAATGTTGTGCTATACTCAGTCTCACAACTAGAAGTGGCCATAGTAAGCTACTTCTTGTTCAACCAAAATATGCATGAGCTAACAAGCATGAAGAAGAAGCATCTAGTGGGCACGTGAGTGTCATAGAAAACAACCCACTTAGACTCGAAAAAAGCATGTACATCTGGCGATAGTGATCCCCCCTTGGGATAAAACAATCCAAGTAGTTAGTTACCACTCAAGTAGGAAAAGATACGCTTAATCATCTACCAATTCGTGACACCTATGGAATGCATAAACCTAGTCATATAAGAGACAAAAAAATGTATCATTCCATCTTATGCATAAGTAAGTGGAGAATGGAATGGCTTTCTGATACAAAATAATAGCAAATGCATCTTCAACATCATGAAGACTCAATAGTAAACCTGTTTCCATAGGAGTGGCAATAGGTTTGGAATCTTCAAGGCCAAAATATTGCAATAATGTGTCAATATATTTTCTTTTACAAAGAGATATGCTTGCATAAACTTGCATAAAATCAATGCCCAAATAATGATGCAAATGACCTAAATCTGACATCTCAAAAGACACATGCAAACCATCCTTAAAAGAAACAATATGCTTCTCATTAAGACCACTGAGTAGCATGTCATCAACATAGAAAAAAATGATATGAGGCACATAACTTGCATGCTTAACATATAAGATGCTCTTAGCTAGACCAGTCTAGAGCCCATGAGGAATCAAGTAGGCATGTATCTTTCCATACCAAGCATGGGGTACTTGCTTCAAACCATATAAGGCCTTTTTTAAAATCCTTTTATTTTCATGCCCTTTCTACACAAAAGCATGGGGCTAAACCACATACATCTCTTCATGTAAGTCATCATTAAAAAATGTTGTTTTAATATCCAATTGATGTACATTCCAATCACGATGAGCTGCAAGTGCAAAGATGCTATGAACATTGGTCATTTGGCATGTGGGTGCAAAGGTATCATCAAAATCAATGCCTCTCTCTTGAGCATAACCTTTTGCAAAAAGATCAAATATTGCATCAAGCTTATGCTTCATCTTCTATACCCATTTAGTGCCAATGGACTTTTTGCTTGGAGGAAAATCACATAAAGAACAATTACCATTATTCATAATAGCATCATATTCTGATTGCATGATAACCATCCAAGTATTGAATTTCTAGCTTCATCAAAATAAATAGGCTCATTCTAATCACAAAGACTAGAGGCAACCATTGCGTAGAAATCTGATGCAAAACAAGCACTATGAAAGCATGTGTTAGGGGAGCACTAGATTGTGCTCTCTAACTTGAGTAGACAAGATTTCCAAAGTACACTTCTTATTACAAGAACCACGTAGGGGAAACAATACAAGCATATGTAATTGATGTAAGGCATTCCACAACCTAGGACTAATAGGTATGGATAACTAGACTAGAGATGATACAAGGCTTCCCACAACCCACAAAGAATGGGTTTGAAGCAAGATCTCTAGGTTACAAGAAATCCCTTTAGGGAGATGATCTAGATAACAGAAATAACTACATAAGATCTCATACTACAAGAGTACAAGAGGACAAGGTTAGATGTCCAAGAACTTGTCTAGAAAAGACTAGAACAAGGAACAAGACAAGAACTAGAACTAGAACTTGGAGAGTACTTACTTGATGGTCACGACTCCATGAGCTCCCAAGGCTAGTATTAGCAAGACTAAGTATGAATGTGGCCAACCCATTAATATATTTACTTGATAATGTTAATATATAAATAAAATGCCTATTTGATTTCATTAATTTAAAGAATTAAAATAAAAAATATAAGAATTGTAAAAATAATAATAAGTTCGCTTCACTTTATCTACTTGCATGAGATTGCTTGTGTGTGAGTAAGAGTTAGTATAAGTTAGTAAAACATGCATGTGCATGAGTCACTATAGGTTGAGTTCAAAGTTGACTATATATATATATATATATATATATATATATATATATATATATATATATATATATATATATATATATATATATATATATATATATATGTGTGTGTGTGTGTGTGTGTGTGTGTGTGTGTGTGTGTATGTATATTGTATGTGCTCGACTTCCTAATCACTTTCTGCAGGTACGGCAATTCTCTGACGAGAGAGAGAGAGAGAGATATAGAGAAAGGTTCCACCTGCTACTATTTTCTTGCACACAAACAGAGAGTGTTGAAGGCCTCAGAGGGACAGAGAGATCTATTTCTTCCCCCTCTTCCCTGTTCAGGCTCTGCGCAAGCAGAGAGAGAGAGAGAGAGAGAGAGAGAGAGAGAGAGAAGTCTCTCCCTCCCTCCTCCATAGCTCCTCTAGTAGCAGCTCTACGCGCAATGACTAGGGAGAGAGAGAGAGAGCTATTTTTTTGATAATGCATGTATGCATGCATGTGTGTGCATGCGTGTGTGTGTGTGCATGTATGTATGCATGTTTAGGAATGCATGTTAGTATGCATGTGTATTGATGCATGTATTCATGTGTATTGATGCATTTAATTATGATGCAAGTACGTATGTGTACATATGAAGGATGATTTGCATGTATGCATGAGTGTATGCATGTGAGTGTTATGCATATGTATGCATGTGATGTGATGAGAATATGCATGCTTAAGTGATGAAGCATAATATGTATGCATGTCAAGGGCATGTATGCAAGTTCATGGGTGCTAGTGTATGCATGTGATGTATGTATCCATGCTAGCATGAATGTATGCATGAGTGAAAAATAATGCTTGTGCATGAGTGAGAGAAATCGGTGTATGCATATATGTTTAAGTAGTATACATATAAGTTAGGATATATGCATAAGTGCATGTGCATATGTGATATAAGTAGACATGCATATGTATAGTTAATGTATGCATATAAAGTATATTGAAGGTATGTATGTACATGCCTGTGCATGTACATGTATGTTAGAAGTATAATATGTTTGATGCATGTATATGCATGTAAAATGTAATACATGAATAGTTAATGAATGCATATAAAATGATGCATATGCATATGCATGTGAATTAGAGTGATAAGAAATGTGTATATATGTAAGTGGAGTGTGTATACATGAATGCATGAATTCTGCATGTGATATGTATGTATGCATGTGCATGTTAAGATATGTATGCATGATTTTATGTATGTAATAGTAAATGTATATGCATGTATGTTATGTATGTGCATGTACATGTATGTGACTTGTATGCATGAATATGTGTGAGCATAAACATGTATGTTAGTATGTATGTATAAATGAGTGATTAGTGTTCATGCATGCATGTAAGTGAACATGTATGCATGTGTAGTATACATATGTATGCATGAGTTTAGGAATGAATTTATGCATGTGTATGCATGCATGAATGCATACATGAGTTGTGAAGTGGAATGCATGTGTAGGTATGTATGTGTGCATGCGTAGCATGTATGCATGATTGTATGCATGTACATATATGTGAATATATGCATGATTGCATGCATGCAAGTATGACTATAATGCATATGTGTATGCATGAGTGTATGCATGTATGTATGTGTTAGATGGCCGCCAGAGTGGGACAAACATGATCATTGCCTAACATTACGGAATTGTAAAAGTCACGCAAAAGTTGGTATGCGCATGCTGTATAAGTTTTAAAAAGCAATGTAAAGGGAGGAGCGAGGGAAGGGTTAGGTGAAGGGTAGTTGTGCTCGCTTGAGTTGGGTGTGGCGTGGACCATGGAGCGAGAGAGATGCCTTTTCTGAAATTGTGAGAGTTTACTTATACTGTGGTGGAGCTCTAAGTATTGTTGTGTTGATTTCTGTACTGTCTGCGTCGTCTGCTCATACTGAAGTTCACTGTAGCGAAGGTTAAGTGATAGATTGTGCGTTTGAGTATTGTTTTTTGAATCGTAAGCGTGTGTGCTCTTTGATTGTCGAAGCATCTTGAGATAGTATGAGTGACTGTATTACTGCATAAGTTGATTTGACCAATTGATGCGCTGTAAAGGATGTTCTGACTGTCTTACTGAATTCATCGGTGACAACGACAGACTATTGTTCCTGGTAAATATAACTTTTAATTGAATGTCTCTGGAAGTATTGCGGTAAGTGAATCTATCTAATTCACTCTGTTGATCTAATATATGTTGGTGAATCGGTAGAAGGACAACTGTTCTATTCCTAGAGCGAGTTGATCTGGAGAGTTTGGACGTAGGAGTCTAAGAACCAAGTATTGATGTTGATTAGTACCTAAGCTGAGACGAGTAGTCCCCTTCGATGTGCTAACGAAGATTTGAGAAAATAGTACAGGGCCTCTGTTTAACAGACCCCTACCACTCCCAAGAACCCACTTTGGACTGTTAATGACTTTTGTAAGGTTACTGAAAGTTTACACAGTTTATGGTGAATTAATGCTTAATACTTAATCTTTATTCGGTAACGATCTTGATTAGTTAGAAATACATAGTACGATCACCGCATTTTAACACTTGGCGCCGTCTATGGGAAGGTGGCATCAAGAGTGTCAGTCGTCTGTCAGAATCAGATTATTGTTGGATTGGCAGTAGCAACAGAACCAGATTGTTGCAAACTGTTCCGTTAGTAATACTACATGATTAGTACGGAAAATGATACATGCCGATTACTCGATCAGGTGAAAAGTATCCCAAGAACCATCATTCGGGAGTACTAAAGACAACTTTGGGAGGTACAAGTACAGCTAGGTCCGACCCAGTTGTCAGGGAAGTTACGGATGTTAAAACTGGTTCCGGTTATGTTCCGGTAGAACGTGTTACACCTCTAGAACATTCCGGTACCATTTCGGTACAGGCTGTCGAGAATATAGTAATTTCAGAACCTACCACGCCGTAGTTGGAATCTAGTTTAACACTCTTGGAAAAAAATTCAGATTCACCTACGATTAGAAACACTTTAGGCAAAGAAATCAGCCAAGACGAAAAAATACAGCATTCGGCCACAATTTCGGATCATTCCGATGATATTTCGGTAAGGGAATCCCAGTTATTGGGTAATAGTTTAGCATTTTCTGTTGAATCTTCAGCCCAACTACCGTGCTTGGAAGTGAGTTCTCATACACTGGACATTAAGGAGGAAGGAAGGCTGTTCGAAGCAGAAATTCGCAGCATATTAAGAAAGCTCATTGTACCCGAAAGTGCACCATCCAACAATACAGATTCCGGTAGTTCAGATATTGTGGCTAGAGACACAGAAGGAAGTTATAATACATTCACGATGAACGGACAACAACAACAACAACAACAGTTATGTCAACCCAGGCCTCCTCCAACGGGAGTGACATACACGAAGTTTGGTGGATTTCCAGGAGATGATCCGGATGCTCACGTACGTACTTTCGAGATAATTACCGAGGACAGAGGAACAACAACTATAACGCACCTCATTGGCAGAACAGAGCACCACCAGAAAATCCCAATTTACCACCACCAGGTTGTCATTTTTGTGGTGAACTTGGACATATTAGGAGATTTTGTAAGGATGCCGCGGAGTATGATCAAAGGAAAAAGGAACGACAAAATCCAATGGCGAACATGGTACAAATTACACAAATGGAGACACAGGCTGCGGCAGTTTAAACCTGTTCCGGTAAACAACTGCAACCGGCAGCAGAAATATTTGAACCAGGGATACGTGAAGAACACAGAATGTACAACAAGGCTAGTCAATGGACTACAGCAGAACCACCAGTCTTTTCGGAGCCTATTCCGGTAACCCAAACCTCGTTAACCCAGGATGCAACACAAGATCTTGCTGCTAATGCAGAAGTAGGAACATCATCTGCAGCAGAATCATCATCACCAGACATTGCTTCATCTTCAGTAGTTAAGGAGAATGCCACGCAATCACAACAAGCCTGGGATATTCTATCTAAGGCATCTATTACACTTCCTCGTGGGCAATTACTGGCATTAGTACCAAGAATCTGCCAGCAATTTCAACACCAGCTTACTACAGAATCTGCTTGCATTCCGGCCATCGCAACTGTACAACCAGAACCAGATTCCACGGTAGATCACTCAGTTTCTCTGATTACGGTATGGTTTAACAGTCATAAAATCACACAGGTATTAATTGATGGAGGGTCTAGTGTGAATATTGCCACTGCTGCACTATGTAAGAAACTAGGATGGACTAAAATAGAGCCGGTTCAATTTTTTGTTAGAATGGCTGATCAGTCTAGAGTTCACCCAGTAGGACTTGTTCGGAACATACCAATCACTCTGCAAGGCACCACATTTGAGATGACCTTTGTCGTCTTAAAATTGCCGGAATCCACTTTAGATTACAATCTCCTTTTCGATCACCCTTGGCTGAAACAAGCTAAGGTGATACAAGACTGGTCAGCCCAGGAGCTCACATTCAAAGATAAAAATCGTAAATGTGTTGTAAAATTAGATGCTATACAACCTTGCGAACTACATGCTAGATCGTATTTTGCTGAACCAGTCCATATGCTAGATGGACTGTCAGACGACGAAGAAGAAGAATTTCTCAAGAGTAACGCTGATTTAATTTCCTTAGGAACTATTGATCTACAGGCCGTTGTAGATAATTGGAATGCTTCAGTTTGTACAATAATACCCATCACAGAAGAGGCTAAGAAGGGAGACACTGTTTCGACACATGAAGATGAACTGCAACAGTTCTTTAAACCTACAAACAACACAGAGAAATATCAACAGTTTTATGTCCCAGAAGATCAACTAATCACTTACAATTTAGGAGATGAAGATCATCCTCGTCCTGTAAAGATAAAGCAAAACTTACCGGAAACATTTCAAGCAGATTTAATTCAGTTACTCCAAGAATTCACCGACGTCTTTGCATGGGACTACAAAGACATGAAAGGATTGGACCCTCATATCTACCAGCACACGGTCATGCTGAAGCTAGAATCAAGACCGATAAAACAAACCAGCTATCGGATGAATCCCCATTATGCGTCTCAGGTAAAGGCAGAACTGGACAGATTGTTAAAAGTTGGATTCATAGTTCTAGTAGAGCATGCTGAATGGATCTCGCGGATTGTGATTGTGCCAAAGAAAAACAAGCAATTGAGAATCTGTGTAGATTACTGAAAATTGAATGCAGCAACCATACGGGATCCTTTTCCAATCCCCTTTTTGGATACCATGCTTGATAGAATAGCAGGTCACCAGGTGTATTCATTTTTAGATGGATACAGTGGATATAACCAAGTGTGAATGGTTGAAGAAGATATACCAAAAACTGCATTTATTACCAACTGGGTTGTCTTTGCTTGTACGGTAATGTGGTTTGGATTGAGAAATGCACCAAGCACATTTCAAAGATGTATGCAGGAGATATTTTCTCCTTATCTCACCTCATTTATGCAAGTATATCTCGATGATTTTTCAATTTTCGGTAAGATGATAGCACACCTATACCACTTACGGTGCTGCTTTCACAAATGCAGAGAGTATAAACTTTGCTTAAACCCCAACAAATCTGTGTTTGCGGTTTCGTGTGGCAAGTTACTTGGTCACATCATATCTGCACAGGGTATCCAAGTAGATCTAGACAAAATTTTGGCAGTATTAGAAGCTGCGGTGCCAGCTACTCCAAAAGAAGTTATGCGCTTTATGGGCCAAGTACGGTGGCATGGAAGGCACTTACACTGGCTTGCTCACTTGGCTATACCACTAAACAAGCTAATCGCCAAGACACCTCGACAATTTGAATGGACCCAGGAATGCCAGATCGCATTTGATCGTTTAAAGCATTTATTAACACAAGTTCCCATCTTACAGCCACCGGATTGGGATCACCCCTTTCATGTATTCGTTGATGCGTCAGATATAGAAATAGGAAGTGTATTGATGCAATCAAGTGATAAACGGTTGAGACCAGTATATTATGCAAGTCGAAGATTAGCACCTGCTGAGAAAAATTACTCTGTAACCGAAAGAGAGTGCCTAGGGTTAGTCTATTTGGTCAAGAAATTCACACATTACTTGTTGGGTCGTAAATTCACATTTCATGTAGATCATGCTGCACTTGTCTATCTAGTTCGGCAGTAGCATATAGGTGGTCGATTAGCGCGATGGGTCTTACGCTTGCAGGAATTTGACTACGAATTCATTCAGAGGCCAAACAGTTCACATGCATTAGCAGACTTCTTATCCCGCTTAGATTCTCGTGAAGCTCCGGTTGGTATACATGACACGACACTCGCGATTTATGTATCAGAACCAATTAATGAAGATTTTGCAGACCCACCTAGTCCATTTTCATATTATGATCAGATCTTGACCTTTCTCACTGATGGTTGTCTTCCATCTCAGACTTCTGTGGCAGCCCGCAAGAAAATTGCCATCTTTAGCCGTTGATTCCGGTTAATTGCTGGAGAACTATATTATGTGGATCATACCGGAACTCTACTTCGATGTATTCCTCCACACGAAGTCAACTCAGTGATCACTTTGGCTCACTCGAGTCCAACAGGAGGTCATTTTGCTGTAGACTTAACCCACCGGAAAATTGTGCAGAGTGGACTCTGGTGGTCGACTCTGTGCAGAGATGTGTTGTAGTTCATTAAATCTTGTGATAATTGCCAAAGAACTGGACAGCCGCTACAGCATCATCATTTTCCTCTTCAACCTGTACTGCCATTAGAACCATTCCAGAAATGGGGTTTGGATTTCATTGGTCCTATTACACCACCCTCAGTTTGCAGCAATAATCGTTATATTTTAACATGTACTGATTATGCAACCAGATGGGCAGAAGCCTGGGCTTTACGATCTACTACAGCAGTTACGGTAGCAAAGTGTCTGATAACCGATGTCTTTCCATGTTTTGGATTACCACTGGAAATCATCTCAGATCAAGGTACTCATTTTACAAACAATTTACTGAAGGCTCTTACAGAGTCGTTCCAGGTCACACATAAATTTAGTTCTCCTTATTATCCGCATGCTAATGGTTTGGCCGAAAGTAAAAACAAATCTCTACTGAATATCCTTCGAAAATTGATTATGGACGCACCGAAAAGATGGGACCAATTGTTACCTGCTGTGCTATGGGCATACCGGACTACATATAAGGTAACAATAGGTTTGACGCCTTTCAAATTAGCTTATGGTTTAGAAGCAATAGCACCTATGGAAATAGTCATACCAAGTTTACGAGTAGCAATCGCTCAGAAACTTCTACCAGAAGACTCATTGTCATTTCGATTGGACACACTCAGAGAGTTAGATGAGCACCGCTGGCTCAGTTTTCTAACTATGCATGAAGTCCAACTAAGACAGGCGAGGATACATGATCACAACCTGAAGACTCCAGTATTTTCGGTAGGACAACTTGTACTTTTCTATAATGCAAAGTCAAATAGATCTGCTGGAAAATTCAAATTACGGTGGTTCGGCCCATACAAGATATCAGAGCAAGGCGGTCCAGCAACTTTTCGGTTGACTATGTTGACCGGAAATCCACTTCCCGAAGCAATCAACGGATCGAAGCTGAGGCCATATCGACAAAAATCACATCTGCGATAAAAACGTTACGTGGAGTACCACAAGTATCAATGTTTTCTTTTTAGTCCTTTTTCTTTCTTTTAAATTCTGCATAATCAATAAATTAAGTATAAATAGCCGTACTTGAAACCTAATTATGTCAAGCCACCCTCTCCTTTTGTCCTTGCATGCATGCCAAAGATAGCAATTATTATCCTTGATTGCACATTTTTTGCTACAGCGCCCCTACATATCCTTCTCCAGCTCGTCGAACAAACGTTATAGTATTCTTGTCATTGTTCTCTTTGTTTCCGCTGAGTCTTGTGTATCCATGTTCTGTACCCTGTTTTCGTGTGCACCATGGAAGTATTATTCAATTACACTGCTTTCCATGACGGACTCACTACTGAAGTAGGAGAGTTCTTGCGCGTCCGAGGGCTTGCCAACTTCGCTGAACTGCCTTGGCATTCAGTGGAAGCCGACCCCTTCTTTGCGCAGATAATATCTGCCATCGCCCAATCACCTACCACCGAGCGAAGATGGGTCTTCCCTTCGTTACCATCGCGAACCATAATTACATTTCAATCTTTCGCTGAATCCTTCCGACTCGCACCGCAAGGTTGCGAAAATGGTCCAGTCATACGAGTAGCACGGATGGTACAACTTTTTCCCAATATTCATCCAACGAGTATGCCATTCGGTGCCGCCCTGAACTCGAAACAACCGCGCTAAAGTTCTTAGTCGCCATTCTGAACCTGCAAAAATGCGTTTACGGCATTTCCCGCCCCTTTTACTCCGCCATCGATCAAGCCGCCCGTGAACCACTCAACTTTGCCACTTATTTCTTCAATCGAATCCACAAGGAGTGTGTCGCTATAATGAAACAAGTGAATAAAAGAGCCACTCCTAGGTCTAGATTACCATATATCATCTCCTTTCTCTTCCTGGTAATTTTGGCAGAACAACCACCACCCCGAGGACCTGTCCTGAGACATGAGGAATCAGTACTACCACTCGAAGACGAAGAGGAAGGAGACGAAGAAGAAATGCACCAGCTATTCCGTAGAAAAAGAATCAGAATCAGTTCCTCCGAAAGCGAAGCACAAGGCTCAACCGGAGAAGATGAAGAAGTAGATAAGGACGCAGACAAACAAGAAGAAGATACCTTTCACGACACAAACACATCGATGCAACATGAGTCATCTGCACAGTCATCAGCATCCGAGCAGCAAGAAACGCACGAACAAACTGAAACAGAAACGATCTCGATCGAAAAAATCTCATAGCAACAAAACCAAGATGAGCAGTAGATAGACGAACAACAAACTGCTAAGGAAGCAGTGGACAGACTGCTTAAGGCAGTAGAAGCAACGGATGCCACCACCGAGGAAACTAAACAACCAAAAACGGATCAGGTAATGAATACTGACTCTGCCCGTCCCGACTCACCACCGGACAATCAGGTTAATACCATCCGTCCCATTCCACCCAATGTACAAGATCAGCCAGCAGATTCATCATCATCATCCTCCCCCAACTACTCGCCACCAAACTCCCAGCAGTTACTCAGCGATACTTCATCTCAACCTCGACACCTTCTTCCATCACCGTCCACCCAGGTATTCTCTGAGCTCGCATCTATGGGACAATTTCTCATTAGTCTATCACAGCAACTGCCAGCTCAGTTAAGAGAGGTCACGGATAACATCAAAACCAAGCTACAACACAAAGTAGATATACTAGAAGCGGATATTAGCCCTCTACAAGAGGAGTTACACGCACTAAAGGCCGAAAATTATGCGCTTCAAGAACAGGTTAAACAGTTACAGGCAAAGATCACAGAACAGGAAGCAATCACCACTCAACGGGATGAAGCCGTAATTGCAGTACACGAAAAAGAAGAATTGCTGATGACAGCAGATGCAGAGATACATAAGCTAAAGCAGACACTCGCGGACGCAGAAGATGCAAGAATTGCCTTAGGCAATTTGTTGGAAGAAATAAAGTTTCAACTACAGGAAATGATACAGAAAAAACCAGGAACAACAAAGGGAAGCTAAGCAGACAGAAGACCAGCTCCGAAGAGCAGAAGAATCTTGCGCTGAAGTCAATGGGATACTTAAACATCAATTAAACAGGGAAGCTAAGTATCAGAAGGACCTAGATAATATTCGAAGAGAAAGGGATGCCTGGTCCAGTGTGAAGAGATGGATAGGTATGTGTTGAAGATGAAGAGGTGTTGCAGAATCCTTGGTCTACACCAGCCAAATGAACTCCAGGAGTATAAGGTGGGCCCTTTTAGCTTGCCAATGGATGTATTAGACACCCTATGTACCTTGGAAGATCACTCTCAAAAAGATAGATCAAAACAGATAAGTTGGAGTTAGCTCAGAGGTGAAAACTTGCTATTCTTGGTTCATACACCTGTCCAGTGTTTCACATAATTCTCTGAGCACAGCAGCAATTAGCTTAATTCCTCTTAGGGAAGTCTAGGTAGCTTAAAGAGCTAACTTTAGAGAGTAATCTCATCAAAAATAACAAACCACACACTGAGAATGAGTTTTAACAAGTGATGACATCATCCCGATTTTCACGGGCTGCTACAGAAATAGACCAGTGAACAGAAAAATCAACATAACTCAAAACGTAGGAATCCAATGATTATGAAAATTTGTTTGCTTATACTAGACAGTGAGTTGAATCCAACAAGCTTAAATCATTCAATTTGGATAAGTAACCACTGAGAAATGGCTCTAACAAGATGACTGAAAAAATCGGGTACCTGATAGAGAAGTGAAGATGAACAGACCCTGTTGACTTCAAATGCTCATAACTGAAGATTGAAAGATCCAAATGACATGAAAATTTGTGAGCATATGGTAGACTTATAGAGCTAACTTTACCAAGTTAAATCACTGAAAATGATGAACCAAGTGCAGAGAAACAATCTCTGCAAGCTGACTGAGAAAAACTGAAGTAATGGCAGTGAGTAGTACACTTCACAAGAACATGGAAAGATGAACTCAAATAATCATGAAAATGAAAGAATATTGCTTGTACAATACAATGACTTACTGATACATATGTGTGCTTTGTAATCACACCTTGATATGGCATAAAGCTCAGCTCTTGGAGGTCTTCACATAGGTCTCTCTAACCACGACTAAAACTGCCATCTATTTATAGTTAAGTTTGGGAGGCTAACTTCCCTCAATCACTCTCCAATCAATCAATGATTGATTTGATTCTCTACCTACCACAAATCACGAATTCGTGGCTCCTCTTTCCATTCTTGATCATGTGGGCTCAACCACTTAAGATTCTCTTACTTTTACATTAAGTAAACTCTTCAGAAAATTACAAGAGGTAGTTCACAAGTGAACTTTACATAGTCTTCTTTTCTAAGCTTTTTCTAAGACTTTGTGAGGCTCAAGCCAATTACTTAGGCTTGTCATAGACTTGCTCCAACAGCTCCCCCTCAAGCCAAGTATGCTTGAGGTCTTCAATCTTCCAAGATTACCTGCAAACCAATCATAGCTTTGAATTTGCAAAGCTTTGTACCATCCAATTCTTTGGTTAGAATATCTGCACATTGTTGATGAGTGGACACATATGATATTTGAATCTCCTTGCTTAGAATCTTCTCTCGTACATAGTGATAATGAACTTGAATATGTTTAGTCCTTGCATGAAAAATAGGATTAGCAGCCAAGTGAATAGAACTCATATTGTCACCAAACATAGTTGGAGTTCCAAACTCCAATCCAAGATCTTTGAATAATGTCTTCATCCACATAGCTTCTTGTGTAGCTATGGCAAGACCTCTATATTCAGCTTCAGTAGAAGAGAGAGCAACTGTGGGTTGCTTCTTGGATGACCATGAAATAAGCTTTGAACCTGCAAAGGTAAGATAACCTGAAGTGCTCCTTCTATCTTCTTTGGAGCCAGCCCAATCTGCATCAGAAAATAGCTTCAAACCTAAATCAGATACATAGGGATAATAAAGTCCTTCATTTATGGTTCCTTTGAGATATTTGAGTATCCTTTTGGCAGCATCCATATGTGGTTTCCTTGGTGTGTGCATAAATTGGCTTAGCACACTCACACTGTAACATATATCTACTCTTGTCAATGTGGCATAGTTGAGACTACCCACTAGACTTTGATATGATGTGATGTCCTCTATGAGTTCACCTTCATGTGAGCTCAATTTGTGATTGACCTCCATTGGAGTACCTGCAATCTTACAATCTTGCATCTTGAATTTTGCCAACATGTCCTTAATGTACTTTCTTTGAGTGAGAAACAAACCATGATCTTTGTAGACAACTTCCAAACCTAGGAAGTAGGTAAGTGAACCCAAATCACTTATCTTGAACTCTTCTCTCGTCTGATCTTTGATCTTCTTCATACCATCTACATCATTTCCTGTCAATAATTATCATCTACATATACACATAGGTAGATGACCTCGGAATTACTCTTTTTAATAAAGAGTGAAGGATCTGCCTTGCTTGGTTGAAAGCCTTTGTCCTGCAAGAATGAAACAAGCCTGAAATTCCAAGCTCTTGGAGCTTGCTTGAGACCATATAATGCTTTGTTAAGTTTACACACATAATCAGGATAAACTTGATTCTCAAAACCAGGTGGTTGTGCCATATATACCTCTTCTGTTATCCAAGCATTCAAGAATGCATTCTTTACATCTAGTTGAAGTATCTTCCAATTCTTGGAAGATGCAATACTAAGCAAAACCCTAATAGTAGGCATCTTTGCCATAGGAGAAAAGGTCTCCTCATAATCAATTCCCTGAGTTTGTGCAAAGCCTTTTGCCACAAGCCTTGCCTTATACCTGTTAATGGAACCATCAGAATTCTTCTTGAGTCTATAGACCCATCTTGAGCCTATTACCTTCATGGATGAAGTCTTGGGAACCAAATCCCAAGTGTTGTTTTCCTCCAATGCTTCAATCTCTTCCTTCATTGCATGCTTCCATTCTGTTTTTGCTTTGGCCTCTTCAAATGATGATGGCTCCTCTTGGTTTATGTCCTGTGCTATGTAGATAGAATGTTTAGTTACTAATGAGGTGTCAAACCCATACCTTTCTGGTTTTTTCTTTTCCCTCATAGATCTTCTTAGGCCATGATGTGATGATTCTGCCTCATGTCCAAGTTCCTGCAATTTTGCTTTACCTTTAGACTTCCATGCTTTGATCTTTTCCATGTGAGATTCTTCATCATCCTCTCAGGTGTCTTGTTCTTCAATCTTTGATTGTTCTCTACCAAGCTTTGGAAATTCTTCTTCAAGATCATATGGTAAATTGACCTTCCTGCATGAATCTTCATACCATGAATTGTTCTCATCAAAAACTACATCTCTGCTTACCAAGAATCCTTTGTTGATAGGGTTGTATAACCTGTAGCCCTTCTGATTGTTGTCATATCCAATAAATACACACCTTTCTGCCTTTGGATTCATCTTGCCTCTAACCTGTGAAGGAACATGAGCAAAAGCAATACATCCAAAAATTTTACAATGATCTAAACTTGGTCTTCTTCCATTCCAAGCCTCATATGGAGTCATCCCATCAAGGGATTTTGAAGGCAACTTGTTAATCAAGTAAGTGGTTGTAGATACAGCCTCAGCCCATAAGTAATTAGGTAAATGCTTTTCATTTAACATAGACCTTGCAGCTTCAACAATTGTCCTATTCCTCCTTTCTACCACTCCATTTTGCTCAGGAGTGTACCTTGTAGTTACCTCTCTTTTGATTCCTCTTTCTTGAAGAAAAGAATCAAACTCATGGGAGAAGTATTCTCCACCTCCATCTGACCTTAGCCTTTTTAGTGATTTACCTGTTTGATTCTCCACAAGAGCCAAATATCTTTTGAAACATGAAAAAACTTCATCTTTGTGTTTCATAAAGAATAGGATAGTCCATCTGTTGCAATCATCAATAAAGGAGACATAATACCTTGATCCAGATATTGAAGCTTCCTTGCTAGATCCCCATACATCTGTATGAACCAACTCCAAGAGATCTCCATGCATATAACCTTTCTTCATGAATGGTAACCTGTGAGACTTTCCAAATTGACATGCACTACACTTATAAATCATATGTTGTTTTGACAAGTTAGGGAGTCCAAGTACACTTTGGTCCCTGCAAATCTGCTTTAATGACCTCTCACCAATATGTGCTAACCTTTTGTGCCATACTTCCAATTCTGTGAGTGTGTGACTACCATAATTAAAGAGAGCAATGTTTCTAGTGTCCTGTAATTCAAATGTAAACAATCTACCTGTCTTTTCACCTTTTGCAATTTTTCTGAATCCTTGACTTGGATCTTCAACAAATGATCCTGCCTTTGTGAACCTGACTTGCAACCCTTTCTCTACTATCTACCCAACACTTATCAAATTCTTTGTAATGGTAGGGACATAGAGTACCTTACTGAGTAGGTTGATGTTTCCATCAGGTGCTTTGACATTGCCTATTTTCTCCACAGGATGTTTTGTATCATCTCCTGTTTGTACCTCATGCTTATTCCTTGGATCTTCTAAATCTGATAGGAGTGCCACATTTCCTGCCACCTGATTTGAACAACCTGAATCTATGTAGAAAACATGCTCATCAGATTTACCTTGTGGCATAGCCATGTTCATGATCAATAATGAGTCCTCTTTGTTTGAGTCTTCTGTGTAGTTATTGTAGTCTCTCCTTCCTTTGTAGCCTCCTTGATAGTTTGAATGATTGTAGTTGTTGTAGTTGCCATGGTAGTTGTTGAACCTTCCTCTTGAGTAGCCATTTCCTCTATAGTATCCTCTGCCTCTTTGATTCCTCGAATTCCTAAAGCAATTTTCAGTTGTATGATTAGTTAATCCACAAATAGAACATGGGTTGGAGTCTTGGGATCTCCCCCTGCCTTGTCTACCTCCTCTTCCTCTACCTCTGCCATGTCTTCCTCTACCTGCATAGTTAGCTTGATATGTACCTGCTTCATCATCCACTTTCTTTGCCTTTCCTTTGTTATCTTTAGACTTGCCTTTATCAGTGTATAAAGCTGAAGATTGATTACCTTTAGAGCTTTCTCCATTTTTGATAAGCTTTGCCTCTTGTGTAAGTAGTTGTCCAATGAGTGTATTGAAATCCGGTACATGCATGTCCATGTACAAATCCATAGCTGTGGTGAATGCTTCCCACTTGTCATCTGCCTTCAAGCCATTGATGACCTGCCTTACAATTTGCTCTTCATCTATTACCTCTCCAATGCTTCCCAACTGATCCGCTATGTCCTTGAGCTTTGTGACAAAATCAGTCACATTTTGTTTGGGAGCCTTCTTGAGAGTTGTGAAATCCAGCCATAGTTGATGCTTCCTAGCTTTAGTACTTGAAGAAAAGAAAGCTTCAAGTGAATCCCACACTTCCTGAGATGTCTTACAACTTCTAATGTGCGGCAACAAAAAATCTGAGATAGAGTTGAGGAGATAAAACCTTGCAAGTGCATCCTTGGAGCACCATGTGCTCAATCTTTCTTGCTCTTCTTATGTTGGTTGACTTTTGTTCCTGAAACTTGGCATAACTTCATCTCCAGCCACATAACCATATAAACTTCTACCTTGGAGATAAGCTTCCATCCTTAATGACCAAGCTGAGTAATTACCTCTATCCAATTTGTCAATTGATGAAGGAAATCCATCTGCCATGTTGTCCAACCTTGCTCTGATACCACTGTGAAGAGATGGATAGGTATGTGTTGAAGATGAAGAGGTGTTGCAAAATCCTTCGTCTACACCAGCCAAATGAACTCCGAGAGTATAAGGTGGGCCTTTTTAGCTTACCAATGGATGTATTAGACACCCTATGTACCTTGGAAGATCACTCTCAAAAAGATAGATCAAAACAGATAAGTTGGAGTTAGCTCAGAGGTGAAAACTTATTATTCTTGGTTCATACACCTGTCCAGTGTTTCACATAATTCTCTGAGCACAGCAGCAATTAGCTTAATTCCTCTTAGGGAAGTCTAGGTAGCTTAAAGAGCTAACTTTAGAGAGTAATTTCATCAAAAATAACAAACCACACACTGAGAATGAGTTTTAACAAGTGATGACATCATCCCAATTTTCACCGGCTGCTACAGAAATAGACCAGTGAGCAGAAAAATCAACATAACTCAAAACGTAGGAATCCAATGATTATGAAAATTTGTTTGCTTATTTGAGACAGTGAGCGGAATCCAACAAGCTTTAAATCATTCAATTTGGATAAGTAACCACTGAGAAATGGCTTTGACAAGATGACTAAAAAAATCGGTACCTGACAGAGAAGTGAAGATGAACAGACCCTGTTGACTTCAAATGCTCATAACTGAAGATTGAAAGATTAAAATGACATGAAAATTTGTGAGCATATGGTAGACTTATAGAGCTAACTTTACCAAGTTAAATCACTAAAAATGATGAACCAAGTGCAGAGAAACAATCTCTGCAAGCTGACTGAGAAAAACTGAAGTAATGGCAGTGAGTAGTACACTTCACAAGAACATGGAAAGATGAACACAAATAATCATGAAAATGAAAGTATATTGCTTGTACAATACAATGACTTACTGATACATATGTGTGCTTTGTAATCACACCTTGATATGGCATAAAGCTCAGCTCTTGGAGGTCTTCACATAGGTCTCTCTAACCACGACTAAAACTGCCATCTATTTATAGTTGAGTTTGGGAGGCTAACTTCCCTCAATCACTCTCCAATCAATCAATGATTGATTTGATTCTCTACCTACCACAAATCACAAATTTGTGGCTCCTCTTTCCATTCTTGATCATGTGGGCTCAACCACTTAAGATTCTCTTACTTTTACATTAAGTAAACTCTTCAAAAAATTACAAGAGGTAGTTCACAAGTGAACTTTACATAGTCTTCTTTTTTAAGCTTTTTCTAAGACTTTGTGAGGCTCAAGCCAATACTTAGGCTTGTCATAGACTTGCTCCAACATCCAGAACGTTAGAATTTCAAACTCAACAATTTGGAAGGATGGATAACCAAATAAGAAATCTGAAGGACAGGATAATTGAGCTACAGACACAACTAACAGATATGAAATCAGCCAGAGACGCTGCAATGGCCAATGACTTTTATTTGCAGGAAACATTTTTACAAACATAGGCCAAAATTTCACTCACCGAAGCCATTGCTCTCAGTTTTGTCAGAACAGATGCTCAATTGTTAGAACCCAAAACGCTTAAGAAGCTATTAGAGACAATAAAGAAAAAGATCACTTGTACATTTAGATTAGCTTGGAATATGTACCTCGAAGGTATCATAGAAGAACAGTAAAATTTGGTCATGCGATTTCGCAATATAATGATGAGTTCGAATTCAATATGATTAAAAACCAAGGTTTTGTTTTATGATACTTTTTCGCACATGTAAAAGACTTGCTAAGTCCAGCATCGATTTACGGAATCAAATTCAGAATGATGATTTTTACTTATGCTACAATTTTGGTAAGGGGGATAACGTGTCATGTCCGAGTAAAATATAATCATTACAGCAAATGGCAAAACAAGCTCTAGTGGTTATAAAATACGTATGTCCAGCATAGTATTTTTCAGCAGAGTTTTTTTTTGCGCTTTGGTGCTAGTTAATAACTTCCAGCATATTATTTTCGGCGAGCCTTGCAACCATGTCTGAATCAGATATCCTCAGATGGCGACTCAAGAAGCGCGCAACTGCACAGAAACGAGTTGTGACTACAACAGACAACACTGACACTACATTACAGGATGAGGAAGATGACTCAATGACTTCTGCAACATCAAAGGTTCAGCATAATAGCAAATTATTTTCCACAGATTTTAAAATAGAGCTCGACATCCATTCTAGGAGGAATGAGAACTGGCTCCGGAGGATTGGACTCCTCCAGTTTGCTAAGTTACCATGGGAGCAGTGGACAGGTAATGAAGATGCAGAGAATCAGTTACACAGCATGCGAAGAACAAAAGGCCTTATTTTAAACCAGGTACAATTTTCACCACAGTTAGTTTCAACCATATTTAAATTGCCGCTGTATGATGATGCACGTTTTCCTAAATGTTCGAATGACGATCTGAGAAAAGAATTTGGAAAGTGCAAAGGCCGCAGAAGATATTACATGATTAAAAATGCCACATATAATCGCCATGAACAATTCAAGTGGTATTTGGAGAGACTATGTTTCCTAGTTAAATTTGATTTGATGTCTAGAGAAAATTTCTCACCATTAGTACATGCCGAATAGAGGTGGTAGAGTTAGCTGGGCACACTGGCTATATAACCATCTCTATACACAAATCTTTGTCGGAGATAAGCGCAGATCCCAAACCAGTAGTAGAATAGTAGTATATTTAGCTGCTATATTCGAATTCGTGTAGTCGATGAAAGAGCAGAAGTTCATATGGCCCCAAGATATTAATTCTTGTGATCATAACATGATAGACACAGGACACCCACACAGTGCAGAGCAAGAGGAAGCATAACAAATTTCTACCTCGTTTGAAAATTTATTTCACACAGATAATAGGGAACAGACCAAGGCAGTGGGAACGCCTTTTACGTTGTCGACTAAACGCAGAATGGAAGAGCACTTACAAACTGTCAGTCCAAGGAAGTTGTCGAAGGATAATCTCCCACCAAGTTATGTGTCAGGGTTGCAAAATAAATTACAAGAAGTTTCTGATTATTTGCTTCAACAAGAGCAAATGATTCAACAGGAAAAAGAAAGATTATTCGCTAATATGAATAATTTCAATTCATTATTAGAAAAGATTAAACAGGTGCAAAATGAACTCGACGACAAAGAAGGCTTGCTGAAGGAGCTACAGAATAACCAAAGGCAATTATTAGCGGAGTTGATTAGTGCTAAAAAGTTTTTCAGGAATTTGACCAGTGGCAGAAAAATATACAAAAACAGATACAAGACGAAATGATGAGCTTTTCTATCATGAATGCCAACCTGCAAGCAGAAAATGAAATTTTGCGTTCACGAATACAGGTTTGCAGGAATTGGAAAGCCAACTATTAAAAAATGAAGGTATAGATCTGAAGGCCACACTAATGACCCAAATGGATATCGAGTCAGTAAAGCAGCAATTGAATAACCAGGTCCAAGATAGTTGGAAAGTTTTTCGAAGAAGGTGGCTGGCCATACATGTGCCACAAACTGAACAAATGCGGTCTGGTTTTCTGTCAACCCATGAAAGTAAACTCGTAACTGTGATTAAGAAACAGGAGGAACAGTTGGAAGAACAGAAGCGGAAGATTAAAGAATTACAAGACAAACTCTTACAGGTCCACACAACAGTAAATCAGTAGCAGAACTCTGGAACAAACGTTCCAAAAATGCAAAAGGGTGCCCCCAACGTGATTAATTCGTTCGAATCAAATTCTGAAAAAATTTATGTGGAACTTGCGGGTTCGAGTCCACCGTGCGTGCCAGTGTTAGATGGCCGCCGGAGTGGGATAGACATGATCATTGCCTAACATTACCGAATTGTAAAAGTCATGCAAAAGTTGGTATGCGCATGCTGTATAAGTTTTAAAAAGCAATGTAAAGGGAGGAGCGAGGGAAGGGTTAGGTGAAGGGTAGTTGTGCTCGCTTGAGTTGGGTGTGGCGTGGACCATGGAGCGAGAGAGATGCCTTTTTTGAAATTGTCAGAGTTTACTTATACTGTGGTGGAGTTCTAAGTATTGTTGTGTTGATTTCTGTACTGTCTTCATCGTCTGCTCATACTGAAGTTCACTGTAGCGAAGGTTAAGTGATAGATTGTGCGTTTGAGTATTGTTTTTCGAATCGTAAGCGTGTGTGCTCTTTGATTGTCCAAGCATCTTGAGATAGTATGAGTGACTGTAGTACTGCATAAGTTGATTTGACCAATTGATGCACTGTAAAGGATGTTCTGACTGTCTTACTGAATTCATCGGTGACAATGATAGACTATTGTTCGTGGTAAATATAACTCTTAATTGAATGTCTCTGGAAGTATTGCGGTAAGTGAATCTATCTGATTCACTCTGTTGATCTAATATATGTTTGTGAATCGGTAGAAGGACAACTGTTCTGTTCCTAGAGCGAGTTGATCTGGAGAGTTTGAACGTAGGAGTCTAAGAACCAAGTATTGATGTTGATTAGTTACTGAGCTAAGACGAGTAGTCCCCTTCGATGTGGTAACGAAGATTTGGGAAAATAGTACAGGGCCTCTATTTAACAGACCCCTACCACTCCCAAGAACCCACTTTGGACTGTTAATGACTTTTGTAAGGTTACTGAAAGTTTACACAGTTTACGGTGAATTAATGCTTAATACTTAATCTTTATTCGATAACGATCTTGATTAGTTAGAAATATATAGTACGATCACCGCATTTTAACATATGTTTAAGATAAGTATGCATGTGTGTTTATGCATGTGCATGAGTATGTGCATGTACATGTATGAGTAGCATGTGCATGAGTGAGGTATGTGCATGTGAAGTAAGAATGCATGTGTATGCATGCATGAATGAATACATGAGTTGTGAAGTGGAATGCATATGTATGCATGTGTAGGTATGTATGTGTGCATGAGTAGCATGTATGCATGAGTGTATGAGAGCATGTATGCATGAGTGAGTGAGTAGCATGTGCATAAGTGAGGTATGTGCATGTGAAGTAAGAATGCATGTGTAAGTAAGCATTTATGCGTGTATATGCATATGTGTTATGTATGTGCATATGCATGTATGATAGTGTTAGAAAAATGTATATATGCACAAAAATGAAGTTTACATATGCATGAAAGTTAGGAAGTTAGAAGTCTATGTATACATGTCTAGCATAGGTTTAAAATTATAATAAGTATTGAATGTTAAATTAATAAATGAGTGTTTAATATTTATCAAAAGCATACTTATGTTTTCCTAATCACTTTCTGCAGATCATTGCGAAGGAGATAACGAGCTTACGAAATTACAAGATTACAAGATTACAAGATTGAAGCAGCTTATGATTATTTAGAACTATAAATTTGTATAGAATATTCTCTGGGAATTGTATTAGATCTTATTATAAGCTTTTGTATAGCCTTAGAATTGATTCTAAAAGTTTTTCATACTTTCATTTTAGGATTTAATTAAGTTTTTTATATTCCGTTTTCATGTCTAAGGATTTAGCGTCAACAAGCAGTTTTGTTAGTGATAGGAAAGAATTAGATAACTCTTTTGTTACAGGGATGCTTCTAATATCACCTAATGATAGTACGATTAGTAACGAAAGTGAATAAATAGAAATAATTAAAGACCAAATAGTTAATGAAACTTCACATACAATAGAACACGATCATTATATATCTAGGGTTTTGTTGGAGTTAGACGTCTGCGGAAGCACGCGAACAACACAAGGAAGAAGAAGAAGCTTGGAGCACAACACACAAGACTGAATGTATTACTAGAGAATGTACAAAGATAAGTACCCCATTAGGGCAATAGGCGTATATACAAGCCGGGGGAAAAAACCTCCTAAAGAGGGAAAAAAGTGCCCCGGCGGTCCTAGTGTGTTCACACACATCACTACCTAAATATATCAACAAATCCCCCCTGGGAGTGATGCGGTGAACAAGGAGCTGGCACTCATGTATAAGGAAGTGCCAAGCTATGTGGAAATCACTCCACAAAAGGAAGTAAGCCCAAAGCTTTGCGGAAAGCTTCAAACTTCTCCCTAGGCAGAGCCTTCGTGAAAAGGTCTGTAATGTTCTCCTGCGTGGGCACATATGCCAAGCTGATCTCCCCAGAAGAGAACCTCTCCCTGACATAGTGATAATGCACCTCAATGTGCTTAGTGCGAGCATGGAACACAGGGTTCCTCGCAACTGCCAATGCACTCTGACTGTCAGTGAAGATGGTGGTGGCAGAAGACTGGCCAACACCCAAATCAGCCATAAGGCGTCTGAGCCACACACACTTAACGGTCGCTGTGAAAGCTGCCCTATACTCAGCCTCACAACTGGAAGTGGCCACAGTAGGCTGCTTCTTACTCAACCAAGATATACATGAGCTACCAAGCATGAAGCAAAAACCAATGGTGGACACACGAGTGTCATAGCAACCAGCCCAATCTGAGTCAGAAAAAGCATGCAAATCTGGCGGTACTGATCCCCCCTTGGGATAAAACAACCCAAATAGCCGAGTACCACTCAAGTAGCGAAAGATGCGCTTAACCGCTTTCCAATGCGTGACTCCTGGGCAATGCATAAACCTGCTCATCTGTGAGACAGCAAACTGAATATCTGGCCGAGTAATGCATAAGTAAATCAAGCATCCAACAGCCTGCTGATAGAGAACAGCATCAAATGCATCTCCAGCATCATGAAGACTTAATCGTAAACCTGTCTCCATAGGAGTGGCAATAGGCTTACAGTCTTCAAGGCCAAAACGCTGCAATAATGTGTCAATATATTTCGTTTGACACAAAGCCATTCCACCATCAACATGCATAAACTGAATGCCCAAATAGTGATGCAAATGCCCCAAATCAGACATCTCAAATGAGGCATGCAAATCAGCCTTAAAATCAGCAATATGTGTCTCAATAGGACCAGTGAGCAGCATGTCATCAACATCGACAACAATGATCAGAAGCACATCATTAGCACGCTTAACATATAAGGTGCTTTCAGTTGGACTGTTCTCAAAACCATGTGCAATCAGATAGGCATGTATCTTCTCATACCAAGCACGTGGTGCTTGCTTTAAACCATATAATGCCTTCTTTAACCTGCAAACCTGGTTTTCATGCCCTTTCTGCACAAAGCCACGGGGCTGAAAAACATACACTTCTTCATGCAAGTCACCATTCAGAAATGTTGTTTTAATGTCCAACTGATGTACATTCCAACCATGATGGGCTGCAAGTGCACAAATGCTCCGAACAGTAGTCATACGGCATGTAGGTGCAAAGGTCTCATCAAAATCAATGCCTCTTTCTTGTGCATAACCCTTTGCAACAAGCCTAGCCTTATACCTGTCAACTGTACCATCAGGTTTACGCTTCAGCTTGTATACCCACTTAGTGCCAATGGCCTTCTTGCCAGGAGGCAAGTCACATAAAGACCATGTACCATTCTTCATTATAGCATCATATTCAGATTGCATAGCAGCCATCCAATTTTCTGAATTTTGTGCTTCATCAAAAGAAACAAGCTCATTCTCATCACAGAGACTAGATGCAGCCATAGCATAGCAATCTGATGCAAAGGAGGCACTATGAGAGCCTGAACGAGTACGATATGACAAAGGTGCATCTAATTTGCTGTCACGCAAAGTCTGCACCAGCCATTTTGGCATAGTTTTTGCCTGCTCAATATCAGCTCTCTCATCAACAAGTGCATCATGTAAATCTGCATCAGAAATGGAATGATCTGCATCATCATATGAAACCTGCACAGGCTAAGAAGTTGCCTCATTAGGACCAGCACTAGACTGTCCACCTGTAAAAAGAGGCATCAAAGTATCATACATGTCTTTGGAGCTAACAGATATCTCCTTTGTACATGAAAGCAATGGCTGAATAGCATCTTCCACAAAGACAACATCACGGCTAACCAGAATGCGTTTAGTGTGTGGATGATACAGACGATAGCCTTTACTTTCAGAACTGTACCCAACAAAAATACATTTTACTGCCTTATCATCCAATTTTCTGCGATGTTGTTCAGGCACTAATGCATATGCCAAACAACCAAAAACACGCAGATGAGCAACAGATGGCTTGCGGTCATGCCAAGCCTCATATGGAGTGATAGACTGCAGCGCTTTAGTGGGACACCTGTTCAGTATATATGCTGCACACATGACAGCCTCAAGCCAGAAACTATGTGGTAAAGCCTGACTTTTGACCATGCACCTCGCCATCTCCATGAGTGACCTGTTCTTTCGTTCAGCAACTCCATTCTGTTGAGGTGTATACGGCACTGTACACTGGTGTTTTATCCCACGTTCAGCCAGAAATGCATTAAAATCTGAAGACATATATTCCCCCCCTCGATCAGAACGGAGGGTGCCCATTTTACATGCTGACAGATTTTCAGCCAAAACCAAAAACTGTTTGAAGCACATGAACACTTCGGACTTTGCTTTGAGTGGATATACCCATGCATGCCTGGAAAAATCATCAATGAAAGTCACGAAGTAAAGGTAATTTCCAAAAGAGGGTGTCTGCATAGGACCACAGACATCACTATGTACAAGCTGCAATTTCTGCGTAGCCCGAACTGAACCATCTTTTGGAAAGGATGAACGCTGCATTTTGCCCAAAATACAGCCTTCACAAACATGTTTTCCAGGTGCCTCAACTTTGGGCAAAGAGGACACCATTTCAGATTTCTGCAGGCGTAGCAAACTAGCAAAACTCAGATGACCAAAGCGTGCATGCCAAAGCTTTGCATCTGACATAGCCTGAGAATCATGAACTGCACATGCTGAATCATTCACAGATCTTTCATAATCTATGAGCTTATACAGCCCACGACATAAAATGCCAGAAGCAATAATCACATCGCCATTTGACAGATCATGAACTGTACACCTGTCATCAACAAATTTCACAACCAAGCCAATCTTGGCTAATGCAGAAACTGATAACAGGTTCTTTTTGATCCCTGGCAGAAATAAAGCATCTGACAAAGTGAAAGAACTACCATCAGCAGTAGTTAGAATGATCTTACCAACTCCCATAACAGGATAAGAGGAGTTGTTGGCGCATGTGACAGTATTCCCTGTAGGGGCAGGCTCGAGTGAAGAGAAGAAACTGCGCTGCGAGGTAATATGTTTGGTTGCCCCACTGTCAAAATACCAAACATCTGAGTCTACTGCAGACATGCACTGATCATGAGAAGATGGGTCAAAACTGCAAACAGTAGTAAACGCCCATTCTTCTTCCTGCACAAGATTAGCAGACTTTGTTTTTTGTGTATAGGCTTCTGCAACAACCATTCCAGCCTCCTTTTTCTTTGCCTCTTTTGCAGCTAGTTTTGGACAGTTCTTTATGATATGATCATTTCCTTTACAGTACTTGCAAAACAATTTTTGCTTTTCTGATTTCTTCTCATCTTTATCCTGGTTCCTCGATTGTGCAGCATTTGCAGATTTCTGCTTACTAGTAGAAGAGCCCCATTTTCCTTTGCCCTTCTGACTAGCCAGGAAAGCTTGATCTGCAACCCGCATAATGGACCTGTTCTGCCTGGATTGATCTTCCTGCAAAAGAACAGAGACTAACTCCTCAAATGATAAGGCATTTGGATTGCCTTTCATCATCAACCGAAGAGTAGAAGCAAAACTCTGATATGAATCAGGAAGACCATTCAGAACAGTCTGCACAAGTGAGCTATCTGGTATAACCTCATCAGCAGAAATCAATTGTTCCTTCAGGTCTTTGATCTTTGTGAGAAAACTGTCCATAGAATCTTCATGTGCTCACTCTCCAACTGTTCTCGGAGGTAAGCAACACGAGCCTCATTCCTAGCTTGGTACAAAGTGGTAAGTGTATCCCAAGCATCCTTTGCTGTTCTGCAAGAGCGAATGTGAGGAATAATGGCACGTTTGACAGACAAAGCTATCAATGCATGTGCCTGGGCATCTCTGCCATCCCAACGAATCTGCTCTGCAGTAGGTGCAATAGAAACAGCAGCACGAACAGGAATCTGCACAATATCATCTTCGACACCATCTTCATCAGCTCCAGCACCTCCAGCACCTGTATTTGCAGTACCTGTAGTTGCAGGTGTAACAGGACGTCTTTCAACACCCTGCACAATGTTCCACAGTCCTTTTGCAACCAATACATGTCGCATCATATAAGCCCATAATGGGTAGTTGGTACCATCCAACTTATCCTCAACAGCCAACATACGGAATACATCACTGCTTTCAGCCATGGCCGGTGACTAAAATACCTTGATGCAGAAAATTGACTGTATCTCAAAAAGTTGAACGGAACTGCCCAGACGAGTTCTGCTAGACCTGTAGCAGACTTCGAGACGCTTAAACTGGCGAACAGAAACTGGTATATACCTTTGGCACAAAAGGACGAAATAGCCTGCACAAGCGTTGCGATAGTGCGTTCGGAGGCCGAAAGGAGCTCAGATCGCGATTTCGGCACCACATAGCGAAGCTGTTTTGATCTCGGAAACACCCTGAGTATGCTCACCAAATTTCATGCGAATCTGAGACTGCAAACGGAGGAGTGCCGAC
Source organism: Ceratopteris richardii (assembly GCA_020310875.1). Lineage (NCBI taxonomy): Eukaryota > Viridiplantae > Streptophyta > Polypodiopsida > Polypodiales > Pteridaceae > Ceratopteris > Ceratopteris richardii. Next base: position 84,907,764 of record CM035424.1, on the reverse strand, counting down.
GACGCCCTAGATGAAGCGACGACCTGCTCTGATACCAATTGTTGGAGTTAGACGTCTGCGGAAGCACGCGGACAGCACAAGGAAGAAGAAGAAGCTTGGAGCACAACACACAAGATTGAATGTATTACTAGAGAATGTACAAAGATAAGTACCCCATTAGGGCAATAGGCGTATATACAAGCCGGGGGAAAAAACCTCCTAAAGAGGGAAAAAAGGGCCCCGGCGGTCCTAGTGTGTTCACACACATCACTACCTAAATATATCAACAGGTTTTACCTTTACTTTCTTTAGTTTTATCGGAACCTGAGAATAAAGAAGATTTGTTTCCACCTAATTTAAAAAGAAATACTAATTCAAAACAAAACAAAAACGTACTAGTTGATATAGTTAAAGATAAAATAACTAGTGAGGAATTAATTTTGCCTTCTTATTTAGAAGCTATAGCTAGATATAGGAACATAGTTCCTTATGGCCCGTAGTGTTCAATTTTTCATGAGTTCAAATATTGCTTCCATTAGTAAAACTCCAATTAACAAGAAAATAGATAACTCTTTGATTTTAAATACACTTTTACCTACACCATTAGAAAATAATACTGCTCAAATTAACAAAAACAAGAATAATATAGAAGAGGTAGAAAAAGTAAAGGATCTTATTGTTTTCGAAAAATTATACACTTAGAGTATCTAGATTTAAAACTTTTTGTTCTATTGCTTTTCCTGAATCCGACGAGAAAGAAATCTTATTTTCACCTATTCCTAATAGAGAGAATCAATCTAAAAATAACAAAATTGCTATTATTAAAAATTGTATTAGCGAAGAGAAGCCTAATCGAATTACGGAAGAGGATTTGATTTTTGCAGCATATCAAAACGCTACGAATATACTTTCCTAAGAATTTTAGGTCTTACTTAAATAGATTAAAAACCTTTAGCTTTTATCACTCAAATGGATGATTGTTGAAGGAGATGGTGGAGAACTTCCACAGATGAGATGGTGCTAAAAATTCTTGCTTCACACTAGCCAAAATTGAGTTCAGAAGTGCAAAGAAGACCTATTGAGATTTCCAAGAAGCACAAATAATCACCCAATTACTTTGGAATATGATCCTCAAATTATTGGATAAAAAACGATGAGTGGGAGTTTCAATTATGAACCAAAAACTTGTTATTTTTGTCACTACACCTTCTCAAAGAAATGAACAATATTCCTTCTCTGTTAGCAATTGAACAAAATCCTTCTAGGTATATCTAATTAACTTTAATAGATAACGTTTTCAAGTTATTTCACTTGAAATGATAGACCAGGCGTAGAGAATTGTGTTTAGAAAGTTAGAGATGCATCCTGATAATTTCGTGCACTAATAGTATGTAGACCAATGAGCAATGTTTTGCTCATAACTCAAGATTGGCTAAGGCATTAAATATGAAACTTTTTAGCAAGAAAATAGATAGTATAGTCTTCAAAATGATCAAGTGTACACTCAGAAATACATCAGAGAAGTACATTGTTCTAAGTGATACATGATAGAGTAGAAGAGCTAAGATATAAGAGAACTATATGTATTAATGCACATAAAGTACATTGAAATTGGCAATGAATGATTGCAGAACGTGAGAAAAATGATAGATCTATGGTGTGAGCTCAATACCAACTTAAAGTCCTTGCAAATATCTCTTCAAATTGAGCTGCACATATGCAACTCTTGAAGTCCTCTTTTATAGAGAAAGTTGGAGCTCTCTTTGAATTTGAAATTCTAACTTCTACCAAAACATACCTCTAAAGTTCAAGATCTCAATCTCGATATACCTCACTACTAATTCCTCAAAAGATTCTCCTAAGAAGTAGTGATTGAAGTCACTCCATATGTGCACTTTCAGAAGGAGTAAAAAATCAGTCTTTTACAAGAGATTATTCATGTACTAAGACATGAATGCACATATGAGCCTTAGGATAAAGATCAAGCATTTAGGCTTGGAGTACTTGCACCAACATCTCCCCCCTCAAGCCTAGTATTCTTGGGCTTCAATTTCCTTAAATCTCGTGCAATCCAATCATCATCTTGAATTTGTTTAGTTTAGTTCCATCCAAAGATTTAGTTAGCATATGTGCACATTGCAAGTTGGTTGATACATAGGATAATCATACGTCCATGCTAAGTAGCTTCTCTCTCACATAATGATAATGCACTTCAATGTGCTGCCAAATGAAGTGAGCAAGTGTTAGCTCCAAACATCATTTGAGTGTATGTATGTAGCCCCAAATCTAAGTAGAGTAGCTTTAAGCACACTGCTTCTTGTGTTGCATTTGCGAGGCCTCTATATTCAGCTTCACTTGATGATAGTGCCATAGTTGGTTGTTTCTTTGATGAGCATGAAATCAAATTTAATCCTACAAAATATGAGTAACCAAAGGTGCTCCTTGTATCATCTTTTGAGCCTGTCCAATCTGCATCAGAGTATAACTTGATATCCAAGTCAAATGTGAATGGATAGAAAAGCCCTTCATTTATGGTACCCTTCAAGTACTTTAAGATCATTTTCGCAACTTCCATGTGAGGTTTTCTTGATGTATGTACGAATTCACTCAATGTACTTACTGCATAGCATATGTCCACTCTTGTTAGGGTTGCATAATTGAGACTACCAACAAGACTTTGATAGCCTGTATTGTCTTCAAGTAGTTGTCCTTCATGAGTACTAAGTTTGTGGTTCGATTCCATGGATGTATCTACAATTTTTGCATTTTCCATCTTGAACTTAACTAGCATATTATGGATATACTTCCTCTGAGTAATGAAAACACTAGAATTTGTATTAAGAATCTCTAAACCAAGAGAATATGTAAGCAATCCAAGATCATTGATCTTGAACTCTTCCTTCACCAGAGCTTTGATCTTCTTGATGCCATTTGCATCATTCCCTGCAATAATGATATCATCCACATAAACACATAAATAAATAACTTCTGAAATAGTCTTCTTAATGAACAAACAAGAATTTGCCTTTCTTGCAACAAAGTCTTAGTCCTCCAAGTATGTGATAAGCCTATGGTTCCAAGCTCTAGGAGTTGGCTTTCAATCATACAATGCTTTCCTTAATTTACAAACAAAATCAGGTTTGTGTTCATCTTCATATCCTAGTGGTTGAGCAGTGTAAACCTTTTCAAAGATCCATCCATTAACATATGGATTTTTAACATCTAATTGGTACAAATACCAATTCTTTAATGCATCAATACTTACTAAAACTCTGATGGTTGACATCTTGGCTAGAGGTGAGAAGTTCTCCTCATAATCCACTCCATGGGTTTGAGCAAACCCTTTTGCTACTAGCCTTGCTTTATACCTCTTGATTGTCCCATTTTAATTCTTTTCCACTTTGTGAATCGATATGTATTCTATTACCTTCATGAATGACTTTTAGGGAACAAAATCTCAAGTTCTATTCTCTTGAAGTGGTTCAATTTCTTCCTGCATAGCTTCGCTCCATTCTTCTTCCTTGTTGGCTTCTTCAAATGAAGAAGGTTCCTCTGAAATAGAATCTTTAGCCATGCATATAGAATGTTTGGTGACTAGTGACGTCTCATAGCCATACCTTATAGGTTTCTTGTTTTCCCTTTGAGATCTTCTAAGTTCCTGATTGTATGACTATGGAATGTCTTCCGATTGTTAAAACCTTGTCTTGTCATTGGACTTCCAAGCTTTGAAATCAATCCGTTCTTCATCTTTTGAGGTGACATCCTCTGATATATGTGGTTCTTCTTGAGTGAGATTTGGAATATCATTTTCCAAATCATAGGATAACTTTATTTTCCTTCAATATTCATCTTAAAACTAGGAGTTATTTTCATCAAATACAACATCCCTACTAATTGTAAATCCTTTGTCAGTGGGGTTTTATAACCTATATGCTTTGTGATTTTGGTCATAGACAATTAAGATGCATCTTTCAACTTTTGGATCAAGCTTTCCCCTAGTCCATAAGGGTATATGTGCATAAGAAATGCATCCAAAGATCTTATAATGATAAACAGAAGGTATCTTGCCATTACATGACTCATAAGGTGTCATTCCATCCAGATACTTGGATGGATGCCTATTGATTAGGTAAGTGGCTATGGAAACAGCCTCTACCCATAATTAATTTGGAAGTTTTTTCTCACTCAACATTGACCTTGCAGCCTCTACTATTAGTCTATTTCTTCTCTCTGCCACGTCATTCTGTTCACGAGTGTAGATTGTTGTAATTTCTCTCTTAAAGCCTCTATCATGTAAGAAGGATTCAAAATCATGTGAGAAATACTCACAACCTCCATTAGATATGAGCCTCTTCAAGCTTCTACCTGTTTGATTCTCAACCAATGCCAAATATGTCTTGAAACAAGTAAAGACTTCATCTTTATGCTTCATAAAGTAAAGTATTGTCCATCTACTATAGTCATCTATAAATGAAACATATTACCTCGACCTTGCAATTGATGGTTCTCTACTAGGATCCCCACACATCTGTGTGCACAAGCTCCAAGTAGCCTTCATACATGTATCATGTTTTGTTGAATGGTTGCGTATGTGATTTGTCAAATTGGCATTCTTCACATTTGTAAATCATGTGTTGCTTGGACACATTTGGAATGTCAAGCACACTCTGATCCCTGCATATTTGCTTCAATTTCCTTTCACCTATATGACCTAGTCTCTTATGCCATATCTCCAATTCAGATAGGGTTTGATCTTTGTAATTAAAGAGAGTAATATTCCTTGTATCTTCAATTTCAAATGTAAAAATTTCTACCAGATTTCTCACCTTTTGCAATGGTCTTGAAGCCTTGCTGAGGGTCATCAACATATGCTCCATGCCTTGTAATCTGACCTATAGAGCCTTCTCAACAATTTTTCCAACACTAATTAGGTTTTTTGTTATTGTTGGCACATAGAATACCCTACTGAGGAGATTCACGATACCATTAGATGCTTCAACATTTCCAATCTTCTTTATTGAGTGCTTGGTGTCATCACTGGTCTAGACTTAATTCTTTCCTTTGGATTTTGGCCATTAACATTAATTTGAGTCGACATATTTCCTAGAAGGGTCGAGATCATCTTGGTGAATTTCTGACTGCATCCGAGATCTTTAAGTGACTATAAAATATAGCCCCATTCTAGCCTATCGTAAGCTTTGACAAAGTCGATCTTGAGGAAAACCATGTCTATCATAGCCAATAGACCATCCAAAGTTAGCTAGAATAATTTTTACAAGATTTATGACTCATATGCAATCTGATTAGTTTTAAATATTCATTTGAAGCATCATATGGAAACTGATAAGTGTTGATTGAATCTATTTGGTTCTATTTTTCTTGTATGTTATCTCACATACTGTATTTGGAACATACGAATTCCCAAGATAATTTTTCTCACACTCAGACAGCAACCTAGAAATCTCCGTGTCTATCTACCATCCGTTATGCAGGAAGCAAGTTAGGATATTTTTCTATAATTAAGTGATTAACAAAGTAGATCTCAATTAAATTCATCTTCGTCTTATTTGTAAGGTACTCAAATTATTCACACATGCGTTGAGTCTGTGGACGAGTTCTTGGGGCATCTGTATGAACCATCCAGAATTCCTAGTTCCTGTTTCTAAGAAATAATATCTATGGAAGAGTTTTTCACCTTATAATTGGGATAAGGAATGGAAATGCTCCAGCAAAATAACCACTAATGCATGTGAAACACATAAGATGCCAAAATCATTACCGATAATTCTTCAAGTTAAGGGTAAAATTAACATTAAACCTTGTTGTTAAAAATGTCCTATAAGTTTCTCGAGCTATATAAGAAACTTCCAATAAAATACTTTCATTATGCCAAACTAAAAGACTCTACAGAGGTGGAATCCCCTGCAAAGTACATGGACAACAAGACAGATCTATGCCAAAGAAACGTATATCTGTCGTTTATCGTCAAGGGTAGGAGTTCCAATACAATAGAAATTCTGTGAAATCCCCTGCAGAGTACACGGACAACAAGACAGATCTATGCCAAAGAAACGTATATCTGTCGTTTATCGTCAAGGGTAGGAGTTGCAATACAATAGAAATTCTTCTTCTTCCTGATATGACGTTGATATGAAATGGACGACGGCGATGGGTGCCCTTATACATCGTAACACTGAGGGAAGTCTGTAAGGACATGCATATGCGTATGCCAAAGCCAGCTTCCCAAGATAGTGTGTAAGATAGTGGAGTCACGAGCTTATAACTCTCATAATTAAACGCTAGCCAAACTTTCCTAACGAGTTAACCTCACTGCCACATGACTTTATATTGAGTAGGACTTTTCACGCCTTAAAAGAATCTTTCAGTTACAGTTACAGGGACAAATCAACTCGAAGCAAGTTTTTTCAGTTACAGTTACAGGGACAAATCAACTCGAAGCAAGTTTTGTTGGGAGAAGCTATCGGATGTTCATCAGTATTGTGGAATGCTATTAGAGGCAGACTCTATAAAAAAATTGGAAAGAGAGGTGTGCAGCCAACTTTTCCTCCTAGGCAAAAGTTCATACACAAATTGTTTTAGAGTCCAAGGTATTTTCACTAGGCCCGAAATGAAGGAAAGCCTTTTGAAGCATAGTGGAACAGAGAGGGTTCACCTAGAAAGCAAGGTAGAAATCATCCAACAGTAAAAGAAGGACATCATATGAATAAGATCAAAGGTTTCAAAAATGTCATATCAATAGGAGAGAGCCAACTACATAGATGGTATTATCAACCTAAACAAAATGTGACCATGGGTTTCTGTCAACATTTCAAACCTTCGATGGGATCCGTTAAGTTATGTCTTACGCTACACTAGAATCCCCAAAAATAATTTTGTGAATAGATAATTCAGAAATGTTACTCTATGGTCATGCTGAAATGTCACTATAAGTCATTTGGAGGGGACAACAGATCATTAGAAACACAGCCAATACATTTTTGAAGTGATAGAAGAGCCCCAATGTAAGAGCAAAGATCGCCATTAAAGGTTCACTTTAGACATAGTTTCTGGAGATCCCAATATAATGTTATCCAAGGTTCACAAGGTTCGGAAATCGTATCGCAAAGTTTTAGCTTAAATATTACCTAGGGGGTTAATACATAATAGGATCCATAATTGTTAATTGAAGTGGACGAGGAAAAAAAGAAGCTTGCTTGTTATTGACTTCTTGTGGACACGCAGATATTCAAAAAAAATTTACTTGAAAACCTAAAAACATGAGTAGACAAAATATGTTGTACTCATTACAATACCCCCCACTACAAGAAATAGGAGGCGTAGCGACACCCCTGAATTGAAAAAAAAAAACTAGTATTGTCGCTTATGCGATGCTGTGGAGGTGATCGCAATCCGGGTGGATCGGGTCCGGTCGTGGCACACACAGGGTGTATGAAGCTAATGAATGTTGGAAGGTTTAAGGACATGAAAGTGTAATTAATGTTGAGTATGGAGAAGAGAGAGATGTTGAAATGATTATGGGAATGAGATTATAGGAGTGCAAGTTAGATTTATGAACATGACTGATAAGAATGAAAGAGAACCATACACACGAATCAAATTTGGAAGGAAGAATGGTCCATTGAAGGAGCTTCTTAAACACTTCCTAATTCTAATCCATATGCATAGTCTTCTTTGGATGATATGTATGCATGACGAAAATAGATGGAATCCTTACACATAAATCAGTTTGGAAAGGAAGAATGATCCAATATTGGAGCTTCTTATACACTTTCAGAAACTAATCAATATGTATGGGTATGTATGGATTATATGCATGCAAGTGAATTATGATGATAGAGTTTACTCACAAGCTCAATGAAACATCCTCACTGGTTCAACGCAATACTGCGGAGCCTTCTCACACATAGAAGAAAATAGAAGACATGTAAAAATACTTAAGAGACTAAGAGACGAGACAAGATACAAGTGACAAGTGACATGAATTAAAAATATTTGAATTAAGATACATGTATAAGATCGTCATGGTACGTCAAGCTAAGGAGTCTACTGATCAAAGGCGGTTCCGACCTTCAAAACATGATAGTTCAACCAAATGTCACATGTAAGAAGGCGAGTTCCACTTCATTGACCCTATGTATGTCTAGGCTGGTAACGTCTAACTAAAGAAGTCTAAGAATCATTAAAACCAGCTCTAACTCACTCACACGCTCCATCGAGGGTGAGTCAAGATAGAGATGCTGGTTTCAAGAGCCTATCCTAGATTGGAGCTCTAACTTAAATTTGAAACTAGGTACTATACTCATACTAACTCACCTTGGATCCTCACTCGCTCAACCGAGGGTGATCGTCTCAAGGAAACCGTAAGCTAGCAATAGCTCTATGGATGACAAACAATCATGCTCTAGGAGTTTGGAGGGGGGTTTATATTGTTTTTTGAATGGATTTGGGCCCTTGGATGTAGAGAAATCAACTCTCAACTGTCAGATCACTACTTTTTATTACAACTGTTTGATTAATCAAATCAATGGCTTGGAATTGTTATTTCTATCAAATCTAGTTTAAAGGAGTGAAATTTAGGCGCCTTCATTCTCCACCATTGGATCTGGGGATGATCTGGACCGTCGGATCAATGCTGATATCAGTTTGGATAAGATAAGCCACTGTTTTTGGAGAAAAGCTGCATTATTGATCTTTGATTGTCAAAAAAATCTTCTTTTATGGAAAAACTTGTGGATCCTCCTTGCTTTAAGCAAAAGTGTATCTCCACCCTTGAATATGAGCTCATCTTGTGTTGGAGATAGACGTTTGCGGAAGCACGCTAACAGCACAAGGAAGAAGAAGAAGCTTGGAGCTCAAAACACACAATACTGAATGTATTACTAGAGAATGTACAAAGATAAGTAGCGCATTAGGGCAATAGGCGTATATACAAGCCGGGGAAAAAAACCTCCTAAAGAGGGAAAAAAGTGCCCCGGCGGTCCTAGAGTGTTCACACACACCACTACCTAAATATATCAACAAATCCCCCCTGGGAGTGATGCGGTGAACAAGGAGCTGGCACTCATGTATAAGGAAGTGCCAAGCTATGTGGAAATCACTCCACAAAAGGAAGTAAGCCCAAAGCTTTGCGGAAAGCTTCAAACTTCTCCCTAGGCAGAGCCTTCGTGAAAAGGTCTGCAATGTTCTCCTGCGTGGACCAAACTGAACCATCTTTTGGAAAGGAAGAACGCTGCATTTTGCCCAAAATAGAGCCTTCACAAACATGTTTTTCAGGTGCCTCAAGTTTGGGCAAAGAGGACACCATTTCAAATTTCTGTAGGCGTAGCAAACTAGCAAAATTTAGATGACCAAAGCGTGCATGCCAAAGCTTTGCATCTGACATAGCCTGAGAATCATGAACTGCACATGTTGAATCATTCACAGATCTTTCATAGTCTATGAGCTTATACAGCCCACGACATAAAATGCCAGAAGCAATAATCACATCGCCATTTGAGAGATCATGGACTGTACACCTGTCATCAATAAATTTCACAACCAAGCCAATCTTGGCTAATGCAGAAACTGATAACAGGCTCTTTTTGATCCCTGGCACAAATAAAGCATCTGACAAAGTGAAAGAACTACCATCAACAGTAGTCAGAATGATCTTACCAACTCCCATAACAGGTAAGAGGAGTTATTGGTGCATGTGACAGTATTCCCTGTAGGGGCAGGCTCGAGTGAAGAGAAGAAACTGCGCTGCGAGGTAATATGTTTGTTCGCCCCATTGTCAAAGTACCAAACATCTGAGTCTACTGCAAACATGCACTGATCATGAGAAGATGGGTCAAAACTATAGACAGTAGTAAACGCCCATTCTTCTTCCTGCACAAGATTTGCAGACTCTGTTTTTGGTGTAGAGGCCTCTGCAACAACCATTCCAGCCTCTTTCTTCTTTGCCTCTTTAGCAGCCAGTTTTGGACAGTTCTTTATGATATGATCATTCCCTTTACGGTACTTACAAAACAATTTCTGCTTTTCAGATTTCTTCTCATCTTTATCCTAGTTCTTTGATTGTGCAGCATTTGCAGATTTCTGCTTACTAGTAGAAGAGCTCCATTTTCCTTTGCCCTTCTGACTAGCCAAGAAAGCTTGATCTGCAACACGCATAATGGACCTGTTCTGCTTGGACTGATCTTCCTACAAGAGAACAGAGACTAACTCCTCAAATGATAAGGCATTCGGATTGTCTTTCATCATCAACCGAAGAGTAGAAGCAAAACTCTGATATGAATCAGGAAGACCATTCAGAACCGTCTGCACAAGTGAGCTATCTGGTATAACCTCATCAGCAGAAATCAATTGTTCCTTCAGGTCTTTGATCTTTTTGAGAAAACTGTCCATAGAATCACCCTCATTCATGTGCTCACTCTCCAACTGTTTTTGGAGGTAAGCAACACGAGCCTCATTCCTAGCCTGGTACAAAGTGGTAAGTGTATCCCAAGCATCCTTTGCTGTTCTGCAAGAGCGAATGTGAGGAATAATGGCACGTTTGACAGACAAAGCTATCAATGCATGTGTCTGGGCATCTGTGCCATCCCAGTGAATCTGCTATGCAGTAGGTGCAACACAAATAGCAGCACGGACAGGAATCTGCAAAATATCATCTTTGATACCATCTTCATCAGCTCCAGCACCTCCAACACCTGTATTTGTAGTACCTGTAGTTGCAGGTGTAAGAGGACATCTTTCAACACCCTGCACAATGTTCCACAGTCCTTTTGCAACCAATACATGTCGCATCATATAAGCCCATAATGGGTAGTTGGTACCATCCAACTTATCCTCAACAGCCAACATACGTAATACATCACTGCTTTCAGCCATGGCCGGTGACTAAAATACCTTCATGCAGAAAATTGACTGTATCTCAAAAAGTTGAGCAGAACTACCGAGACGAGTTCTGCTAGACCTGTAGCAGACTTCGAGATGCTTAAACTGGCAAACAGAAACTGGTATATACCTTTGGCACAAAAGGACGAAATAGCCTGCACAAGCGCTACGATAGTGCGTTCCGAGGTGGAAACGAGCTCAGATCGCGATTTCGGCACCACAGAGCGAAGCCTTTTTTATCTCGGAAACACCCTGAGAATGCTCACCAAATTTCGTGCGAATCTCAGACTGCGAACGGAGGAGTGTCGACGGCGCCCTAGAAGAAGCGACGACCTGCTCTGATACCAATTGTTGGAGATAGACGTCTGCGGAAGCACACTAACATCACAAGGAAGAAGAAGAAGCTTGGAGCTCAAAACACACAATACTGAATGTATTACTAGAGAATGTACAAAGATAAGTAGCCCATTAGGGCAATAGGCGTATATACAAGCCGGGGGAAAAAAACCTCCTAAAGAGGGAAAAAAGTGCCCCGGCGGTCCTAGAGTGTTCACACACATCACTACCTAAATATATCAACATCTTGATCGTACAACATGGCTCAATCAACTTTCGCCATGTGGTAGCCCTTCAACCCTTCAATTTGCTTAAACTAGAAAACTCTGGTGACCTTGAAAAGTGGACTTTGTGCTTTTTGATCCTCCAAAAAGGCTTTGATGAAGATGAAACTTTGTAGGACTATGTTTCCAAAGATCTCCTTCAGGAATATGCAGAAAAAACTCCCATCTCAATCTCCCTTGTACAAGTTTGACTACATTTGGAAGCTTGCAAGGTGGCATTAAGGTGTCTAGGAAGCTCTAATAGCCTTGAAACTGTGTAGAAATATGTAGCCACATATGGTCTTTATACATGCCAAACCATATGGCTAACATAAATTTCTATACAAGAATTTGTAGGGTCAAAGTAGAAAAATTACATTTTTACAAAATGAACATAGCATATCAATGTGCTACAAAATCCATTTTCTGTTGAAATTTGGGCTATAGGCTACTTTGACAATGTTTACAAGTATATGAATTTTCATCTAATTTGGTGACAATGAAATGTTTGCCCTAATTTCCTAACTTTGACCAGCTTTGACCGCGACCGTGGACTTTCTTGATTTCTTTGAAACTGTGTATGTGAGCTTCCTTTGACATCCTTGCTGCATCCTAGACTTCTCGGGGAATTCCGGCTACCTTCACCAAATATGTTTTTTGTAGGCCTTCACAAGTGAGAGAGGAGAGAAAATCTCGACGACATTCCCCCCCACTAAACCTGCGGTTCCTTCGGAAGCGCCACTCTAGTGTTCCTAAAAAACATAAGTTTCAAGCATCATATTCTTTTAAAGGAGAGATTGATGATATGCATGAATGAGAAGGAAACATGATATCAAGCAACATATGTATGAAAGGAAAAATTAAAACAGACAACATGAATATGCATAAATAAATAGGTAACATTTCTATAAATGAACATGCAACATTGTTATGAATGAGTAGGCAACATGGAAGAAAAATTTGTATGAAAGAAAGAATTGAAACACGCAACATGAATATGCATGAACAAATAGGCAACATATATGCAAATGAACAAGCAACATTGACAACAAGAAAGAACATAATCAAGCATCAATATGAAGTGAAAGTGGATGTATTGAGTCGTTTTAAGCATCAGTTCCTCTCATCTTGAAGAAAAAATTGTATCTTTTTCATAAAGTAATCTACCTTAAATATGATTATAAACAAAGATTTAGGATTTTCAAGAGACATCTTTCATCTTTGGCTTATTTTAGATCAACTTCTTTCCTACATAAATATGAATATGCTATTTCTGTAATAAAATGCAAGGAAATCTAACTAAAGTCCACTAATGCATAAATTTGCCTATATAGCCCGTGAATTATTCTAATATGCCTCTTTACCTTCCTTTGTTTTTTTTATTATTTTTTTATGATGATGATGATTCGGCAACTTTATGGTTACAGTCACTTTTCTGGGGTAGAAGAAAGTGTAAACTTCTTGGTAACATGTAGAAACTTTTATTTTTATGACGGGGAAGAATTAAACCCTGATACAAGGTACAACCATTTTTTATGACGGAGAACAATCGTTTAAACTCGGATACAAGTGCTGTGGGATGGACTAAGGATGTGGAAACATGCAGTAGCAGGAGCTAAGATTTCAACAATTATGCTTTCGATATAGGATACATATGCATGTTTATATATGAAAGTCATGTCACCAAAATAAACCTCCAAATCTACATGCCCTATCTTTCCACAATCCTAGATTATAATCAATTTCTTAGTAGATAAGTTACTACTTAAGATACAATTTACACAAGTAGAGAAATCATCATTTGCCTTTTTTTTTCTCATGTGATGTGGATATGCAATGCAATGCAAAGACTGAAAACAAACATGCATGAAACAAGAATGGAAAAAAAGTAGAATGAACTTGAAAAAAAACAAAGCAACATGAACTTGAAATGATATTTTTATACATTTTTTTCTTCCTTTTTTTATTTTTATTAGTTTTTTTATTTTTATTTTTATAACATGGATACTCCTGTTTATGAATCGGCCTCATTTTTGTCATCTTCTTCAATGTCCTCATCCAAAATGTACTCATCATTATCACGTTTCTTGAATAGCTTTATCCTTTTACCTGCAATCAAAGTTTTTAGTGCAACACCAATTCACAAAGAGCATACATACCATTGTTGTTGACTTTTAATACAATGTATGGCCCAAACCACCGTTGAGTGAGCTTTTTTCGTGCATCATATTGAGCGTCAAATGTACTATCATAAATGAGCACCCAATCTCCTACTTCAATTGGCTTAGGACACAATCGATGAGTTTTATCAAAATAATGCCTGTTCTTCATTCTAGATTCTCTTAATTTTTCAATGGCATCGTCAAGTCTTAATTTACGTTGTTCTAACTGTTTAATGCGCAAACTGAAAAAATCATCAATAGATATGTTTTCAGACCAAGGCAAATTTGATCATGCAGAAATATGAGACTGAATTGGAAACAATGGTTTTTGACAGTACATGAGTTCAGCAGGCATATACCCAGTAGTGCGTGTGCACGTCATTCTATGTGCCCAAAGTGCAAAAGGTAAGAATCTAGGCCATTGTTTGATGTCACCGTTACATGCTTTAGATATGGCTTTCACAATAGGTGGATGCCCTCTCTCCATTTTACCATTGGCCTCTGGATTATATGCAATAGTAAGAGACAAACGAATATCGTGATGTTCAAAGAACTCTTTAGCTTCTCTCGCATTTAACTCTCCACGATCGGCAACTACTTTCTCTATGTACCCAAAGCGACTTATGACATCTTCAAGCAAGAATTTGCGAACATTGGATGTGGTCTTAGATCGTATTGCACGTCCCTCTACATGACTAGTTAAGTCTTCTCTTGCAAGTACAATGTAACACATTTTGTCAATACCTTTAGGCATAGTTAGAAGATCTACTACCCACTTATAGTGAATATAGGGTGGATAAGTAGGATGCAACGGATCTCTATGTTTCACTGAAGAATGAAGTTGGCAAGTAGAACATGTAGAAACATAGCTACTAATGTCAACATACATCCTAGGCCAATAATAGGCACTTCTAATTTTTGCATATGTTCCAAAAAATCCTTTATGACCTGCCCATAACGTCTCATGCATCTCCTTCATTACTTGCAATTGGAGACCTCTCTTTCCTAGGACCCTAGGACTCGTTGTGGATTCTTAACCTTACCCTTAGCATGTCTCCAAAGATAACCATTACGTAGGAAAAAATTATAAGCTCGTTTCCTAATTTTACGAAATCTATTCGTAGTCCAGCTAGGTAATGGTTGTAGTGTACTCAGATACTTTCCTATGTCTCTCCATTCATCTTTGTACTCAGACACATGAGATTGCTCATACTCGTATATATGTGGAACATAATCAATTAAGTTCACATTCTTTATTAGATCACTTTTAAGGTCATCAAATCTAGCTCTTGATAACATATCAACAACAGAATTTGACTTACGTGAAATATGAACTAACTCAGGATCTATGAACTTAATATATGAGATCCATCTAACCATGGCTATATGAGGAGACGAACAATTCACTATCTTTCCAATGAGAGGCAAATAATCAGTTTCAACTTTGACATTTGCACCAATGAAATATTCTTTGTCTATTTTCAAAGCTGTTACCATACCCCATAGTTCTCGTTTGATCTGTGGATATTTTTGTTGTGTTTCATGTAAAATTTTGGCACCAAACCTAATTGCATATCTATTCCCTTTACTATCATCTTCACTTATGACCCAACCTATACCAATAGGACTAGTATCAACATTCAATATAATAGGTTTGTTAGCAGAATAGTCTACACGCTTAAGGATTGGAGCTTCAAGCAATAATTTCTTCAATTCATGCATAGCTTGAGTGTGTTTGTGAGTCCAAATAAATTTTCGTTTCTTCCTCAACAAGTCATAAAGACAATCCGCAACATGAGCAAAATGTGGGATCCAAATAACATAAAAGATGCAGGCACCAAGAAATCTACGTAGCTCACTCACGTTGTTACATGTTTCAGAAATCTTGCTAATGGCATCAACTTTTTGTGGGTATGGCATTTGACCATAATGGCCACATAAATGTCCAACACTAAGCACCTCGTTGACACAAAAAATAGATTTCTCTATGGAAAATGTGAGACCTACCTCTTCAAATCGTTGAAATATTCTTTCACAATCAGAGATATGTTCAAGAACAAATTTACGACATCCAGATGAATCTAAAGTAATGTCCTTTGCACGTTCCTCACTCCCTTTAATTGGAATATCATCAATGAATGGCATGGTTATATGAGGGATCAAATCATGTAAGACCATATTCATAGCACTCATCATATGAGCCACATAATTAGTCGCTCCTTGAGGTAAAGTACACATTCGCACTAAGCCTAAAGGAGTTTTCATTGTGGTTATGTCAAAACTATCAATTGCTAATTGGAATTGGTCATATCCCGAATATAAATCACCCATCGAATAGATAGAATGTCCTGAAAATGATTCAAAAAGCTCATCTACAATGGGTCCTGTTCCTACATTCCTTATGGTGACTTTATTGACAGGTTAGAGATCTTGAACAAAACGTAGTTTCCCATTCTTTTTAGGCATAGTGAACCATCTGTTTGAGTAAGGTGCAAAAGATGGCTCTAAAATTCTCATGTTTATCTTCTCCTTAAGTAGTTTCATTAGCTCAGGTAAGTGAGCCTTTGAAACTAGTATAGGATGAAGATTCCATGGAATATGTGGAATAGTAAAGATTATCATGGGTGCAACTAGCTTAGGATCTACACAACCAATCTCATGAGGATACATAATAAAGGCTTTTCCATGGCTACGTATGACTCTCTCAAATTTATCTCTCTCTGCTGGCAAAAGAAAGTCATCATCTCTACCAATTTTCACCTGTTTGATTGTCTCATCCATGAATGTATGTCCTATGTTTTTCTTATCCCGAAGAATTGGATCATTTTTCACATCAATAATTTTTTCATTACTTCCTTGAGGCAATGGTTGAGCTATGGGTTTGATTTTTTTGTCTACAGTTTTGTACTTTGTTTCAACTAAGGCATCATATGTTTGGTTAAATTTTGAGCACTTTTCAACATTTAGAGCATATTCCTGGATTAGAGCATACTCATCAAGGGAAGAAAGAAGAATAATATGGGAATTAGAATTTTGTTGAAGACATAACTCTAACTCCTCAAGAGTAGAGAAACAATGAGATGTCTCAATCACATGCTCAATGTTCTCATCATGTTCCATGATTTTGTTGTTTTTATAATTTTTTTGGGTTTTTTGGATAAAAGACTTGGACAATTGACTCTTATGAAGAAAATCTAATCTAGAATGTGGAAAACAAAGTGACAAACTATTGTACATGTTGGTTGGATGCCAGACGTCAAACCAATATCCACTGTTGTCCCGCTCAACAATGGATTCTATCCGAAATTTTGATCATATGTAGCTCCAAACATGAATCGAGGTGCACAATCACTACAAGCATGCTCATGACCCTGAGTAACAATAGGTTTCTTTCTAATTGAGAATCGATTCCTAGGATGATTCACTCCTACTGTCATGACTTGAAGTGATTGCATTCCGTCCTTAGACTTGAATCTAGCATAGGTAGACCCATCATCCATGGCTTTAGTTTCCATACGACTCTCACAAAAGGCTTGACCTAAGAGAACTTCATAGGAGCAATTATCTTGAATAAAAAAGTGAAATTCTTCTGTGATTCCTCCTATGGATATGGGCACACTAGCAGAAGCTCCATAAAGGGTACCTACACCATTATCCGCTGTTCTCATACGCCATCCACAATCTTTATCTATGGGCCATCAAAACTTATCATAGACTTCTCTTGAAATCACATTGATTTCGGAGCCGAAATCTACTAATGCATTTACAGTGAGAGTGTTTTTATCATTTCCTATTTTAACATGCATCTCTGATGTACCTCTAGACCAAAATTTTCTTTTAAACTGACTTTAAGGATTGTTGTCATGATTTTCATGGTCAGGTTGAATAGGTCCTAAGAAATTTTTATTAACATTTACTTCATCATCATCAAAGTCCTCTTCATCAGATTCATCAAAGTTTAAGGCTTCATTCATAGCTTGATCTTGATCTAGCGAATCTTGCATCTCAGTATCTAGATTAAGCGGAAACCTCTTCCTTTTAATTAGGCCGATAAAGTTATCTTTAAAAACAGGCTTTACAATAGAGAAAACTTGTTCTAAAGACATAGTTGTTGGTGCAAATTACAGGTCCACACATTTGGCTTGAAAGATGTCATGAAGACTCTACATACATGAAGAACCATAGGAACATATGCTAGTGGTTATTTACCACTTTATCTCATTGTAAAACTCAATTTGGCTGAGAATCTTCTGTAATCACCTACCCAAATGATTCGTGGAAACGTAGCTCACTTGATTGAGAGAATATCTCCAAACTTTTAGGAGCTTGATCATAGGGAGCCAAGAATTTGAATTTAAATTCAAATTCCTATTCATTTCCTATAAAACTATACTTGAAAAGTCGCGGGATAGAGAGATCAGTCCCGAGCTTCATTCTACTATAATTGAGTGTGTGTGAGGACTACACCATAGCGTACACCTCTCTACACCATTAGGCAATGCTAGTCATGCCAATGGGATTGTACACAAGTGTTAATTATTAGATACATTTATATCATTCATCTCTATGTTCTGTGCTAGTCTACTCAAAAGTCTGTCAACGTGTCAAGGGCATATCTCAGTCAATACTCCACCAAATTTAGTGATTCAAAGCCTGCTAGATTCAACTCAAAGTAATCTACATGCTGACAAAGTTTGAAGTGATTTCATTCAGCCAATTCAGAGAAATCTGCATCGAGGTGCTCACTAGTCTATTTTTGCTACAGTCCTAAAAAGTCGATGGTATAGCTAATCTTGCTAAATTGATTTCTCTTGGCATAGTTGATCTTTTTGCATCATTCCACTTGCAAATGGTAGCTTACTAAGCTAGTTGAATACCCATAGAAGGAATTTTATCAATTGCTACTGTGCTGGTCACAGTGAGCAAAACATTGAGCAAGTATCAAGACCAAAATAGAAGGTTTTCTTGACTTTGTGACTTTCAAAGTTCTCTGTTTTGATTCAATCATTGCACACATCATTTCCAAAGGACATAGGCCATTTCTTGGTGTCATTGGAAAGCTAAGGAAGTCTACTAATCAAGTCTGAAGAAAAAGAGGGTTGGTACAAAGCAGGTTTAGCAATACCTACTCAGTCTCTTGGATCATCCATCCATCTTTCCCAACAGTGGTATCAGAGCAAATAAGGTAAAATGGGAGATGGTTCTCCTTCATTTATTGATAAAGTGGACAGGAACAATTATCAAGCTTGGTCTCTAAGGATGAAGACCTACTTACAAGGAAGGAGTCTCTCTGGATACATCTCAGGAGATGAGGAATCACCCTCATTGAAAGCAAGAGGTTTGCCAACCAAGGAGGAACAAGAAAAACTCAACACATGGTGTGATAAGGATGCTTTGGCAAGGTCTTACTTACTCAACTCTATATCTGATTTTCTTTTACCACATATCAGAAATTGCAAGACTTCCCAAGGGACTTTACAAACCTTGTCATCATATTTTTCCTCCAATACAAGGGCTAGGAAAAATCAGTTGTGGATTAAGTTTACAACACTAAGGAAGCAACCTACGCAAGCTATTTCAGAATTTGTGACCAAGATCAAAGATGTTGCAGATCAGTTAGCAAGCATAGGAGAAGAAATTGAAGAAGAACAGATTGTGAGGCAGGTAATCAATGGTATTAAGGCTGATGACAAGTGGGAAAGCTT
Organism: Ceratopteris richardii; assembly: GCA_020310875.1. Classification (NCBI taxonomy): domain Eukaryota; kingdom Viridiplantae; phylum Streptophyta; class Polypodiopsida; order Polypodiales; family Pteridaceae; genus Ceratopteris; species Ceratopteris richardii. The sequence continues at coordinate 84,888,423 of CM035424.1, read as the reverse complement.
CACCACTGGAATGGATCTATACATGGACATGCACACTCCAGATCTTACAACTCTCATGGGTCAACTATTTGCACATGAAGCAAAGCTCACAAAGAATGGAGATACATCCAAAGGTAATAACTCTTCTGCCCTATACACTAATAAGAAATCTAAGGATAAAGGTAAGAGTAAGAAGGTGGAAGATGAAGGCTCTACCTCCCAAGCCAACTATGCAGGAAGAGGTAGATCTTCAAGAGGTAGGGGCAGAGGAGGTAAGCAAGGTAGGGGGAGACCCTATAATTCATCACCATGTAACATTTGTGGTTTATCAAATCATACCACATATGAGTGTTCAGGAATTACAAAAATGAGAGAGGAAGAGGCTACCAAAGGGGTGGTTACTCACAATCAAGAGGAAGGTACAACCATCACCAAGGCCACAACAACAATTACAACAACAACTACAATGGCAACTACAAAGGAGAAAGGTTAGGACAATAGGAGAAAGGACCTTTAAGCAAATGTGCAGGGACCAATGTGTGCTTGGGATACCTAATGTATCCAAGCAACATATGATTTATAAGTGTGGTGCTTGTCAATTTGGTAAGTCTCATAGGTTACCCTTCTCAAGGAAAGGATATATGCATGAACACTACCTAGAGCTTGTACACACAGATGTATGGGGACCTAGCAAAGACCCCTCAGTCTCAGGTTCAAGGTACTATGTGTCTTTTATTGATGATTATAGCAGATGGACTATATTGTACTTTATGAAGCACAAGGATGAAGTATTTAATTGCTTTAAAAAATATCTTGCATTAGTTGAGAATCAGAGAGGAAGAAATTTGAAGAGGCTAAGGTCAGATGAAGGAGGTGAATACTTCTCCAATGAATTTGAGGACTTCTTGCAGGACAGAGGCATCAAAAGAGAAATAACCACAAGGTATTCTCCTAAGCAGAATGGGGTAGCTAAGAGAAGAAATAGGTTAATTGTTGAGACAGCTAGATCTATGCTTAATGAGAAGAAGTTACCTAACTATCTATGGGCAGAGAGTGTTTCTACTGCCACTTACCTCATAAATAGGTTACCATCAAAATCACTTGATGGTATGACACCTTATGAAGCATGGCATGGTAAGAGACCATCATTGGATCATTGCAAAATTTTTGGATGTGTAGCATCTGTGCACATTCCTTCTCAGGTAAGAGGTAAGCTAGATCCAAAGGCTTAAAAATGCATTTTCATTGGATATGATTTAAATAAAAAAGGTTACAGGTTTTATAACCCTACCAATAAGGGATTTATGGTAAGCAGAGATGTGATCTTTGATTAGAATGATTCTTGGTATGAGAATGAATGCAGGAAGGTCAAACTACCCTATGATTTGGAAGAGGAATTTCCAAGAATTACCAAGGAGGAACCTACTCAGAATGAAGACTCAAGTTCAGATGATGAAGATACCATCAACCTTGAAGAGTTAAAGGCATGGAAGTCCAAAGGCAAAATGAAGATGAAGAAACTTGAAGACATACCTGAATCTTAAACTCAAGCAATAAGAAGATCTCAGAGAGAAAGCAAAAAACCTATCAGATATGGGTATGATACATCTCTTGTTACTAAACATTCAGTTTATCTTGCCAAGGACTTGTCAAATGAAGAACCGGGTTCATATGAAGAAGCAATCACAAAATCAGAATGGAAAGAAGCTATGGATGAGGAGATTGAAGCACTCAAGGAGAGTGATACATGGGAGTTAGTACCTAAGAAGGACACAATGAAGGTAATAGGATCCAGATGGATCTATAAATTGAAAAGAAATTCTGATGGCACAATTAACAGGTACATGGCCAGATTAGTAGCCAAGGGCTTTGCACAAACCCAAGGCATTGATTATGAAGAAACATTTTCTCCTGTGGCCAAGATGCCAACAATCAGAGTGTTGGTGAGTGTGGCTGCATCAAAGAATTGGAATATGTACCAATTGGATGTCAAGAATGCTTTCTTGAATGGATGGATTTCAGAAGAGGTTTATATGTCACAACCTCCTGGCTATGAGGACTCTAAGAACGTAACATTTGTTTGCAAATTAAAGAAGGCTTTTTATGGATTGAAGCAGGTACCTAGGGCATGGACTTACAGGTTAACCACATACCTCCAAGACCAAGGTTTTTTCATGAGCAAGGCAGATACCTCTCTATTCATTAAGAGACGTAATTGAGAGGTAATTTATCTTTGTGTTTATGTTGATGAGATCATCATTACAGGCAATGATGTCAATGGAATCAGAACTATCAAAAGCCAGATGATGAAGGAGTTCAAGATAAATGATCTTGGATTATTGAAATATTTTTTGGGGCTTGAATTAGTCTACACTAATTCAAGGATATACATTACTCAAAAAAAAATATGTTCAGGATATGTTAAAGAAGTTTCAATTGCAGGATGCTAAAATAGCAAACACTCCAATGGAGGTGAACCTAAAGCTAAGTGCCCATGAAGGCGATGAAGTGCAAGACATTATAGGTTATCAAAGTATGGTGGGTAGCTTGAACTATGCTACCTTAACGAGGATTGATATTGCATATGGAGTTAGTGTGCTAAGCCACTTTATGCACAAGCCAAGGATACCTCACTTAGAGGTTGCCAAGAGAATCTTGAAGTATCTCAACGGTACACAAAACCATGGTTTGTATTTTCCATACACTTCAGATATTGATATAAAAGTCTATTCAGATGCAGATTGGGCAGGATGCAAGGATGATAGGAGAAGCACTTCTGGATACATTTCTTTTGCAGGTGACAAACCAATTTCATGGTCTGCAAAGAAACAACCAACTGTGGCATTGTCTTCTACCGAGGGAGAGTATAGAGGGCTAGCTAATGCCACTCAAGAAGCAATTTGGATTAAACTTTTGTATACAGAATTGGGCTTATATACTAGGCCTCCAATTATCTTTGGAGATAACACAAGTTCTCTTCACCTTGCAGCTAATCCCATCTATCATGCCAGGACCAAACACATTGAAGTTCATTATCATTATGTGAGAGAGAAGTTGCTAAGCAAAGATATTCAACTGACTTATGTGCCAATCAACATGCAATGTGCAGACTTGCTCACTAAAGCTTTGGATGGAACCAAACTTTGCAGGTTCAAATCTATGATTGGATTGCAGGAAATAATTGAAGATTGAAAATGAAGACTTAAGCCAAAGTGTTTGGCTTGAGGGGGAGCTGTTGGTGCAAATTACAAGCCCACACATTTGGCTTGAAAGATTTCATAAAGACTCTACATACATGAAGAACCATAGGAACATATGCTAGTGGTTATTTACCACTTTATCTCATTGTAAAACTCAATTTGGCTGAGAATCTTTTGTAATCACCTACCCAAATGATTCGTGGAAAAGTAGCTCACTTGATTGAGAGAATATCTCCAAACGTTTAAGAGCTTGATCATAGGGAGCCAAGAATTTGTATTTGAATTCAAATTCCTATTCATTTCCTGTAAAACTATACTTGAAAAGTCACGGGATAGAGAGATCACTCCCGAGCTTCATTCTACTGTAATTGAGTGTGTGTGAGGACTACACCATAGCCTATACCTCTCTACACCATTAGGCAATGCTAATCATGTCAATGGGATTGTACACAAGTGTTAATTATTAGATACATTTATATCATTCATCTTTGTGTTCTCTTCTAGTCTACTAAAAAATCTGTCAACTTGTCAAGTGCATATCTCAGTAAACACTCCACCACATTCAGTGATTCAAAGCTTGTTGGATTCAGCTCAAAGTCATCTACATGTTGACAAAGTTTGAAGTGATTTCATTCAGCCAATTCAGAGAAATCTGCGTCGAGGTGCTCACTGGTCTATTTCTGCTACAGTCCTAAAAAGTCGGGGGTATAGCTAATCTTGCTAAATTGATTTCTCTTAGCATAGTTTGTCTTTTTGCATCATTCCACTTGCAAATGGTAGCTTACTAAGCTAATTGAATACGCCTAGAAGGAATTTTATCAAATTCTACTGTGCTGGTCACACTGAGCAAAACATTGAGCAGGTGTCAAGACCAAAATAGAAGGTTTTCTTGAGTTTGTGACTTTCAAAGCTATCTGTTTTGATTCAATCATTGCACACATCATTTCCAAAGGACATAGGCCATTTCTTCGTGTCATTGGGAAGCTAAGGAAGTCTACTAATCAAGTGTGAAGAAAAAGAGGGCTGGTACAAAGCAGGTTTAGCAGTACCTACTCAGTCTCTTGGATCATCCATCCATCTTTCCCAACAATAGTGACTTGACTCTTAAGCAAAATGTCATCTAAAATCTCCATAGGATCTATTTTTCTCTCAATTTCTGAAATCAAGATGGCTTTAGGTTTTCTCTTTGGTTTCTTTTGTTTTTGCTCAGGATCTTGCTTTTGTTCATGTTCGCGTGTTTGGTCTTCAATTTGTTTTGCTTGTTTATCTAAAGGCTTTGGTTCTATTTTTCATTGCTTTGTCTTCTTCCCTTTTTGTTTCTCCTCTTGTTTTTGTGCATTGGGTTGTGATTCTTGTTTTTTATCTTTAGATTCGGATGTCTCTCCCTACTCTATGATTGTTTCTATTCCCTCTAAGGTTTGTTTTCGTGTCACTCTTCTTTCACTAGGCTCAGCTTCATCTCTTTTTCATTTTTCTTCTACATTGGATATGTGAGATATAAGAGATTGATCTTCTATTGGTGATTCCCAAGCCGTTATTCTCCTAAGCTCATCTCGTGCTCTTACTAAAGCCTCTATGGAAAAATCACCTTCCTTTGTGGGTTTACTTGATTCCACTTGTTGTTCATCAAGAGCTTCTAGTTTCACTCCTCTAGTTCCTACATCCCTTATGGTTATATTTTCATAGTGTTTTTGCATTCCACCCTTACCATAATTTCCTTGCAAAGGTAGCCTAGATCGATAGTCACAGATTTTCTTGTCTATGTCTATTACTAGTCGGTGCTCCTTTACAGCCTTCAATAGTTCACAATCTCTCAAAAAGTGCTCTAAAAAATCACACCAAGGACACCTACGAGGGCCGCGCACAAAACCATTTTGATTTTGAGGATTTTGATTAACTTGTCGTGGGAAATTCTGAAATTGAGGATTTTGTTGATAAGGTATTGCTTGAATAGGTTAATTAGGATTTTTAAAAGGCAATTGATGTATTTGAGGAGCTTGGGGAGCAACATGTGGTACTTGAGGTGCAAGAGGAGCTTCCATATTATACAGTTGATGATTCTGAAAATTTTGATTTTGAAGATTTTGAAAAGCTATTTGAGAAGCTTGAGGATACATGTTTTGATACATTTGAGGATTTTGCACATGAGGATGAGGATTTTGCATTGAAGGATTATGCATTGGAGGAACTTGATATGCTTGAGTAGGAGCTACTTATGGATTTTGATTGGTAGCTATAACATGTTGATTAGGCTCTTGAAAAGACATTGGGATCATTTGATTTTGAAAAGTTTTGGTGTAATTAGATTGTAAAGCATCTAGTCTTTGCTGAATTGGATTGTGTAGCAATAAGACTTTCCATTTGCTTAGTGAGAATTTCCACTTGAGATTGTTCACCTACACTTTTATTTGGCTCTACTTTAAAACCATGAGTAGGCTCCATCATTTGAGGAATAGGAGTAGAGTCAAAAATCAGAGCATGCGAATGTTCTCTAACTTGCTCCTTAGTTTGTGGAAGGCTAGCTTGAGGAAGACTAGTTTGCTCATAAAGCATGGATTGTCTTTGATGTCTATGGGCTACAGCCTCTACTACTTTACGCACTTTTTGCCAATTGTCAGTAAGACCATAGCACTTATCTGGTTCTTCTAATCACCGTTCAACTTCCCTACGAGTTTCAGGATGAAGAAGCTTAAGAAAATTGATCACAAGATCAGGTTCCAAAGTTATCTTATCCTCATCCAGAAGTTGTTCATAGCATCTAATATACTCATTTTGTAAGTGAGTAATAGAGCTACTAGGCTTTGGTGAATTGATCCATGGTAAGAATCCATCCCGATTATGTTGGCTATAATCTTCAAGATAGAATTCTTTGAGCATCTGCTTTCTAAAATCACTCCAAGGAAGACTATCATATTGAGTGACATGGTTTATGATAGAGCTATCAACAATTCGTTCAAAGAATGATATCAAAAGATCTTTGGGAAGACCAAAAATCATAGCTTGCTCTTCAAACAAATCTAAGTAGCTTGTGATGTTGATGCCACTGAATTTTCCCTTCTCTCTCAACATAGAGGAGAATATTCTTTGGCCTTGTTTCTCAACAATGAGGGATTTGAATCCTTCCTCCATCTTATGTGAATAAGCAAGTGATGCACGATGCTCTAGATCTCTCACAAATGCATTTACTTCACGATGAAGATGTGCACAATACTGTGAGAAATCCAGTGCAACACTCAAGACTGATGATGATGATATGATGAGGATGAAAAATATGAAACAAAGGATATGGATCACAACCTCCCAACAAGATCAGAAGCAAATGCCACGAAGCGTTTCACATAGGGTTCACATGTGGAGGTGATCGCAATCCGGGTGGATCGGGTCCGGTCGTGGCACACACAAGGTGTATGAAGCTAATGAATGTTGGAAGGTTTAAGGACATGAAGTTGTAATTAATGTTGAGTATGGAGAAGAGAGGGATGTTGAAATGATTATGGGAATGAGATTGTAGGAGTGCAAGTTAGATTTATGAACATGACTGATAAGAATGAAAGAGAACCATGCACACGAATCAAATTTGGAAGGAAGAATGGTCCATTCAAGGAGCTTCTTAAACACTTCCTAATTCTAATCCATATGCATAGTCTTCTTTGGATGATATGTATGCATGACGAAAATAGATGGAATCCTTACACATAAATCAGTTTCGAAAGGAAGAATGGTATAATATTGGAGCTTCTTATACACTTTCAGAAACTAATCAATATGTATGGGTATGTATGGATTATATGCATGCAAGTGAATTATGATGATAGAGTTTACTCATAAGCTCAATGAAACATCCTCACTAGTTCAACACAATACTGCGGAGCCTTCTCACACATAGAAGAAAATAGAAGACATGTAAAAATACTTAAGAGACTGAGAGACGAGACAAGATACAAGTCACAAGTGACATGAATTAAAAGGATTTGAATTAAGATACATGTATAAGATCGTCATGGTACGTCAAGCTAAGCAGTCTACTGATCAAAGGCGGTTCCGACCTTCAAACCATGACCGTTCAACCGAATGTCACACGTAAAAAGGCGAGTTCCACTTCATTGACCCTATGTATGTCTAGGCTTGTAACGTCTAACTAAAGAAGTCTAAGACTCATTAAAACCAACTCTAACTCACTCACACGCTCCACCGAGGGTGAGTCAAGATAGAGATGCTCGTTTCAAGAGCCTATCCTAGATTGGAGTTCTAACTTAAATTTGAAACTAGGTACTATACTCATACTAGCTCACCTTGGATCCTCACTCACTCAACCGAGGGTGATCGTCTCAAGGAAACTGTAAGCTATCAAGAGCCCTATGGATGCCTAAGAATGATGCTCTAGGAGTTTGGAGGGGGATTTATATAGTTTTTTTTAATGAATTTGGGCCCTTGGATCTAGAGAAATCAACTCTCAACTGTAGGATCACTACTTTTGATTACAACGGTTTGATTAATCAAATCCGTGTCTTGGAATTGTTATATCGATCAAATCTAGTGTAAAGGAGTGAAATTTAGGCGCCTTCATTCTCCACCATTGGATCTGGGGATGATCTAGACCGTGGGATCAGTGCTGATATCAGTTTGGATAAGATAAGCCACTATTTTTGGAGAAAAGTTGCATTATTGATCTTTGATTGTCAAAAAAGTCTTCTTTTATGGAAAAAATCGTGGATCCTTCTTGCTTTAAGCATAAGTGCATCTCCACCCTTGAATATGAGCTCATCTTGATCGTACAACATGGCTAAATCAGCTTTCGCCATGTGGTAGCCCTTCAACCCTTCAATTTGCTTAAACTAGAAAACTGTCGTGACCTTGAAAAGTGGACTTTGTGCTCTTTTATCCTCCAAAAAGTCTTTGATGAAGATGAAACTTTGTAGGACTATGTTTCCAAAGATCTCCTTCAATAATATGCAGAAAAAACTCCCATCTGAATCTCCCTTGTACAAGTTTGACTACATTTGGAAGCTTGCAAGGTGGCATTAAGGTGTCTAGGAAGCTATGATAGCCTTGAAACTGTGTACAAATATGTAGCCACATATGCTCTTTATACATGCCAAACCATATGGCTAATATAAATTTCTATACAAGAATTTGTAGGGTCAAACTAGAAAAATTACATTTTTACAAAATGAACATAGCATATCAATGTGCTACAAAATCCGTTTTCTGTTGAAATTTGGGCTATGGACTGCCTTTGACAATCTTTACAAGTATATAAATTTTCATTTAATTTGGTGACAACAAATTTTTTTACCTAATTTCCTAACTTTGACCAGCTTTGACCGCTACCATGGACTTTCTTGATTTCTTTAAAACTTTGTATGAGAGCTTCCTTTGACATCCTTGATGCATCATAGACTTCTCGGGGAATTCCGGCTACCTTCACCAAATATGTTTTTTTGTAGGCCTTCACAAGTGAGAGAGGACAAATAATCTCGACGACAACGCTGGCGTCGCATAAGCGATAGTAAAGTATTCGCTTTTCTTTTCCTGGATTCGTCACATAAGCGCTTATGTGATGCTAATTTATAGCATCGCAAATACTGTTGCTGACTAGCGACGTGATTAGCGACGTTGGAAAACTGAACAGCGTCGCATATGCGACGCTCTAGAATGTTTAAAAAAAAAATCGATTTCTCCCGGCACATTTGTGCTGGGATTTGGACGCGGGAGCAAGAAGAGACCGAGAGAGAGAGAGAGAGAGAGCAAGAGAGAGAGAGAGAGAGAGAGAGAGAGAGACGCATCTACTTGAAGCAAGGTATGCGCGCACACACACACTTACACACACATACATATGCATACACACACATATACACATAGACACACACACACACACATACACATAGACAACCACACACACATACACACAAATACACACACATATACACACATACACAAATAATGTTGCATACACACATGCACACATAATGCATACACATGCACACACATATACACACACACACACATACACACATACACACACATACACACACACACATACACACACATATATATGCATACACACACATAAAGAGACATGCACACACATACACATACATGCATACATAATGCATATGCATATGCATACATCCATACATACTTACATGCATACACACACATATGCATACATAATGCATATGCATATGCGTACATACATACATACTTACATGCATACACACACATATGCATGCATAATGCACATGCATACATACATATACATAATGCATATGCATACGTAATACACATGCATACATAATACACATGCATACATACACATACATAATGCATACACACACATATGCATACATAATGCATAAACACACATACACACACATATGCATACATACATGCATACACATACACACATAGACACACACACAGACATAGACACATACACACACATAAACACACACACTCATAGACACACACACACATACACATAGACACGCACACACATACACACACATATACACACACACATACACACATAATGATGCATTCACACACATACACATGCATACACACATAGACACACATATACACACACACATACACACACACATACACACACATATATGCATACACACACACATAGAGAGACATACACACACATACAATACATGCATACATATGCATACATACATACTTACATGCATACATACACATACATAATGCATACACACATATATGCATACATAATGCATACACACACATACACACCCCTATGCATACATACATGCATACACATACACACATAGACACATACACACATAGACACATACACACACATAGACACATACACACACATAAACACATACACACTCATAGACGTGTAGCGACACATACACATAGACACACACACATACACACACAGATATACACAAACACATACACACATAGACACAAACACACATAATGATCCATACACACACATACACATGCATACACATACATATGCATACATACACGCATACACATACACACATAGGCACATACGCACACATAGACACATACACACATAAACACATACACACTCATAGATACACACACATACACATAGACACACACACACATACACACACATATACACACACATACACACATACACACATACACACATACACATGCATACACACATACAAACACATATACACACACATACACACACATATATGCATACACACACACATAGAGAGACATACACACATATACACATACATGCATACATATGCATACATAATGCATATGCATATGCATACAATGTACATACATACTTACATGCATACATAATGCACATGCATAGATACATACACACATAGACACATACACACATAGACACATACACACACATAAACACATACATACTCATAGATACACACACATACACATTGACACACACACATATACACACATATACACACACATACACACATAATGATGCATACACACACATACACATGCATACACACATACAGACACATATACACACACATACAAACACATAGAGAGACATACACACACATACACATACATTCATAAATATGCATACATAATGAATATGCATATGCATACATACATACTTACATGCATACATAATGCACATGCTTACATACACATACATAATGCATACACACACATACACACATATGCATACATATGTATATGCATACATACATACTTACATGCATACATAATGCACATACTTACATAAACATACATAATGTGTACACACACATATGCATATATAATGCATACACACACATACACACATATGCATCCATACATGCATACACATAGACACAAAGACACATACACACACATAGACACATACACACACATAAACACCTCATAGATGCATAGGGACACATACACATAGACACATACACATACACACATATACACACACACACAAACATACACACATAGACACATACACACATAATGATGCATACACACACATAGATATGCATACACACACATATGCATACACACACATATGCATACATACATGCATACACATACACACATAGACACATACACACACATAGATACATACATACACATAAACACATACACACTCATAGACACACACACATACACATAGACACACACACATATACACACACACATACACACATGGCACATACACACATATGCATACACACACATGCACATGCATACACACACATATGCATACATACATGCATACACATACACACATACACATACAAACACATAGATACATACACACACATAAACACATACACACTCATAAACACACACACATACACATACACACACACATATATACACACACACAAACACACAAAGACACATACACACATAAGGATGCATAAATACACATACACATGCATACATACTGTAAGGAATTGAACTCATAACCTCTTGGTTAGGAATGTGATGGGCTAACCACTTGCCCCAAAAGCCATGGTTGAGGATTACTTCCTAATCCTCTCTCTTAGAGCATGGTTCGACCATCTCCTACTAGGATTATGTTACATTCTTCCCCCCTTGGTCGATCATTGTCCTCAATGATCTACTCTTGTATCCCTCTAGCCTCGGTGATCAGTCCCTTGAACTCCTAGGTGCCCTTGAATTGATGTCCCTCAACCTTGCACAGTTTCTTGAACCTTGTTCGCAACCTTGGTCTCTTGAATCCTTGCTCTCAACCTTGGTGTCTTGAACCTTCTTGTTCGCAACCTTGGTATCTCGAGCCCTTGTTCTCAACCTCAGTCTTGAACCTTGTTCTCACCCATGCTCGGTATCTTGAACACTCAATCAAGTTCCACCCAAGGATTCCCAAGGAATTCACATTTTCAAGCTAGGGCATTGGAAAGTTCGTTACGAGAGCTTTCCAACGGTATATTACACGCCTCAATCCGACATACGGATTGAGAGATACACCCCAATCATTGTAAGGTCCATCCTTGAAACCGACGCGCGCCTTCCACAATTCCTACCCTTTCACATAGAGGATGCCCAAGCGCCTTTTTGAGAGGCCATTGGATCATTCCACCTTGCCCAAGCCTACTTCCTAGGCTCTGATACCAATGTAAGGAATTGAACTCATAACCTCTTGGTTAGGAATGTGATGGGCTAACCACTTGCCCCAAAAGCCATGGTTGAGGATTACTTCCTAATCCTCTCTCTTAGAGCATGGTTCAACCATCTCCTACTAGGATTATGTTACACATACATACAAACACATATACGCACACATACACACATACACACATATATGCATACATACACACATATATGCATACACACACATAGAGAGACATACTCACACATATACATACATGCATATATATACATACATAATGCATATGCATACATACATACATACATACATACATGCATACATACACATATATAATGCATACACACACATATGCATACATAATGCATAAACACACATACACACATATGCATACATACATGCATACACATACAGACATAGACACATACACACATATAGACACATTCACACACATAGACACATACACACTCATAGACGCATAGCGACACATACACATAGACACATACACATAAACACACACATATACACACACACACAAACATACACACATAGACACATACACACATAATGATTCATACACACACATACATATGCATACACACACATATGCATACATACATGCATACACATACACACATAGACACATACACACACATAGATACATACATACACATAAACACATACACACTCATAGACACACACACATACACATATACACACACACACACATATACACACACATACACACATAGACACATACACACATAATGATGCATACACACCCATACACATGCATACACACACATATGCATACATACATACATACATACATGCATACACATACACACATAGACACATACACACACATAGATACATACATACACATAAACACATACACACTCACATACACACACACATACACATAGACACACACACAAACACACATTGACACATCCACACATAATGATGCATACACAGACATACACATGCATAGACACATACAAACACATATACACACACACATACACACATATATGCATACACACACATAGAGAGACATACTCACACATACACATACATGCATATATATACATACATAATGCATATGCATATGTATATGCGTACATACATATATACATACATACATGCATACATACACATACATACACACACATATACACACACATACACACACATAATGATGCATAGACACACATACACACACAAACACAGATACACACACACATACACACACAATACATACACACACATGCATGCATACACATAGTTTATGCATACACACGTACATATGTACATGTATATATATTGATTTCTAACCATTTTGTTTTATATATTAGGTATTATGGATCCTAGTAGAGAGAGAAAGGCGAAACTCACTCTCATAAAAAGTCTTATGAGAGGAGGAGTTCCGTCTGATACTCTAGGGGCCATAATGCATGATTACTCAGAGATGTCTGATGAGGAGCTGGACTCTACGATCCAGATGCTTACCCAGCGATCAGATGAGGGCTCTTCTGCGGCTCCACATGCAAGAAGAGAGCTATCTGCTCATAGGTATGTTTTTTTTTCATAAACTTTTTTAATCATATTATAACACATATTTTTATTTATTTTTATCTATCTATTTTCAAGACACCTATACCACCTCCAAATCGTGATAGTAGAGTAGAGTTGCCTATGTGGACATGCATAGGCACCTTAGGACTAGAGTGCGATATAGAGCCAGAGGGGAATATTGTGTACATAGGGAATGGATTGGAGTTCAAGAGAAGAATGCGGGCACTATGCAACTCTTACCTGCGCTTTGTGCACTTACCGTGGAAGTAAGAAAATCTTTTACATATAAATTGAAATAAATATCTTATGTTTTATTTACATTATGGTTTTTATTTTTGTAGTGAGCATGATGAGAGGGATAAAAAATAGGTACTAAGTTCACTTGAGACAGAGTTTGGGACAGGATGGTCGCTTAAGTGGTGTCTTAAAGAGATGCGGACACTTATGGCTCATCGTCGCGATAATACATGGTATGCACTACTTTTATGTATATATATGTGGATATGAGTATGTGTGTTTATGCATGTATGTATGTATATGAGAGAGAGAGAGAGAGAAAAAAGTGAGACTAGAGGTATAAATACACGCATACACACACATATACATCATACATGCACATTTACACACATATACATATACATGCACATTTATACATACACACACATACACATGCATGTAGTTACACACATATAATGAATACACATAGACACATACACATACTCACATACACGTACACATACTCACATACACATACACATGCATAATTATATGTACACACACATAGACTCATATAATCATATTTACATGCATATATACATATACACATGCATATATACACACAGACACAACACATGCATATGCACATATAGATACACATACATACACAACACATACATACACATAAATAAATAAATAAATAAATCCTATTTCAAAAATCCAAAATTGAAAACAATGATTTCAATATTAGGGTTTTAAGACCCCTAATTTAAAAACTCTAATTCAACCTTTTAGCCGTATGTTTGAAGTATATGTACACATTGCATCTATTCCTCCGACGTCCTACTAGAGAGATGTCTCTCCTCCCAACCTTATGCCTCTATATATAGATGTTCGAATCAAGGAGGATCATAATATAAGTAAAGATATATACACACCATGTAGATAGGATACATAAATATAAAATGGAGTAGATATATTATGCATCACACATACCTCCCTAAATGCATACATAAATATATATATACATACTAACATATTTACATGTACACATTTACACATAGACATATATACATATATACATATATACATGTACACGTCACATATACATGCCTACATGCACACATAAACATATATATACATGCATACATATTTACATGTACATATTTACACATAGACACATATACATATATACATGTACACAATTATAAACACTTGCATATATTACATGAATACATGAATATTTTACATAAATGCATATGCATATATACACATATGCATATTTAACACCTGTATACATATATCACACACATGCAAACACATACATATACATGAAATACATATATATGCATACTAACATATGTATACATATAATACACATGAATACACACACATATGCATACATACATGATAAAAAATTGCTCGTCGAAGATAAAGCTATATATAAAATAATAAGGCATACCCCCGAGCTTCATGTTCTAACTTAGAAGAACATGATTTCATCTCTCTAGTAGGATTCATCGTTATTCAAGTTAATAAAAAAATATATTATCTGATATCCATTCAGAAGCTTAAAGTTATTGATCGATAACTAGAGTAGAATTTACTATCTAATCTGCTCATATGTTTTCATTATTGCCATCATTTTGGTAAGACATAAATATAGTCTCATCTTCATTATCCTTATTGATTTCATTTATTTCTCCTATTGTTAAATCTATGTTCTCATGAATCACATCATCTATGGATGGATTAATATCTAATTTTGGTAATTCCTCTTCCTCATCAGTAGAATCAGCATGTAGAGAATTATCCTCCTCATAAAAAAGATTAGTATCATTTCACGTATAATGATTCTAATTTCTATTTCCGATGTTGATGTATCAGTATCTCATGCTGAATCATTAAGAGGACTTTCTTCAATCTCTCTAACAATAAACTGCTCAAACAATGACCTACCTCTAGGTTGCACATGAATGACTTGCCACCAAGGATGAGCATCTAGGTTTTTATAAAAAAAATGCTTGTTCAATATGCCTAGGAAGAATATATGGTTCTTTAGTAGATCACATTACCTTGGAAGAATCAATTGCCCGAAACCCGGATAATTATTCCTTTCTTAGTGTGGAATTACTACCTTTATACTCCGCTCGAAACCAATCAACCTTCAAAATGACCTATCAAAATATATAACAACAAAAACCCATTATTAGGTGCTTAAAAAAATAACTAACTCTATAAGAAAAATATAAACTTTTTTCTACCTGTTTGAATGTACGAAATGAAATTTCGTAGATACCAACAATAGTTCCTACGTAACCAAGTTCGCTATCTATAAGGTTCGTGTCTTTTGAGCTAGCACGTGATAGTTGCTTGAAAGAAGCAACAATACTAGAATCCTCTATTTTATGTAAAGAATCAATGGCTTTGATTCTAATATGTTGTCCAAAAGCCCACATATTAGTGAACATTAGAGCCTGCAAAATAAATTCAATTAGTAAATAGAAACTAACATACATATATGAAAAAAATAAAATATTATTTTAATAAAACTACCTTTTGTTCACAACCTATCATTAACTCTCTTTACTCATCTGAGATTTCTTCATTATTTGCTTTGGCACGTTGCAAACGACTATATAGCCAATCCGTGAAAGAAGGTATATATATAATCTTATTATTATCCAGCTTACATCTAAATCTTTAGTTTTTTCGCCTCTTACTTTGGAGATTTTGAAGTTCCTTGTACTCGCTAAGGAATGCTTTCATGCATTTGCTATTATATGCTACAAAAGTAGAAACATCATTTTTTTTCTTGAAATGTAAATAAGAATGGAACCCCCTTACCTGATAATACCTCGTCTGATATTTTTGAAGAAGACTCGTTGGTCCATGCACATGGAGCTTCTTCATGAACTCTTTCAAGGTACTCACTAAGGTAATATATGCACTCTTCAAGCATCCAACCCTTTGCCATGGATCCTTCTCGTTTCTCTCTTTGTTGCACATAACATTTTAGTATTCCCATAAATCAGTCGACCCAAAGCATCCATCGAGTGTTGACAACACCTGCAATCTCTATCTCATCTACAAGATGGACTAATAAATGAACCTAAATATCAAAAAATGAAGTAGGAAGTTCTTTCTCCATCAAACATAGTAGCTCTTTGCATTCAGTTTTTTTTGTGGGATCGAGTTTTTGTCAATCTCTTTGGATGTACTCCACCTATACATATCATAAAAACAATTATAAAGAAGTTAATTAAAAAATAAAGATATCCAATATTCATACATATTAAATATAAAAGTATCATAATTATCTTATAAATGATCCAAGAGGATAGATCACATCTCGTACGCCTTTCATTGTACATCCATCGATAACCAAAGGTAAAATATGTTTCAAAACGTTATGCCAGTCATGGGTCCTTAACCCAGATAAGCTCTTATCATCCATAGTAAACATGTTTTGAAAAGATGCTCCATATCATGTAGGTGTCTTAATCAATTGAATTCTATTGTTGATAGTCTGTATCTCTTTTGTTGTAAGTACCCAAGGAGCAGGTGCATAAGTCGTTTCTTGTCGATGTCTATAAAAAACTAGCCATAACTTTGGTTTGGATTTTTTATCTTTCAAATCATTCCTTGATGTTGTGGTATCTTTTAGTCCAAGAAGATGCTCCATAGTGAATAACCAATATTTTTGAATATATGCATAGGATCAATAAGATGACATACTTTTAACTCTTTCCAATACTCCAAAGAATACCATATTGATATGTTCTCTCCGAGTGCCAAGTTTCCTTTACCTCTGTTCACATACTCATTATCTGAATCATCACTGAAGATTTCTGCTTCTAGATCTATCAGAGGTCCATCTGTCCATTTTTTATACCAATCCATAGGCATCATAGGTTTTGGACACTGACCTGTTTCAAGCTTTCAATTAAAATGTATCACTTCACTTTTAGATCTTAATGGATGATCATCAGGCAAGAATCGTCGATGTCGAAAATAAATATTTTTGTTGAGATTCTTACTATAGATTGATCTCAACCAATCACCACAATATGGACAAGCTTTATAACCCTTAGTAGATATTCCTGCATCATGGAAAATGATAAAAATGTAATTAGATTAAATCATATCTATTTACATGCATATTGAATAAAAAAAGTACATCAATACCTGAACAAACACCATATCCTAGAAAATCGTGAATAGTCCAAGCCACAATACCACGAACCGTAATATGTCTTTCATTGATGCTTTTTAATACATCAATGACATTAATACTTGTCCATAACTCTTGAACATTGTCAATGAGAGGAGCAAGATATATATTCATATCTTTAACTTGTTTTTTGCCTGAGATTGAAAGTGAAAGCATTAAATGTTCCTTTTTAATGCTAAGATATGGCAGAAGATTGTATTTTATGACTACCACTGGCCATGTTGACCATTTACTGGATTTCATGGAGAATGGATTAACCCCATCTAATGCAACTCCTAACTTTAGATTCTGTGGATTTTGTGCAAATTCTGGCCATGTAGAATGAATATGCTAAAAAGCAACACTATCATGAGGAATTCTGATTATTCCATCAGTACTTTTGTGATCATGTCCCCAAGTCAAAAGCTTTGATAATTCGGGGCTTTGTAACATATGTCTAATCTGTGGAACCACTAGAAAATGTCTCAATAGCTTTTTTGGGATTTTACCTTCTTCGCCCTTATATCGAGGAGATTGACATTTGGGACATGTCAAAGAGTCTACATATTCACCTCTATAAAAAAATACAATCGTTAGGGCATGCATATATACATTGATAATCTATACAAAGATTGATGATTATCTTCTTCATTTCATCATGTGAGATAGGAAGAATATTCTGACTTGGTAAAAACTTTTCAAATAATAACTTGTTAGTTTATAAAAGAAAGATATATTAAAAAAGTAATAAATAAATATACATATATATATATATGCATATAATTTTATATATGTGTATGCTTATGTGCATCTTTCAAAATATTCGCACAAAATTTCATTGTTCTAGATGGCAGGATACGATTGTTTGTTTTGGAGGATATGAAGTATGTATCTTCATTGAATGATTTGTCAATTCTATCATATATTCAGTTTGAAAGTGTGAGAAGCGGCTTTATAATTGCTATTCAAAGAATTTGGCATTGTTTATAGGCCATACGATGGTGACCTGCATGAATCGCATGCACAGAGGTTACTCAAGATAGAAAAACCTGATTATAACGGACTAGTACCAGCAGGATTTCTAGGGTATGCAATAAACCTCTTGCATGTCAATGATGAGCATCTGAACTTTAGAATACAAAGTGGAAATCATGGTGGCTTGAGAGGATCACTTTTATATAGCTTGTTCAAAGAACTTCAGGTTTATGACACTGAAGTTTTTTTAACAAGCTGTATAAAAGTGATCCTCTCAAGACACCATGATTTCCACTTTGTATCCTAAAGTTCAGATGCTCATCATTGACAGGTAAGAGGTTTACTGCATACCCTAGGAATCCTGTTGGCACTAGTCCATTATAATCAGATATCTCTATTTTGAGTAACCTATGTGCATGCGATTCATCCATGTCACCAGTGTATGGCCTATAAACAGTTCCAAATTCTTTGAATAGCAATTATACATCCGCTTCTCACACTTTCAAACTGAACATATGTGTGAATCGACAAATCATTCAATGAAGGTACATACTTCATATCCTCCAAAACAAAAAATCGTATCCTGCCATCCAAACAATCAAATTTTTTGCAAATATTTTGAAAGATGCATTAATAGTTTTAAAAGATTCGCGGACAAAAAGTGTCCATTCAATTCAAGTTCTTGTTCTTACCTTATCTAAAGTAAGAATAAAAACCAGTATGTATATATATATATATATATATATATATATATATATATATATATATATATATATATATATATATATATATATATATATATATATATATATATATATATATATATATATATATATATATATATATATATATATATATATATATATATATATATATATATATATATAAATAGATAAAAAATTGAAAATTATACCTTAATAATGTGGAAACAGATACATTACTCCATCCAAAATGATTTTGAAGGTTGAGAATAAGTAAGCTCGCACTTAGTCTTGTCAAACGACTTCCTTCATATACATGCTTTAGACATTCCTCTCGAAGATATTTCTCATTTTTAGAAATATCAATGCTCTCACTGTCATTTTGATACCAATCCTCGATAAAATCTTCCATGCCATCATCTTCATCATTGTCACACAAATTTTGTACTTTATGGTCTTTTGAATATAGACCTTTCAACTTTGCATATTGCACAGGATTAGTTTTGCGTAGCCTCCTCATGCTGATAAATTATTGGTAACTGTGAATGCTGTGGAGGAATATCATCAACATCATATGTTGGAATCTACACATATAAATAAAATTCATTAGTATTCCATAAATGAATAAAAAGTAAACTTTAAATATAAAATTAAGTATATAACTTATCAAGTATAGAAAATTTTTATTCTCTGTAGCTAAAAGGTGCTCTTGGAGGTCTATGCCATCCATAATTCACTAATAGTTCATCACCAGCATGTAATGTAGTAATAGCATTGACAACTATGTATCTTGATACATCTCTACTCATGTATGATGATTCATGACTATTTTCACGCTCCTCAAATGTGCAATTAGTCCTTGAACTATTATATAGCCCTCGACTACTATTTATTAAACCTGCTATATTTCCATGTCTGTAAGGTCTTCCATCAATATAAAATCTTTCATTTTTTGCATGTAAAATCCTTCTACTAGTGAGAGATGTTGCGTTCAATCATATTCCATAAGCACTCATGCTTTGAACATAACATGAAAGTCGATGCCAATCTCTCCATCCATATATAGGACCACAAAATGACATAAGAGTGACTTCAGAGTTCTGAGGCACATACACATCCTCTACAATAAAGAGACCATGACCAGCATTAGTAATAGTGGATGGAGAAATCATATAGCGATTACCCCAAAAGTTGAAAACCTCTCTATCTAAAGGAAGTGGTCCTCTATTCCATCCTCCATATCTTCTTCTATCATATGTTTGTACTAAAGAACGATCACGAGCTGGCAATGGATAATCTCCAGCCATTTCATTCTCTAAACCAGGAGATAGAGGATTTCTAGAAAGCTCTGCATGTAATTGATGAACAGCAAGTCCATGACGTGTACTAGGTATATTATCATTATGAGAAAACTATCATCATCATCATCATCGAGCAAGTATTCTTGTATATCAAAAATAATTTGATTTTATATATGGTTTTTAAATAGAATAGTGACATTAATATATATAGAAAATACATAGCCAATCATTATCACATTGACTAGGTGATGGTGCATGCTCAAAAGTACCATACTCTACCTCATGTTCAGTACACTCCAATCGGTCTTCGATACGTGCCATAACAAGAGTTACACCAACATATAATATGCTCTTCATAGATAAATTCATCATAATTTCTATCGGAGGACACATATGAAGTCGTTGCATGGGTAGGAGGTGGTGGAGTACCCTCTGATTGATCAGACTATGCACATAATAAGAAACAAAAAAAAAATATAAGTTATGTATCCATCAAATATATTTAAAATTAAATGTTTGATATGTTACCGTTAGTGTCCATGTGAAAGGCCAAATGGCCACCGGACACTTCTTTGTATATGTTCTTTAATAAAACATATAGTGGCCTGGTCAGTCACAGACTGTAAGTTCGACCGCATTTGTAAAACCTAAGAAGTCTGTCTTCGTGCTCCCTGTGTACTGCGTTTTCTGCGTATTCTACAACACTGTGCGCAGTACTGTGTGTGGCGACCAGAGCTTGGTTTTCTACTTTGAGCATATCGTCGTGGAGCTCTCGAGAAGGAGAGTCCAGTGTGGTGCACGCCGTCAAATTACTTCATTGGTATCAGAGCAGTTCGAGGCAAAAAGCTTTGTACCTTTTGTGCGAGCGAAGCGACCCCCCCCCCAGGTTTTCTCCAAGGCTTTCGACTAAGGTGGCGACCAAGGCATAGACCTTGGCATACCTTGTCATCCGAGTCACCGAAGTCACCGTTGGCGCCGTTGGCTGCGCGCGAGGGAGGACCTCAACGATCAAGGAATATAGAGGTTCCCGGTACTTCCCGGGAGGTCACCCATCCCAGTACTGTTCCCCCCAGAGCTCGCTTAACCGCGGCAATCTCTTGCCACTAAGCTACACTCTTGTGGTGTTTGAAGAAGGGGAAAGACTAAGGTTGGCATTACCTTGAACAAGTTTTGGTCCCTCAAAGCTTCATTTTTGCTTTTAAAGCCTATTTCTGAAGCAATTTTGGGGTGTTTTTGGAGCCATTTTGGAGTACTTTCACACGTAGTTCTCTTCACACAGGTCCAAGAACATCAAGAAGAGTGTTCCTTGTACTTCTTAGACAATAAATATCAACCTTTGGGGTTGTATTTTTAGCCACACTCGTAAAACTACAGGTTTCTCGAGGGGTTTTCAGTTTTGGTGGGAGAAGTCGCTGCAAATTTATGTAGGTTTTTAAAGCCTAAAACATCAGAGTTGACAGACACTTGCAGGTGTTATTGGCCAGTTTTTTGGGCTGTGTATTCAGCCTTTCAGTGTCATTTTACTGCATATATTGAGCACATACACACCATGTACGCTTCTGTGGATACCGCTTATGTACGTCCATGTGGGCATTGATATAGCGGTTACGTTCTTTGCATAAAGCCTTTTACGTTTGATAAAGAGGGTCGTGGTGAGGTTTTCTTAACTGGGAGACACCCAGATGTCGGGGTCTCTTCGGTGATGCAGGTGGAAGACTTACCCAGCCTCGCCATAGGAGATGTATGATAGTTGTTCATAGGTGCTCGATAAGCCTAGTTGGCTTCTATTGGGTAACTGATTATATGCAGTGGAGTCAGTGATTCACTATGCAGGTAGACATGTTAGTACTTGCAGTTTTATGATACTTTGACACTGGTCATATGCTAATTTTGCAGAGGATACTCTGGCAAAATTTTTCCAGATTTCTGGTTTAGTCAACTATATAGTGGTCGATTTACTCCTTGATACACTTATTTGTTGGTGTTTGGACTCTTCTAGCTCCATTATCATTCTATTCAGTTCTCTACGATCATGGCATCAGAGGTCTCAGGCACATCCGGTGGATCAGGGTCTAGTGCTAGCGTTCCGAGGAGGAGCTATAACTTGCAGGGCAAAGACCATTTTGAGATCCGAAAATTTGATGGCACAAACTTTGCTCTATGGAAGAATCAGATTAAAGATGTGCTGATTCAAAGAAGGCAATGGAAGCCAGTAAATGGGATTTCAAAGAAGCCTGCTGACATGGATGAAGATGATTGGGATGAGTTAGATGAAATGGCCAGGTCTACCATTCGCTTGCACCTAGCAGATAATGTTTACTTTACAGTATTAGACTGTGAAAGTGCAGAGGAGCTTTGGAAGAAGTTATGCAATACATATGAAAAAGAGACGGCATCAAATAAAGTATATCTGATGAGAAAATTATACGACCTTCGTATGAAGGACACAGATAGTGTTGCTGCTCATCTAAATGAGTTTGATGCCATATTCTCCCAGTTACAGGCTCAGAAAATGGATATGGACAATGAAATGAAAGCAGTATTGCTGTTATGCACCCTGCCATCATCATGGGATACATTTTGCACAGCTATTAGCAATAGTGCACCAGGTGGTAAACTCGTCTATGATGACATATGTGGAGCACTCTTGAGTGAGGAGATTCGTAGAAAATCTATGGTTGGCACTCAGAGTGGAGATGCATATAATGTTCGTGATTCTTACCAAGGAAAGAATCAACAACGTGGCAGGAGCAAGAACAAGGAAAAGAATGGTCAACGGAATAAGAGCAGAAGTAAATCAAGGAAGAGGGATATTGAATGCCATTATTGTCATAAGAAAGGACACATGAAGAAAGACTGTTATGCATTAAAGAATGCTAAAGGTAAAGGACAGAATGTTGATGGGCATGTTAAACAGTTACCTGCACCATCTACTTCGACTGTGAAGATTGAAGAAATTAATGCTATTTCTGATGATGCTGATGTGTTGACACTTGATAGTACTGTGCCATCTGAGGCACTTATGGCTGATTCTCTTTCCCACACCTGGCTGCTAGATTCTGGTGCTTCTTTCCATGTGACACCACATAGAGAATGGTTCTCTAATTATGCAGCAAAGTCTCTTGGTACCGTGAGACTTGGTGACTCTTACCAGTGTGATGTTGTGGGGATTGGAGATGTGGTTGTGCAGTTCATTGACGGTTCAAAATTTACTATGCATAATGTACGCCATGTACCTCAGTTATCACGCAGTTTGATGTCAGTTGGTCAACTTGATGACCTTGGTTACAAGGTGGTCTTCTATGCTCAGTCCTTTTGTATATCAAAGGGCAATATGGTTATTGCAAAAGGAAGGAAAGTTGGCTCACTTTACCCTTTATTTGTATCACAGAAAGAACACTTGTTAGCTGTTACTGAACAGCCTATGGCTTGTATTTGGCATGGTCGTTTGGGCCATATATCTCGTAGTGGAATGGAAAATCTTTCTCGTTCTGGCTACTTACCTGTGTTATCTTTCTCTGATTTTTCATTTTGTGAGCATTGTCAATATGGAAAGCAAACCAGAAATGTGCATAAAACGCACATTGACTCTTCAATTCAGCCTTTAGATCTTGTTCATACAGATGTGTGTGGTCCTATGCCCACTAGGTCCTTAGGTGGTTCTCTTTACTTTGTTACTTTCATAGATGATGCTACTAGAAAAGTCTGGGTATATCCTATCAAATCGAAGGATGATGTATTCCCTACTTTCAGAAAATGGCTTGCTTCAGTTGAGACTGAAAAAGGAACTAAGCTTAAGGCTTTACGTTCAGATAATGGGGGTGAGTATACCTCACATGAATTCAGCCTTTTCTGTCAGTGTAGAGGGATTCGTAGAGAGTTTACAGCTCCTTATACCCCAGTACAGAATGGTGTAGCTGAGAGGATGAATAGAACTATTCAAGATAGAGTAGTCTCTATGTTGCATCATGCAAACCTCTCACAAGGTTTTTGGGCAGAAGCAGTATTGACTGCAGTTCATGTGATTAACCTTTCACCTAGTACTGCCAAAGGTCTGAAAGTGGCACAAGAGTTATGGACAGGGAAACCACCATATTATGATCATCTTCGAGTTTTTGGGTGTGAAGCATATGTTCATATACCCAAGAATCTTAGACAGAAGTTGGACCATAAGTCAAAGAAATGCATTTTTCTTGGATATGGTCGAGAAGGACAATTTGGATATCGCTTATGGGATCCTGAAACACGGTCAGTGATCAGAAGTAGTGATGTCATTTTTAATGAGTCTAAGATGCATAAACAGCCGATTAAGGAGGTTGAAGTGAGAAGAGTGGTGTTTGAGGATACTAGTGCTCCGGTTAGCATGCATAAAAATGCTGCACATAGGGATGTTCAAGAGAATGTCCATTCAGATCAGTCTGCACATGTTCCTGTTCAGCAACCATTGAGACGTTCTGCACATGTCTCATATCCACCTGATAGATATGTTCCAGGTTTAGATTTTGTTATGCTAACAGATGCCGGTGAGCCCTCTTGCTACAAAGAGGCTATGCAGACAGAGGATCATGTCAAGTGGGAGCGTGCCATGAAGAGTGAGTTGGATTCTATTCACAAGAATGGTACTTGGGACTTAGTACCTTTGCCAAAGGGAAGGAAAGCTTTACCATGTAAATGGGTATATAAGCTGAAATTCACATCAGATAGTGCTTCTCCAAAATATAAAGCACGACTTGTTGCAAAGGGTTTTAAGCAACAACATGGTGTTGATTTTGAGGAAATCTTCTCCCCAGTGGTCAAGATGACTACTTTGCGCATGTTGCTTGGATTCGTTGCAATGGAGGACTTAGAGCTAGTCCAAATGGATGTGAAAACAGCTTTCTTGCATGGAGATCTTACAGATGAGATCTATATGGAACAACCAGAGGGTTATGTAGTTCCTGGCAAGGAAAGTCTAGTTTGTAAGCTCAAGAAGAGCTTGTATGGACTTAAACAGTCTCCTAGACAATGGTACCAAAAGTTTGATGCTTTTATGAAGTCCCAAGGCTATTCTCGGAGCAATGAGGATCATTGTCTCTACACAAAGAGATGTTCTGATGGCAGCTTGATATGCTTGATACTTTACGTCGATGATATGTTGATTGCTAGGAAGTCCTCTTATGATTTGTCAATTCTCAAAAAGAAGTTGAGTCAGACATTTGATATGAAGGATTTGGGGGATGCCAAACATATTCTTGGCATGCGCATTACTCGTGATAGGAGTAAAAGATGCATATACTTGTCTCAAAGTGAGTACATATCCAAAGTACTTCATCGATTCAATATGCAGGGTGGAAAGGCATTGAGTACACCTTTACCCACATATGTGAAATTGAGCAAGGATGAGTGCCCCAAATCAGATGAGGAAAAGGAATTCATGACCAAAATTCCCTATCAGTCTGCTGTTGGTAGTCTCATGTATGCTATGGTAGCTACGAGACCAGACATTGCATTTGCAGTGGGAGTTGTGAGCAGATATATGTCTAATCCTGGCAAGAAACATTGGGAAGCGGTCAAAATGATTTTGAGATATCTGAGTGGCACTAAGGACAAGTGTCTATGCTTAGGTAGAGGGAAAGCATCCATTATTGGTTACACAGATTCTGACTATGCTGGTTGTGTAGACAATCGTAAGTCTACATCAGGGTACATTTTTCATTTTGCTGGAGGTGCTATCTCTTGGAGATCTCGTCTTCAAGAATGTACAGCTGTTTCCACCACAGAAGCAGAGTATGTTGCAGCAAGTGAGGCATGTAAGGAAGCATTGTGGCTTTCTCGTCTTGCTTGTGATATGGGTTTGCCTCAGCATGTACCTCACTTGCTCAGTGATAGTCAGAGTGCCATTGCTTTGGCTAAGAATCCGGTCTATCATGCAAAGACCAAGCACATTGAGGTGAGGTATCACTTCATTAGAGATTGCTTAGCCACTGAGAGCATTATTCTTGAGAAGGTTCACACTCGAGATAATGCTGCAGATGCTTTGACTAAAGCTCTACCACAGGATAGCTTTCGACACTGTTGTCACTTGATGGGGGTTACTTGATTCTTGATCTTACACAGTCACTTGTATACTGTGTAACATGCCCATCAGGTGGGAGGTATAGTTTGTATACTTACACTCAGGTATTCTTTATCATTCTTTCTTTTTTCTCCCATAGTTACTCTGGCCATATTGGCCTTTAGTGGGAGATTGTTACCGTTAGTGTCCATGTGAAAGGCCAAATGGCCACCGGACACTTCTTTGTATATGTTCTTTAATAAAACATATAGTGGCCTGGTCAGTCACAGACTGTAAGTTCGACCGCATTTGTAAAACCTAAGAAGTCTGTCTTCGTGCTCCCTGTGTACTGCGTTTTCTGCGTATTCTACAACACTGTGCGCAGTACTGTGTGTGGCGACCAGAGCTCGGTTTTCTACTTTGAGCATATCGTCGTGGAGCTCTCGAGAAGGAGAGTCCAGTGTGGTGCACGCCGTCGAATTACTTCATGATATACTTACAGTATAAAGTCGTTGCACAATGAGGAGACGGTGGTGGAGTTCCATCTGATTGATCAGAATCTACAAATAATGGTATTTGATATTAATAATCTGATTATCTACATACACAAAAAATTCACACATACATATTTACACATACACACATATTCACATATACACATTTACACATACACACATATTCACATATACAAATTTACACATACACACATATTCACATATACACAACTACACATTATTGTGGGATAAATGCATGTATTTTGTGTGAATGAGTGTATATGCATGCACGTGTGTGTACGTATATATGTGGATATGTATATGTGTGTTTATGTTATATGTATGTATATGTGTATATGTATACATATATGTATGCATATATGTTTGCATGTATATGTGTATGTGGGTATGTGTATGTGTATGTGTGTGTATATATGTGTATGTATTCTGATTTTTGTTTTCTATTTGAGATTAAATTAACTGGGGATATTGTATGGTCGAAAAAAATAAGAGACGAGCTAACATACCACCTGAGACGTGGCAGTTTTTTTGTAGACAGCTACGTCTTCAAGAGTCATTTGCTCAGCAGAAGGTACACAAATTAATAGTTTATATTTATAATTTTTATATATTTTAGTAATTTTTTACCTTTAATTTATGTATTTTTTTCTTGAATAAATAGGCTGTTGCAAAGAAGAGAGTGGAGTTGGGCCACACATCACACCTAGGCAAATTGGGCCATAATGGTTTTGTAGCTACGTTTGTAAGTATATGTGTTATTGTGAGTATATTTTTTATTTTAGTTCAAATGCAAACAACTAATGTTTTTTATTTGTTTTATTGCAGCGGAAGGATTATGGTCGATATCCTACAAAACATGAGATCGAGTATGCTACACATTTTGGATATTAGTGTTTGAGTGAGTATATGCAAGATCATCCTGATGCCTTTATGAGTATTTTTAAATTTTATACAATTATTTTATTTTTATGATTGGTTTAATTGTTTTATTTATTTATGTTTGTTATATTATACAAGAGTATTATGGAGAGAAAAATATGGATGAGGTGGAGAGACAGACACAGGAGGGACGATCTTGATCGTCATAGGGTGATCATGATGATGAGGATGCGGAAGATCAGGACGATCATGATATTGTTGTTGATGATGATGATGATGATGATGATGATGATGATGATCATGATCATGATTAGGATTTTAGCTGATTATGACATTGGATTATATGTATTTACATTGATATATATATATATATATATATATATATATATATATATATATATATATATATATATATATATATATATATATATATATATATATATATATATATATATATATATATATATATTATCTATATATTTTTCATTTGAGTTATGTTTTGAATTGTGTGTATGGTATTAAGTAATGAGGATTTTGTTCTATGGATTGTTATTATTGTTTATATTAAGCATGTGTTTTAATACTTTAATTATATAATTCATTCATATGTGTGTACCTAAGTGTATATGTATGTAGTGTATATGTATGTATGTGCATCTGTATGTGTGTGTATATGTATGTATGTGCATGTGCATGTGTAAGTGTACATGTGTGTATGAGTATGTGCATGTGCATGTGTATGTGTGTGTATATGTATGTGCATGTATATGTGTAACTCTATGTGTATATGTGTGTATGTGTATGTATATGTGTATATGTAGGTATGTGCATGTGTGTGTGCATGTGTATATGTGTTTTAATACTTTAATTATATAATTCATTCATATGTGTGTACCTAAGTGTATATGTATGTGTGTGTATATGTATGTATGTGCATGTGTATGTGTGTGTATATGTATGTATGTGCATGTGCATGTGTATGTGTATATATATATATATATATATATATATATATATATATATATATATATATATATATATATATATATATATATATATATATATATATATATATATATATATATATATATATATATATATATATATATATGTATATGTATATGTATATGTATAACTCTATGTGTATATGTGTGTATGTGCATGTATATGTGTATATGTAGGTATGTGCATGTGTGTGTGCATGTGTATATGTGTTTTAATACTTTAATTATATAAGTCATTCGTATGTGTGTACCTAAGTGTATATGTATGTGTGTGTATAGGTATGTATGTGCATGTGTATGTGTGTGTATATGTATGTATGTGCATGTGCATGTATAAGTGTATATGTGTTAATGAGTATGTGCATGTACATATGTATGTGTGTGTATATGTATATGCATGTATATGTACAACTCTATGTGTATATGTGTGTATGTGCATGTATATGTGTATATGTAGGTATGTGCATGTGTGTGTGCATGTGTATATGTGTTTTAATACTTCAATTATATAGTTCATTCATATGTGTGTACCTAAGTGTATCTGTATGTGTGTGTATATGTATGTATGTGCATGTGTATGTGTGTATATGTATGTATGTGCAGGTGCATGTATAAATGTATATGTGTGTATGAGTATGTGCATGTGCATGTGTATGTGTGTGTATATGTATATGCATATATATGTATATGTGTGTATATGTATATGTGTATATGTATATACGTGTGTATATGTATGAAACATGCATGTGTATGTGGATGCATTTCCATTTGCATCCATGTGCATGCATGTGAATGTGCATATACATGTATTTGCCTATATGTTAATGTGTGTATGTGTGTGTATATATATATATATATATGCAATAATGCATGCATGTAAGTGTTTTTATTGTTGGTGCAGGGTAATCAACAATTGAAGTTTTGGACGCTAAGGATTGAAGAAAAGACCAACTTATGAAGCATGGAAGAAGTTCATATTCAGAAGATAAAGAGTTGTACACATATGTACAGATAGTTCACTTATATCTTTGATTAGTCATAAGCTTGTAAATTTTTTGTCTATATATACTATGGAAAATGTCGGGGCAAGTGTGTGAGAGAATGAGAGAGCATGAGAATAGAGTAATCAGGAGTTGTAAGAGTCATTAGACATCTTAGAAGTTAGTTGAAGTCTCTCTCATCATTCAGTTGTAAACTCCTTCAGAAAGGAAAGAAATTTGCGCTCGATGTTTCTGAGTTTCTCCTTCTGTGTTAGATCTTTTGTGAAATGCTTTTGTATATGTCTAAGTCTATAGGTGGTTGACCTCTGTACAAATTTTCAGCTGCTAATTGTGATCAGGCTGAGAGAAATGAGTGTAGGAACATTTACATGTGTAAATGAAAGAAGAGAGGTTGCAGGAGGCGCAAAATTTGAAGTCAAAGTTTTGATCAATTCTCCTTCTACAGTTTAAAGTTTTGAGCAAGCAAGCATTGAATCTTTAAGTTGGAAGGTAAGCTACTTGTGGCTAAAAGCATTTGCTTAAATGGGTTCTAGTCTTGGAGAACCATGTCTTAGAAGTTGCAGGTATCAAAGTCGACTTTAGAGGGTGACAATTTTAGACATAGGTAACTTGTTGAGTTTATTTCTCAAGTTATGCTAAATCTTTTGGACTGATTCAACTTGGAGGAGGTGTGCAAACTACAGACAACACCTTGTGCAAGGTTTCATAAAAAACTTTACACATTTGCTTAGTCAATGAGAAAGATATATGCAGCAGACTTTCTGTAGAATCATCCTTTTCACAGATTTTCCAAAAACTTTATAATTGATCATGGATCCTATAAATTAGTGAAGGTTTTGACTTACTCTTGATATACAGCTATTCTAAATTAAAGAGTAAGTTGTTCTTTTGGAGTTTAACACTCTCCATCATTGGTATCAGAGTAGGAAGCATCAGAATTGAAGAAAGGAGGATCCCGACTGCTGCAGCTACAAAGAATTCAACATCTGAAGGTTCAAAAGGTGAAAGCTTGAGAAGGAGGTCATACAACACCAAG
The DNA here is from genome assembly GCA_020310875.1 of Ceratopteris richardii. Classification (NCBI taxonomy): domain Eukaryota; kingdom Viridiplantae; phylum Streptophyta; class Polypodiopsida; order Polypodiales; family Pteridaceae; genus Ceratopteris; species Ceratopteris richardii. Next base: position 84,856,685 of record CM035424.1, on the reverse strand, counting down.
GAAGACAAAAGGAGTATTACTCAAAGTAAAGGTACATCTATTACCTATAAAGATTGAAGAATTCAATATACAGGTGAAGGAAGGATGGGAGATTCTCTTCAAATAGAGAAGTTGGATAGAGAGAACTATCCAGCATGGTCAATGAGGATGGAAGCTCATTTAATGAGCAAAGACTTGATAGCTTACATTACAGGTGAAGAAGAAAAGCCTCAATTCAGAGATCCTAGTGTTCCAACTAGGGAGGAATTATCAGATTTGAAGAATTGAATGAAAAGAGATGCTCAAGCTAGGAGCATTATCTATATGGCAGTCAATGACTACTTGCTACCTCACATCAGAGGTCTTGAAAGTGCAAGTGACATATGGAATGCTTTGGAGGAACATTTCCAAAATACCACAAAGTCTAGAAAGGCATCCTTGTGGGCAGAATTTACCACTTTCAAGAAGAAGGCCTCTCAATCCATCTCAAACTATGTAACAAGGATGAAGGACATTGCAAATGCATTAGGAGCTGTTGATGAAGTCATTGAGGAGGATAAATTGGTAAGGCAAATCCTCATAGGTTTGAGAGGTGATGAAAAATGGAAGCCATTCATTTTGTCTACTGAATTATCACTTGATCATTTTACTCGTGACTTAAATCAGTTGCTAGGACATATGCTAACCTTTGAGCAGGATGTCAAGGGTGAAGTGACAAGAGTACAGGTCATGCAATGTACTCAAAGGATAAGAATAAAAATAGCAAAGGGAAACAACAAGCAAATGAAGATGAAGGCACAACTAGTCAAGCCAACTTCCTAAGAGGAAGAGGAGGTGGCAAAGGTAGAGGAAGAGGCAGGAATAGTAAAGATGGAGTCAAACCTTGCTAGATTTGTGGTAAGACAAATCACTTAGCTAATGATTGTTGGCATAATACTTAGAATAATGGTGCATATAATTAGAATTTTAATTCAAGAGGAAGAGGTGGCAGAAATTAAAGAGGTAACTTCAGAGGTAGAGGTAGTAGGGGTTACTTTGGAAGAAATGCAGGTAGAGGATTCCAAAGTCAACAATATAACAATACCTACTACAATTATGCTTTAGACTAGAAGGAGGATTCAACATTAATAATGAATGAAACTTGTGAAAGGAAAAGTGAAGACCAAAGAGTCTTCTACATTGACTCAGGGTGTAGCAATCACCTAAGTGGCAACATAGCATTAATGACTGATTTAGAGAATAAGGTATCTAATCATGTTGTTCAAACACGTGACAATACAAAGCACAATGTGAAGTCAATTGGATCAGTGAAGGCCAAGGATGGTAGCACCCTCTTGAGTAAGGTCTTGTATGTTCCTACAATTCCTAAGAATCTGATAAGTGTGGGACAAATTGTTGAAAAGGGTTATGAAGTTAGGTTCACTAATGAAGGAGTGTTTGTGGAAGACCCTAGCAACGAGTATAAACAGATTGTTTCAGGGAAGAAAGAAGGAAGATTGTTCACATTGAAGTTTCAAGGTAATGTTGGTCATGCCTTGTTCACTTATGGAGGACATAAGATCTCTGAGTTAGATCTTTGGCACAAGAGGCTTGGACATTTCAATGAAAGAGGTATCAAAGATATGATTAACAATGATTCAGTGCTTGGATTGCCTAATGTTGCAGGTCAACATATGACATACAGATGTGAGGCATGTCAATTAGGTAAGGCTCATAAGCAATCTTATTCTAAGCATGGTTTTATGTATTCAGAGAAGCTTGAGTTGGTACACACAGATGTGTGGGACCATCAAAGGATTTCAGTATCAATGGTTCAAGGTATTATGTGATTTATGTTGATGATGCTACTAGATGGATCACTATCTATGTGATCAAAGATAAGTCAGAAGTATTCAACACATTCAAACACTATCATGTGTATGCAGAGAGAATTACAGGTCATAAGTTGAAGAGACTAAGGTGAGATGGAGGGGGATATTATTTCCCTAATGAGTTCAGTGATTACTTGTGGAATGCAGGTATAAAAAGGGAAATTACTTGCAGGTACTCTTGTCAACAAAATGGTGTAGCAGAAAGGAGGAATAGAACTCTTGTTGAGTTTGCAAGGTCCATGATGAAGGAGAAAAAGTGCCCAAATTATTTGTGGGTTGAGGCTGTAAATACAGCTACTTATTTGGTGAATAGGTTACCATGTAAGGCCTTGCACGGTATGACACCATATGAGGCATGGTGGGGTAAGAGACCTACATTAGACCATTGCAAAGTATTTGGTTGTTTGGCATATGCATATGTGCCATCACAATTAAGGCACAAATTGGAACCTAAAGCTGAAAAGTATGTGTTCATTGGTTATGATGATAAGCAAATGGGATATAGGTTGTGGAGTCCATCCACAAAACAATCTCTTGTATCAAAAGATGTTACATCTGATGAGCAAGGTACTTGGTATGCAGGTACAATTAATATTAATGCAGGTAATGAAGAAGATGTAAATCAAAAGAAAGGTAAATCAAAGGTTCAGATATTTGATGAAGAGGAGAATAATGAAGTGTAGATTGAAGGTGAAGAAATGCCAAGATTTGATCCTGAGTGTGATGAACGAGAAACCTCAAGGAGTGGAGAACTCAGAAGGTCATCAAGACATAAATGGCAACCTACAAGGTATAGCTATGACACTTCTGTTTTGGCTACCAAAGATTATGCTTATATGATTAAGGCAGATGAAGACCCTTCTACGTATGAAGAGGCAAAAGGTAAGGAAAATTGGGAGAAAACTATGCAAGAAGAATATTATGCATTGATGGAGAATCAAACTTGGGAATTGGTTCCTAAATCAAATAGCCAAAAGATCATTGGATGCAAGTGGGTCTACAAGACAAAGAGCTTTGTAGATGGAAGTGTGTCTAGTTATAAAGTCAGACTTGTTGTAAAAGGGTTTGCTCAAACATATTGTTGTAAAAGTTATAGTCCTGTGCCAAAGATGACAACCATCAGGACACTCATAGCTATTGCTGCATGTAAAGGTTGGAAATTATGTCAATTAGATGTGAAGAATGCTTTCTTGAATGGTTACATTTCAGATGATGTTTTCATGGAGCAACCTCAAGGATTCAGAGATGGAAGGTATCCAGATTATGTGTGCAAGCTCAAGAGAGCTTTGTATGGCTTGAAGCATGCCCCAAGGGCATGGAACTACAGACCTGTAAAAATCTTGAAAGAACTTGAATTTCAAGTATCAAAGGCAGATAGTAGCTTGCTTGTTAAAGCAAGTGATGATGGGTTCATTTACATGTGTATATATGTTGATGATATAATTCTTACAGGTACAGATGAGAAAGGCATTCAAAGCCTAAAGAAGCAAATGGAGAAAGAATTCAAGATCAGTGATTTGGGAGACTTGTCATACTTCTTGGGCATGGAGATTTCATACACTCAACATGGAGTGTATGTGACTCAAGAAAGGTATTTGAAAAACTTGTGAATCAAGTTTAAGATGAATGATTGCAGGTTGGAACCTACTCCAATGGAGGTAAATCACAAGTTGAGTAGATATGGTGGAGAAGAGTTCAAGGACATGAAACAATATCAGAGTTTGGTTGGTAGTCTTATCTATGCTACATTAACTAGACCTGACTTGTCATATGCGGTTGGGGTATTATCTCAATTCATGCATTGTCCTAGGAAAGAACATTGGATTGCATGTCAAAGAGTGTTGAGTTACATTAAAGGTACACTCAAAGAAGGTTTGTATTATGGTTTTACATCAGATACAAATATCAAGATCTATAGTGATGCAGACTGGGCAGGTAATCCAGATGATAGAAGGTCAACTTATGGATACTTGTGTTATGTGGGAGATAAGTTAATCTCTTGGTGTTCAAAGAAGCAACACACAGTTGCTTTATCATCTATAGAAGTTGAGTACAAAGGCATAGTTGAAGCTGCAAAGGAAGTGATATGGCTTAAGACTCTCATGAAGAGTTTTGATATCATTTAGAGTACTCCTACTATTCATGGAGATAACATGAGTCATTGTATTTAGCTGCTAATCTTGTGTTTCATGCCACGACCAAACACATTGAGATTCAGTACCACTTTCTAAGAGAGAAGGTGATGGATAAAGAGATTGAAGTCATACATACTTCAACAAAAGATCAGATAGCTGATATGCTAACCAAAAGCTTGGATGGACCAAAGCTAAAAAGATTTAAAGACATGGGAGGCATAAAGAAGATAGAGAAAACCTCAATTGATGATTGAGGGGGAGCTATTGGTGCAGGGCAATCAACAATTGAAGTTTTGGAAGCTAAGGACTGAAGAAAAGACCAACTTATGAAGCATGGAAGAAGTTCATATTCAAAAGATAAAGAATTGTACACATATGTACAGATAGTTCACTTATATCTTTGATTAGTCATAAGCTTGTAAATTTTTTGTCTATATATACTATGGAAAATGTTGGGGCAAGTGTGTGAGAGAATGAGAGAGCATGAGAATAGAGTAATCAAGAGTTGTAAGAGTCATTAGACATCTTAGAAGTTAGTTGAAGTCTCTCTCATCATTCAGTTGTAAACTCCTTCAAAAATGAAAGAAATTTGCACCCGATGTTTCTGAGTTTTCTCCTTCTATGTTAGATCTTTTGTGAAATGCTTTTGTACAAGTCTAAGTCTATATGGGATTGACCTCTATACAAATTTTCAGCTTCTAATTGTGATCAGGATGAGAGAATTGAGTGTAGGAACATTTACATGTGTAAATGAAAGAAGAGAGGTTGCAGGAGGCGCAAAATTCAAACTCAATGTTTTGATCAGTTCTCCTTCTACAGTTTAAAGTTTTGAGCAAGCAAGCACTCAATCTTTAAGTTGGAAGGTAAGCTACTTGTGGCTAAAAGCATTTGCTTAAACAGTTTCTAGTCTTGGAGAACCATGTCTTAGAAGTTGCAGGTGTCAAAGTCGACTTTACAGGGTGAGAGTTTTAGACATAGGTAACTTGTTGAGTTTATTTCTCAAGTTATACTAAATCTTTTGGAGTGATTCAACTTGGAGGAGGTGCAGAAACTATAGATGACACCTTATGCAAAGTCTCATAAAAAACGTTACACATTTGCTTAGTGAATGAGAAAGATATATGCAGCAGACTCTCTGTAGAATCATCCTTTCACAGATTTTCCAAAAACTTTATAATTGATCATGGATCCTATAAATTAGTGAAGGTTTTGACTTACTCTTGATATAGAGGTGTTCTAAATTGAAGAGTAAGTTGTTCTTTTGGAGTTTAACACACTCCATCATTTATGTGTTTGTAGGAATGTTTGTACATATGCATGTGTATATGTGTGTATGTCTAAGTGTATGTGCACATGTATCTGTGTGTATATATGTGTGTGTATGTGCATGTGTATATGTGTGAAAGTGAATCTTCATCATGTATAAGTGTATAAGTGCATATCAATAAGTGTGAGTATGCTATGTTATGAAAATAACACAATTCAAATGATATACAAAGAATAGAAATTGTCCTTACAATAGTTAGCCATACTTTTTGCTTGGTTATCTTCTTGAATAACCTACAATAAAGAGAGAAAGAAGAGAGAGAGAGAGAGAGAGAGAGAATTCAAAGAGAGAAAGATGTAGAAAGAAAGAAACAGAGACAGAGGGAGACAATAAGAGAGAGCTTACGCAAAACAACAATTCTGCATATACTTGCCTCAACTCGTAAGCGTAGCGCAATTGCGAACATTGGAGAGCCTCATGCATCCGATTAAAGAGCCTCCAACATTTTAATTTTTGTCCGTCAACAGACCGTCGTGTAAGCGATGCTACCCATCGTCGCATAAGCGACATGTTTTTAGCCTCGCTTATGCGACACCAAAGATCATCGCCTATGCGATAAGGGATGCTATTTAAAAGTGTCGTGTTAGCAATGCTATATGGGAGCGTCGCAGCCCCGTCGTGCCACTAGTCACAAAAACCGTCGTTTGCTTCGTCGTTTAATCGACGGTGCACGTGCGACGCTAATTATGATGCATGTTGCAATTTTATAGCGAAGAAATTGTGTCGCCTTAACCGTCGCTATACGCCCGTATTCTTTGTAGTGCCCTAGCACGCTTTCTTGCACATATCTCGAAAAGTGCATGTATTTATATAGGATTTCTTTTTCATTACGTTCAAGAATACAGTTTGCAAAAAATGAGCTTCATACTCTACTACTTTTACAAAAGGTGATCTTAGAAGTCAATCAAAGTATCCATTTATGTGAGGACAATAAAATTTCTTATATACATATGTAACTTCTAGATTTGTGAGAAAAACTTTGAATGTGAGGTTCTTATAACTCAAAATACTTGTTTGTCAATGCCTAAGAGATACCCTTGCAATTCTAATCCTTGAACTAATGATAAGACTTATAAAACACATTAAATTCTTCCAAATAATAATGAAATCTTATGATTCCAAAAAAAATAACATGCTCCACAACTCGAAAATAAACTTGTCTTAATTTCAAAAATATAAGAAAATTTGTATTTAGATGGGCAATCACATGTCTTAAAATTAATAAGCACATGGGCATTCTACTTAGGTTTGATCTTGTTATTTTCCAATATGAATATCCTATGGTATCTGAAAGAAAGGAACTATTAACTATTACAAATTCCTGTCCCTAACAAGCCAAGGGATTTATCATTCAACCAATCTTTTGGATTGCCACCAAAGTTGGCCCCACATCTTTCTTTCCATGTCGTCCATACTATTCCCATCCCTTGATGGGATTCCACAAGGTAGAAGAGCAACCAATCACTTCACCAACTAATCCTGGCTTCCACTTTATTTGACTCTACATATATAAAATCTTGGAAAGTGTATGGTACATGGATTGACTCCTAGGGTTCAAACCTTGTGTGCTCCTTATCGAAGATTTAGAAAAAGATAAAACTATTCATCAAGGTAACTGTGGATAAGAAGTGGGCTACATGGATTAGAAAAAATGATTCTATTTGGTTTCCTATTAGAGGATGTGACTTGGAAAAGCTCCAAATGGTAAAGAAGCTTTGGAAAAAAGGTCTTCATATGTGAAAAAATCTTTGAAATCAAGAAAGAAGGCATTGGATTAGATATAGACCTAGCTAGCTAGGAAAGTTGACTACAATGATTGGTGCCTCTAAAGAAACACAATCAATTTTTGGGATATCTCTAAGTCATTCGTTCTTCTACAGAAGGATCCCCCAAAGATCTTCTTTCGCACTTGTAGGATATGCAATCAAGATCTAGCCTTATAGAAGAATGGGATGATGTTGAAGAAGCACTTAAGAGGTATATAGAGAAACAAAGAATCATGTCAAAGATTATGCAAGACTAGAAAAGCTAAAGGAAAAAGTCCAATACATACGTTGAAGTCACACATTGACCAAGCTATGGATCAAAAGCAGGTTCTGAGAAAGTGAGTACTTGAAAGTGTGATTGAGTTTACACCACGTGAGATATTAGGGATAGCCAAGCTGGAGTTCATAGAAGTGATTGTTGACCTCTTAAGAAGAAAACACGTACTGATAGTTGAAGCTTAGGAATTTGAGAGGATGGATCAGGAATCACCTATTCAAGTCTCGCAAGCACAAGCACAAGAAGAGAAAAGTGTGTTTGAACAGTTTGGAAGTAATGTGCATCCATGTCCACACGAGGAAATGTATTTGGAATTAAGTCTTCAATAAGCAATCTCTTTAAGGCACTATACCAAGGACCATTGGGCTCGAGCCAAAATAGAGACATTGGTTAGATTGGATAAGATCAATATTCCTATGGACAATTTTATTGACCATGGATCCAAAATTAATCTTATGTGTAAGGATCTTTATACGAAAGGAAAATGGCAAATTGACATGGCGTCAGGATGGTGAATTTGACGAGCTAACATGATGCCAAGAGAGATTTTCGGGCCATGTTCACAAGTACAAGTTACAATTGGTGATGTGAGTGACTACCAAAATTTCTTCATTTAGGATCACTCTAGTTAATCACCAATATTAGTGAGATTTTATATTATTGCACTTGCACTACAACAGGTCGATGGTATACTGAGGTTTTTACCGAGGAAAATGAACGCGGCTTTATTTGCCGCGACGCCGGTGTAAAAGTCGGTGTGCGCGTCGATACCAAACCCTCGGTATAAGCGTCGGTATATGCGTTGGTATGAGCGTCGGTATATGCATCGGTAATATCGACGCTCGTACCGAGGGTTCTGCTGGACGTATCGTCGCCTATACCGTTGCCTGTTGGATATACCGACGGTTATTCCGATGACACTACTGGGAGTACCGTCGCGTATACCGACGACCATACCTGCAAAATTGTTTTTGGGCAGAGTGTTTTGTCTTTTGCTACAACAACATTACCATGATGTTTCTTAACAAAAGACAATACACTCTGCCCAAAAAAAACCAAGTACATGTGATGTGTACTCTAATGACAACCGAAATATGATCTCATGAAATAGAGTATTATTGGACACAAAAGAGATAATCAGAATGAACAATGAATGTTGTCAGGATCTTGCTCACGCGCATACAGAGATTACGAACGTAGAAAACACACAGTAGAATAGACGCTAAGAGACGAGACAGAACACAGATTGGGTGCAATCTCCCCCATGCACTCTGTTTTGACACTCCACAGAGTGCATGTATTTATAGGACTTTTGATTACGTCAAAAATAGTGGTTAAATGAGGGCGGCTTCGAAAAGCAGGCGTGAAACTAAAAGTTGGTAACTTTTACAGAAAGCCATTGCTTTTAATAACAGAAACTGCGGTCTACAACGACCCTTATTCTAACCATTATTTTTCTAACAATAGAACCTTCTACGCAGGTTTATTTACAAAATAAATAATAATTATTCGGATTATTGATGTCCGCCCTTTCACGCCTTGCACGCTCCTCACGAACCTTCATCTGCTATATCAAAAACATCAAAAACATATTAATATATTAATAATATAACATTTTAACAATGCCTTGTTCAATAATATACAACATGCCTCTCAGTTGACAAGCAACTGACCTCAGTTGATAAAATACTTTAACACTCTAACAATTAGAATATACTGTTCAACATATTCCATGTTACTGTTACAATCCAACAATGCATTGGCTAACATATTCCATGTTACAATCCAACAATGCATTGGCTAACATATTTCATGCTACAATCCAACAATGCATTGGCCAACATATTCCATGTTACAATCCAACAATGCATTGGTTATTCCATATTTCAATCCAACAATGCATTGGCTAACATATTCCATGTTACAATCCAACAATGCATTGTTCAACATATTCCATAAGGTATAACATGCCCCTCAGTTGGACAAGCAACTGACCTCAGGTGGTAAAAGAATAAACATGGATGGCCAGTCACATGTTTCATCACGGAATAAAAATAGGCATGTGCCATGTAAAAATACATGCATGGAAATGTTCATGGAGCTGTTACATTAATGTGTTTGTGTATGATATGCAGAAATTAAGTGGTAATAATGAGGTGTTAATTGTGTTTTATGTATCCATTAACATTCTTCAATAGAGTGATTTTTGTACTTAACCAAATATCAATGATATTGAGTACCTCTGTGTGTAGTAGTGACATCATGATCAATGATTTTCTCAAGAACTAAGATTTCAGATTGTTCTTCAATTAAAGGAGGGTCATCAAGAAGTGGAGCAAGTGGTAAAGTTCCTCTAAATGGTTCAAGTAAACTAATATGAAAAGAGTTATGAATGGTCCAATGGGATGGAATATCTAATCGAAATGAATTATCATTAATTTTATTCTATAATGCAAAACGGTCCATAATAGCGTGGTGCAAGTTTAATTTTAGGATGCTGCAAAATATTTTTGAGACGTCTTTTAATGATACGCAACCATACAAAATCATTTTCCTTGAATTCTTTGGCGAATCCTTTAGTATTGATAATACATGTATATCGCTCTTGACTTTTCCTAATGTGCTCGTGAACATCATGAAGTATAGAAACATGATCTTGAGCAATAGAATCAGCCATCGGAATGTCAGTTTGGGTGAGGGACATGGGAGTGGGAAGCCTTTTACCAAAAACTATTTCAAAAGGTGCACGACCAGTAGTGGTGTGTGAAGTGTTATTGTAAGCAAATTGAAGCAATGGCAACTTTTCATCCTAGTTATTAGGATTATCTAATGAATAACAACGCAATAAATCAAGAATAGTTCTATTTGTAGCCTCACTCTGTCCATTACTTTCAGGATGAAATGCATAGCTAAAATCTATTTTAGAACCAAAATGTTCAAATAAGGCAACCCAAAAATGATTACAAAACCTAACATCACGATCAGATAACATTACTTTAGGAAATCCATGATGTGGGAAAATGCATTTAATGAATAATTTTGCAACTTCTGGTGGAGTCAAAGTTTTTCGACATGGAATGAAATATGCATATTTACTAAACCTATCAACTATTGTCCAAATCATATCATTATGTGATGAAGTGATAGGAAGACCTGTGATAAAATCCATAGAGATTTGTTCCCATGGTTCATTTGGAATAGGAAGTGGCATTAATAATCCAAATGGTTTACCATGATGACGTTTGACACGCTGACATACAATGCATTGAGAAACATAATGTGCAATGTCTTTTTCCATGTGTGGCCGAAAGAAGAAATCTTTGCAAGCAAAAATAGTGCTCTATATGCCTCTATGACCCATGTAAGATGGTTCATGCATTTCTTTAATGACAAAATCTTTAAAAGCTTGGGCTATGCACAATCTATGTTGAAAATAAAGAAAACCATTATGAAATTTATAATGTTCAAAAGATGCACCATTATTGAAGTCACGCCATGCACGTGAAAAATACAAATCACATGCATAAGTGGAAACCATGTCTTGAAAAGAATGAATTTGAATGGCAGAAATATTATTCAAAACAACGAAATTCGAAGGAAAACGGCTAAGAGCATCAGCTACGACATTAGCTTTACCTGGCTGATATTGTATCATGGGTTGGAAATTTTGAATGAATGATGCCCATTTAAGATGCCTATCAGAGATTAAGGGCTGACTTATAAATGCTTAATAGCCTGTTGATCGGTTTTGATTAATACTTCAGAGCCCATAAGATGGTGTTTCCAAATTCGCAAAGCATGCACAACTGCTAACAGTTCTTTATCATACGTACTATAATTCTGTTCTGAGGGCTTAAGCTTTCTACTCTCAAATGCAATGGGATGGTCATTTTGCATTAAAACAACACCTATTCCTGAACCACTAGCATCAGTAACAACATGAAAGGGTTGTGAAAAATCAGGTAATTGTAAAACAGGTGCATGTGAAAGTGCATGTTTAAGTTTATCAAAGGACTGTTGTTGGGTAAGTCCCCATGCAAATTTTATTTTCTTTTTCAACAACAAAGTAAGAGGCAATGCTAAATAAGAAAAATTTTGAACAAACTTCCTATAGAAACTAGCCAAGCCAAGAAAAGAACGAACATCATTGACTGATTGTGGTGTAGGCCATTCTACTATAACTCTAATCTTTTTCGGATCCACATGCACACCTTCACTTGAAATAATATGTCCTAAATATTCTAGCTTATGTTGAAAGAAGTAACTCTTTTCAGGATTAGCATAAATTGTGTTCTCTCGTAACAAATGAGAAATTGTTTCAAGATGCTTTTCATGTTCACTATCATTCTTACTGTAAACAAGTATATCATCAAAGAATAGAAGAACAAAACCTTGGTAATCCAGAAAAATAGTGTTCATCATTCGCGCAAATGTAGCAGGGGCATTAGTAAGTCCAAAGGGCATTACCATAAATTCATAATGGCCGGTTTGAGTTCTAAATGCAGTCTTAAAAATATCACTTTGTGTCATACGAATCTGATGGTAACCCGATTTAAGATCAATTTTACTAAAGACACGAGCTCCTCGTAACTTATCTAAGAGATCATCTATTCGAGGAATAGGGTATCTATTCTTGATCGTGATCTTGTTAAGGGCTCTATAATCAATGCACATTCGATAAGTTTTATTCTTCTTTTCTACTAAGAGAACCGGTGCACCAAATGGGGAAGAACTAGGCCTTATAAGTCCTTTTTGTAGTAAGTCTTTTACTTGGTTTTCTATTTCCTTTTGGTGTAGTGGGCCATGTCTATAAGGTGCTTTATGAGGAGGAGAACTACCAGGGACTAAGTCTATGCTATGATCAAAGGATCCTCGAGATGGTGGTAGTTCAGAGGGATACTCAGACATAAAACAATCCTTATAAATACTCATGAAAGGTTTATATGCATCAGGAAGTGTATGAATATAATCATTGATGCCATTGACAAAAACAATGCATGAGTTGAATCCTTTCCTAAATGCACGCTTTACTTGAGTATGACTAATCAATGGAAATGGCTGGAAATCATGCCGTGCAGACAAAGTAATGATTTGACCTTTGAAAGCAAACTTAAAGGTATGAGTATGGTAGTCAATACGTGGGTTATAATGGTGACGAAAAGGCATACCTAGTATAACATCATAAGATTGCAAAGGTGCAATTAAAAATGTTCGTGAATCAACATAAGGGCCTATGCTAATCGTAACATCTTGCACTTCTCATGTTACATTATAACGACTACCTTGAAATGCAACTTTCACTTTATAGAAAGAAGGAAACGTTTGTAATTTAAGTTCTTGTACTAATAAATGTGAAATGAAGTCATGTGAACTACCATTGTCATGTAGAATCTTAACTAGTTTGTTATTTATTGTTCCCTGCATGCAAAGAAGAGAGTGTAGAGAGATATCGTTACCCAAGGTACTTAAGTCCTTCTCCAGTGATTCCTCTGTCCAAACAGGAGGAATTTCTTCATTATAGACCTCCATGTTATGCAATCGAGCTGTAGCCGGTTTCATATGAAGAGGTTGCAATCTGCACCTTATTTTTGTATGTCCAGGTTTACCACAATTCCAACAAGTGATTCTTGGTCACTTCTGTTGGGCATTCACTGCTGAAGTTTGAAGGGTAGGTGGTTTGGTTGGTTGGAGAGATGAAGCAACAGGTGGAGTTGAATAATTGGATTGTGGAGGACGAGGAAAACTAGGGTAAGATGGGGCATTAAAATTACGCTTCATAGGAAATGAAGGTTTAACAGGAAATGATCGTGGACGTGGTTGTTGTAGACGGAGTGACTTGGTTACGGACTGGAATTCTTTTTCTGCATCATAGGCGAAAGATATAGCCTCGATGAGGGTTGTAGGTCGTAGGGTGTGAAGCTTAGCTTGGATACCCACCTCCAAACCATCTTCGTACTTCTGCTGCAAGATATCCTCTGATACATCTTCAAGCATTCGTACAAGTAGTAAATTTTGCCAGAACCGCTCTGTGTAGGTAGTAACCGTATCACCCTCCTTCCATGTAAGGGTCGTCCATGCACGTCGAACATGCAAATGGTATTGAGGAGGAAGAAATGAATCCTTCACGTTTCCTTGAAAAGCCTTCCAAGTTGTTGGACGCTCCGTACTGTGCCGCAGGACATTCCACCAAAGTTGAGCTTTACCTACTAAATAGTTAGTGGCAAATTTAACTTTTTCACTTTCAGCATACATTTCATCGGTATAAAAATCATCAAACTGTGACAACCAAGAAAGTACTAAAGGCCCATCCTTTTGGCCATCAAATCGTAGAAACTGGTAGTTTCTATTACCAATCTTTGAATGAGTAACATCCGATTGGGCAGAAACAATAGCTTTTACTACTCTTGTAAGATTGTCTTCCTCGTTTTGTATCTTTTGGAGGACTTCATCATGTTTCCGGATTTCATTTTGAGCTCCTTGAAGCTCATGCCGCAAGAGCTCTAGTTGTTGTTCAAGTGTTGCCTCAGGTAAAGGTGAATTACTGTAATCCTCCATGGTGCTCTTGGACCCTTGCTCTCAACCTTGCTTGGTATCTTGAACACTCAATCAAGTGCCACCCAAGAATTTTGAAGGAATTCACACTTCCAAGCTAGCTCATTGGAAATTTCATTGCGAGAGCTTTCCAACGGTATATTACATGCCTCAATCGGACCTACGGATTGAGAGATACACTTGATTCTTTCTTGGGTCCAATCTTGAAACCGACGCGCGTGCCTTCCACAAGTAATAAAGAGAGAGAACTTGAGTAAAACTCCAAGAGATGGTGGAGTGGTCAAAGTACTTCCCTTGAAAGTAGGAGGTTGTGGGTTCAAATCCTCCTACCTTAGGGACTCTAAACCTCTCTATTGCCAGTCAAAAATTAATATTGCCTCCTGCGTAGCCAACGACTACCAACGGTCGCCAAGGGAGCCTTGGGTGCCAATGTTGCCAATGTATTGCCTAAGTTATTGCCTAAGTTCTTTGCCTTAGTCGATGCCGAAGGAGTAAACGTAGGTGAAAACGTAGGTGAAAACGTAGGTTCTGGTTCTGGATCTGGATCAGAAACAGAAACAGAAACCGAAACCGAAGACGAAGACGGAGATGGAGATGGAGATGGAGATGGAATCGAAATCAGAATCGCGAACAGAGAACAGAACCCTCTGTATTGACGCGTGCAGAGCTCTGATACCACTGTTGTCAGGATCTTGCTCACGCGCATATAGAGATTACAAACGTAGAAAACACACAGTAGAATAGACGCAATGAGAGACGAGACAGAACGCAGATTGGGTGCAATCTCCCCCCATGCACTGTGTTTCGACACTCCACAGAGTGCATGTATTTATAGGACTTTTGATTACGTTGAAAATAGTGGTTACATGAGGGCGGCTTTGAAAAGCAGGCGTGAAACTAAAAGTTGGTAACTTTTACAGAAAGCCATTGCTTTTAATAATAGAAACTACGGTCTACAACGACCCTTATTCTAACCATTATTTTTCTAACAATAGAACCTTCTATGCAGGTTTATTTACAAAATAAATAATAATTATTCAGATTATTGATGTCCGCCCTTTCACGCCTTGCACGCTCCTCACGAACCTTCATCTGCTATATCAAAAACATCAAAAACATATTAATATATTAATAATATAACATTTTAACAATGCCTTGTTCAATAATATACAACAATGAACCATGTACAAAAGAAGTTATATATTTCAATAATGAAACATGTATAAGAGTGTGGCAAACCACTGTCATATATGACGCTTTTACAAAATGTGGCAAAGCAATGTATTGCCATATGGAAATCAAATACAAAATATTGGTCTTCCACTGCCATACATATGCAAAGAACGTTCCATGTCAACAGTCCTACAACAAAGAACATTAATGGAATGAGATAAATTCACATGAAAATTAGAAACAATAAGTAAAAACCAAGTTTATAAATTAATTACCTCATCGCAAATGCTCCCATGCAACTACCACACTGCGTCCCTCCAAGTCCTGCAATAGTGCAGTCAACCCATGACTATATCCGTAAGACTCCTCCGTTCGTGTTGGAGGACGACCCATTGCCAGCTCCTGAAACAAATATAAAAAGATTAGAGAAACATATATGAGAAATTTAACACAAATAAATTCAATAAATGAAATGGTACTTACAAACTCATGACGTATCGTGTCATATCCGCCGCTGCCCAAATGTGATGGTCCAATCGTGTCTATACGTGTGGCTGTGGCATTTTGCTGCTGGCGATATCGATCAGGAGTTTGTTGCTGCTCGTCAAGAATCATGTCCCACTCCTCAGCATCTAACCATACAGGCTTTGCTAAGCCTTCTCTAAATGCATCACGAGCCTCGGATTGTCGATGTGACATGACCTCACGTGCGGTGTGCAGAATCCACTCTGAACTAACAATCGACTGTCCATCGGCTGGTCAAAACTCTTGGTAAATCATCTGTGTGATATAATTCTTCCGATCTTTATCCTGTTCACTCCATTTCAGCATGATGGAGTGTCCAAAGTGGATGGATCAAAGCTGTCGTATGCGTGTATGGATTGCTTTGCTAGCCGCATCCATCACCGGAGCTCCATCTCAGATATTATACACCTTCGAGTCATCATGGTCATGAGCACCCCAAGGTGTACGTGGTGTACTGCATGGTGTACTGCGTGGTGTACCTACATCTGAGGTACTCGTCCTAGGAGTAGAAGCAGGCGACACAACGTCCGTCGCACTGCCTCCACAACAACTGCCTCCTCCGCCTCCAGACCTACTTGTAGATCCACTCTTAGAACCTCCTGCTCTAGAGCGTGACCTCGATCTACGTGACGGGCGAGACCCTGTATCGCACTGAGGTGTCAAACGCACACGTCTACTAGTAGACCCAGTAGGAGATGGCTGCAAAGATGGTCGTGGTGGAGTCACAAAGCTAGGAGACATACCTCCTACGGGAGTAGCACCACCCGCAGGAGTGACACCAGCAGGAGTGACACCGGCGGGAGTGACACCGACGGGAGTGACACCGGCGGGAGTGAGGCGGGAAGGAGTAAGGCCGCCATGAGTGAGGTCGGGAGGAGTGCTACCACAAGCGATCCAATACTGTGATGCAACGGCCATATACGCAGGAGGGACCTGAGAGATGAACTCCAAAAACTGCTCCTCTGTCATGGAATGTGGAGTGACTGGAGGACTGTCTCCCATCGTGCTCTGTAATAAAAGAACTCAAATAATTAGCATGTGATAAGAAAAATAATTTAGGGAATAAACAAAAAGAAAACCAAAAATTAGTACGTACAAGTGTTTTATTCAAAAGTCCTCTATTCTAGCATCCTCTTGAAGATCTGATGCACCGAGAATATCTATCTCTATATTGATGGCTTCTAAAATCGCTTGCTATGCTGGTTTCCTCTTGATCATCATCTATTGCTTCGTCTTCTCGAACAATGACCTCTTCTTCTCGAACAATGATCTCTTCCTCCTCGACTATCGAATGAATCTCTGAGTCCACTAGAGATGGACTTTCTTCTACATCTATGTTTTCAAAAATTTATCTACTATGTGGAGCGACTTGTAAAACAAATAGCCACTCTGGGTCTTTTGAATCTAGTATAAAAACAACTTGCTCACAGTGTTCGGGAAGTACAAATGTATCCCTTTCATCTGTCCATAATCTTGTGGAGTCGACTTGAAGCGAACCGCTCTTATCCCATCTCATTGTTGCGTTTCTTCCAGAGGTGACTACTTTGAACCATTTCACGTCAAAAACAAAGTAATCAAACTTTCTGAAAGATAGTTTCAAGATGTCTTGACTCACACCACAATAATCTAACTCGCCTTCTAGAGCATTATCATCTCTTGCACTCGCTCTACTTTTTTGCAAAAAATCCACCATCACTCCACTATCAAAAGTAGACCTATTTTGATCGATTCATGCGATTCGAAAGTGTCGTCCATGAGACCGTAGTGCACCGTATTTAATATACTCCCAATCACATCCTTTTGCGAGTTCTTCTTCTTCTTCAGAGATATCTTCACCCGCTGCCTTTGCTTGTGAAACCGCTGCATCTAGCCATCTACTCGTTGGAAAAGGTGAAAGAGGTCGAAGATTTTCTGGAAGAGGCAAAAATTGAGTGGAATGATTTCTTCGAAACTGAGCTCTTTCCTTTGCGTTAGTTTCCTTGGCAAGTTCATACCTTTCTAACCACTTTTGCATAGGCTCAGAGTTAACTATGCAAAACTTCATTGCCTTCTCTCTGAAAGCTGCATCCATTTTTCTTTGCAATCTTTTACCTTGTGGCTCATCGCCTACGAGACGAATATCTTCATCATCGCTCCATAAGCGAGGCATTTCGAGATCCGATATACGTAGAAACTCAGTTATGAATACTAGAGATTCTTGTACAAGCCATCTCTCTACCATGCTACCCTCTGGACGTGCTCTCTGTCGAACGAACCCTTTTAATGTCTTCATAAAGCGCTCTAAGAAGAACATCCATCGACTATGGACAGTTCCTGCTATTGCAACTTCATCTACTACATGAACCAGTAAATGAAGTTGAATAGTGAGAATACTTGTGGGAAAGTATTTCTCTACCATACAAACAGCTTCGATGGCATTGAGTTT
This sequence comes from Ceratopteris richardii, assembly GCA_020310875.1. NCBI lineage: Eukaryota > Viridiplantae > Streptophyta > Polypodiopsida > Polypodiales > Pteridaceae > Ceratopteris > Ceratopteris richardii. Next base: position 84,838,655 of record CM035424.1, on the reverse strand, counting down.
CGCACTCTCTATGCTATCTCTATTTATCTCTTTCGAAGATATCTACCGTACTAAAGAACTAATTTTATAAATGTTTTTTCGTACATCCTCTGAAAGACAATCTTTTAGGGCTACAAGGAGCACAAACTGTAAAAACTTGTGCCAATCATGAGACTTGAGTCCTGCAAGATCGTCGTTTCGTGTGAAAGCAGTCTTTAGATATCTCATGCATCCAGTAGGTGTACGAAACTCTGAAATTGTTTTCTTCACTTGTTGCTCTTCCATCCTGCGAAGCACCCAAGGAGCTCTTGGTAATGATACTGTTCCGTTGGGCTTAGTAATTGCCCACAACTCTCGCATACGACCTCGCTCTTCTAAGTCGTGCCTTTGTGCTTTGCTTTCTTTCTTTTCGATCAAAGTTTTCCAAAGAATCTCTCCCACATTCTTGAAAATATGCATCGGGTCTACCAAATGATTGATCACCAATTCACTCCAATAAGGGAGTTCATGAAAAATGGACAAGCGTTTCATGCCAGCAATTGGATTTTCTCAATCCCACAGTTGTTTCCAATTGCTAGCTTTCATTTGGTGTTGCGCTTGTCGACCAATTTGTCCTTCACGTAAAACATGCCCATCAGGCAAATATCTATGATGTCCTTCATAGACAGTTTTACGTAGTGCTTTGGAATAGCGTGCTTCGAGCCGTGGTCCGCATAAAGGACAAGCATGGTAACCCAAAATCGATAAACCTGAACATTCACCATAACCAAGCCAATCATGCATTGTCCACATAAGTATGCCTTGCACTCGCACGTCTCGTCTTCTTATAGGTTGAGACATGTCACGCACAGTAATCCCATCCCATAAAATGCGCAGTTCTTCCACAAGTGGTGCAAGATATACATCCATGTTTTTTACCTTATACTTACCTAGTACAATAAGAGCTAGTAATAAATGGCCTTTCTTTGTGGCCAACCATGGTGGGATATTATAATTGACCAAACATACAGGCCATGTGCTCCATGAAGAACTGCGTAATCCAAATGGATTCACTCCATCCATAGCTAGGCCTAGACGTATGAACCGAGGCTAACTAGCAAACTCTGGCCACTTACTATCTATGTGCTTTCAAGCATCAGAGTCAGCTGGCACCCGCATTACATTATCTGTAGACCTGCTCTTTGTATGCCATGACATTAACTCAGCTATAGATTTGCTTCTAAACATGTTCTTTATTCGTGGAATGATAGGAAAGTGGCGAAGAACCTTTGCCGGGATTGCTTCGCCTATAACGTCTTCTCTAAATCTATTTGCTCCACACTTTGGACATACGTGGAGATGCTCATATCCATTCCAAAAGAGAATGCAATCATTCAAAAAAGCATGAATTTTAGTATAATCCATTCCAATGGACTGTAAAAGTTTTTTCGCATCTTCGCGTGTTGGACGCATGTCATTGCCCTCTGGCAAAAATTGATCTTTAAGAAGCCTGCAATAAGCAATTAAAATGATATTAGTGAATGAAGTTGTTATGATACAACAATGAAAGCCAATTTGTTCTCCACTTACCTGAACAATTCAGTGACACTACTATATGACCATCGATAAATGGATTGCAGATTGAGCATCACGACTGAAGCACGTAGTACAGATATCTTTGGTCCATTCTAATGTGGTAAACGAGCTAATCTTTGCATGATTTCATATTCTTCATCAAGTTTTGATCGTGGAATTTCTGTTGTGTCCATGAAACTCTCGACACCTTCTTCACCATCATGATCTTCCTCCATCTCATAAAATGCTTCAAGCATCTCTTCCATATGTTCATTCTATGTAATATTATTAGTGCTTGCTTGTACGTCTAAGTCCTTTTTTGCTCTCTTTTGTCCACGAGAGGTTACCGATGCAATGTCGTTTGGGTCCATCTGCTCACCTAGGGGACCATGCAAATGATAGCATAGGTTTTCTAGTAGGCTCCTATCAAAGGATCCATACTCTCTAACATGTGGAGTACAAATTTGTCGTTTTCGATAAATTTGATACTTGCACTGTGTGCAAGGACATGCCATTCTCTCTTCAGGATCCAAAGAAGCCATCTGCTACAATATGGACATTTTAGAACATTTTAGAACATTTGTTTTTTTATTAAACCTAAAAATCTAACTCTTAAAGACTTAAATTTGAAATACTAAACCTAAATACTTAAATACCTAAAAAAACTTAAAACCCTAATTTTAAAACCTAATCTATATAGCTATCCTATTTTATCTATATATTCGGATTTTTTCTTGATTGATCATCTTGATTAAGTTATATGTATGCCTCAACCCTAAAACCCTAATTTTAAAGATCTATATCTAAATTATGTATATTTCTATACACATGTGTATATACATGTATATATGTATTATATGTGTATGTCTATGTGTGTATATATGTTATGTAGGTTTTAAAACCCTAAAACCCTAATCCAAATGACCTAGAATCAAAACATGTATATATATGTATGCATGTGTATATATATGTGTATATGTATATATATGTGTTTATATATATATATATATATATATATATATATATATATATATATATATATATATATATATATATATATATATATATATTTATTTATTTATATATTCCAATTTTTTTATTTTTATATATTTCATTTTATATATTTAATTATATATATTTAATTGAAACCCTAATCTTAAAATTCTAGATCTGAAATACTAAACCCTAAAATCCCAATCTTAAATATCTAGACCTAAAATATGTATATTTTTGTATACATGTGTATATACATGTATATATGTATTACATGTGCATGTGTATGTGTGCATATATGTTATGTAGCAGTTATAACCCTAAAACCCTAATGTTAAAGATTTAAATCTAAAATATGTATATTTTTGTATGCATGTGTATCTACATGTATGTATGTATTATATGTATATGTGTGTTTGTGTAGATATGTTATCTACGTATTAGAATCCTAAAACCCTAATCAGAAAGACTTAGACTTAAATCGGAAATACTAAACCCTAAAACACTTATCTTAAATATCTAGACCTAAAATATGTATATTTTTGTATACATGTGTATATACATGTATATATGTATTATATGTGCATGTGTATGTGTGCATATATGTTATGTAGGTGTTATAACCCTAAAACCCTAATGTTCAAGATTTAAATCGAAAATATGTATATTTTTGTATGCATGTGTTTCTACATGTATGTATATATGTATTATATGTATATGGGTGCTTGTGTATATATGTCATCTACGTATTAAAATCCTAAAACCCTAATCAGAAAGGCTAAGACTTAAATCTGAAATACTAAACCCTAAAACCCTAATCTTAAATATCTAGACCTAAAATATGTATATTTTTGTATACATGTGTTTATACATGTATATATGTATTACATGTGTATGTATATGTGTGCATATATGTTATGTATGTGTTATAACCCTAAAACCCTAATTTTAAAGATTTAAATCTAACATATGTATATTTTTGTATGCATGTTTATCTACATGTATGTATGTATGTATTATATGTATATGTGTGTTTGTGTATATATGTTATCTACGTATTAAAATCCTAAAACCCTAATCAGAAAGACTTAGACTTAAATAAGAAATACTAAACCCTAAAACCCTAATCTTAAATATCTAGACCTAAAATATGTATATTTCTGTATACATGTGTATATACATGTATATATGTATTATATGTGCATGTGTATGTGTGCATATATATGTTATGTAGGTGTTAAAATCCTAAAACCCTAATCTTAAATATTTAACCCTAAAACCTTAATCCTATTTTTATATATTTGATGTAAAAAAGAAACTTCAAAATAAAAATAGGATTATATGTGTGTATGTATGCATGTGTCTGTGTGTATGTATGCATGTGTGTGTATGTATGCATGTGTACATGTGTGTGTATGTATACATGTGTATACATGTGTGTGTATGTGTATGTGTGTGTATGTAGGCATGCATGTGTGTGCATGTGTGTGTACATGTGTGTATGTATGCATGCATGTATGTGTATGTGTGTGTATGTGTATGCATGTGTATACATGTGTGTGTATGTATACATGCATGTGTGTATATGTGTGTATGTATGCATGTGTATACATGTGTGTGTATGTATACATGCATGTGTGTATATGTGTGTATGTATGCATGTTTGTATATATGTGTGTATGCATGCATGTGTGTATATGTGTGTGTATGTATGCATGCATGTGTGTATATGTGTGTATATGTTTGTGTGTATGTGTATGTATGCATATGTGTATATATGTGTGTGTATGTATGTGTGTATGCATGTGTGTGTATGTATGCATGTGTGTAAATTTATGTGTGTGTACGCATGCATGTGTGTATATGTGTGTGTGTATGTAAACATGCATGTGTGTATAGGCGTGTGTATGTAAGCATGCATGTGTGTATATGTGTGTGTGTATGTAAACATGCATGTGTGTATAGGTGTGTGTATGTAAGCATGCATGTGTGTACATGTATGTGTGTATGTATGCATGTGTAAATTAATGTGTATCTTCCTTTCTCTTCTCTCTCTCTCTTTCTTTCTCTCTCTCTCTCTCTCTCTCTCTCTCTCTCTCTCTCTCTCTCTTTCTCTCTCTCTCTCTCTCTCTCTCCTTCTCTCTCTATCAATAACGAATAAAAGAATCACTTACCGGTAGTTCCCTCTTTGAATCGTTGTCGACAAAGCATAATGTAGGTCGTCTCTCATCCAATTCCAAACAATTGACGCCAAAGAACTTCTGCAAAATCAACGAAAAGAGAAATTAGAAACCCTAAAGCATAGAGAAACACAAATGCTAACAGTACACGCAACACTTACCAAGATGTGAGAGAAGGCGAGAGAGAATGTGTGTGTGTAGAGAGAGAGATCCGTGTGTGTGTATGTGCAGAAGACAATGCAAGTTCGTGTGCCCAAGTTCGACAGTAGACCAAGAGTACCCAAACACACACAAAAATGTGAAGTTTTGCTCTCGGGTTCGCGGTATGCTTAAAACTCACCGCTCTCGACACCTTCTTCACCATTGTGATCTTCCTCCATCTCATAAAATGCTTCAAGCATCTCTTCCATATGTTCATTCTGTGTAATATCATTAGTGCTTGCTTGTACATCTAAGTCCTTTTTTGCTCTCTTTTGTCCATGAGAGGTTACCAGTGCAATGTCGTTTGGGTTCATCTGCTCACCTGAGGGACCATGCAAATGATAGCGTAGGTTTTCGAGTCGACTCCTATCAAAGGATCCATACTCTCTAACATGTGCAGTACAAATCCATTGTTTTCGATAAATTTGATACTTGCACTGTGTGCAAGGACATGCCATTCTCTCTTCAGGATCAAAAGAAGCCATCTGCTACAATACGGACATTTTAGAACATTTTAGAACATTTGTTTTTTATTAAACCTAAAAATCTAACTCTTAAAGACTTAAATCTGAAATACTAAACCTAAATACTTAAATACCTAAAAAAACTTAAAACCCTAATTTTAAAACCCTAATCTATATAGCTATCCTATTTTATCTATATATTCCGATTTTTTCTTGATTGATCCTCTTAATTAAGTTATATGTATGCCTAAACCCTAAAACCCTAATTTTAAAGATCTATACCTAAATTATGTATATTTCTATACACATGTGTATATACATGTATATATGTATTATATGTGTATGTGTATGTGTGTATATATGTTATGTAGGTGTTAAAACCCTAAAACCCTAATCCAAATGACCTAGAACTAAAACATGTACATATATGTATGCATGTATATATATATGTGTATATGTATATATATGTGAATATAGATAGGTATATAAGTATGTATGTTTGTGTATTGTATATATACACTCTATTTAAAATTATTAAATTTAAACCTATTTTTATATATTTAATCATATATATTTCAATTATTTATTTAAATGACTAGTTCTTTTCATATTTTATTATCTATATAATTATCCTACCTTATATATATATATATATATATATATATATATATATATATATATATATATATTTATATATTCAGATTTTTTCCTTACTTAATCCTATTTTTATATATTTAATTATGAATATATAATTAAATTATTTAAAACACTAGTTCTTTTTATATTTATTTATGTATATAATTATCTTATTTTATATATATATTTATTTATATATTCAGATTTTTTTCGTACGTGAACCTATTTTTATATATTTAATTTTATATATTTCATTATATATATTCAATTAAATTATTTAAAACACTAGTTCTTTTTATATTTATTTATGTATATAATTATCTTATTTTATATATATATATATTTATTTATATATTCAAATTTTTTATCCTTACGTAATCCTATTTTTATATATTTAATTTTATATATTTAGTCATATATATTTAATTAAATTATTTACAGCACTAGTTCTTTTTATATTTATTTATGTATATAAGTATCTTATTTTATATATATATTTATTTATATATTCAGATTTTTTATCTTTATATATTTCATTTTATATATTTAATTATATATATTTAATTAAAACCCTAATCTTAAAATTATACATCTGAAATACTAAACCCTAAAACCCTAATCTTAAATATCTAGACCTAAAATATGTATATTTCTGTATATATGTGTATATACATGTATATATGTATTACATGTGTATGTGTATGTGTGCATATATGTTATGTAGGTGTTATAACCCTAAAACCCTAATCTTAAAGATTTAAATCTAAAATATGTATATTTTTGTATGCATGTGTATCTACATGTATGTATGTATTATATTTATATGTGTGTTTTTGTATCTATGTTATCTACGTATTAAAATCCCAAAACCCTAATCAGAAAGACTTAGACTTAGATCTAAAATACTAAACCCTAAAACCCTAATCTTAAATATCTAGACCTAAAATATGTATATTTCTGTATACATGTGTATATACATGTATATATGTATTATATGTGCATGTGTATGTGTGTATATATGTTATGTAGGTGTTATAACCCTAAAACCCTAATCTTAAAGATTTAAATCTAAAATATGTATATTTTTGTATGCATGTGTATCTACATGTATGTATGTATTATATGTATATGTGTGCTTGTGTATATATGTTATCTACATATTTAAATCCTAAAACCCTAATCAGAAAGACTTAGACTTAAATCTGAAGTACTAAACCCTAAAACCCTAATCTTAAATATCTAGACCTAAAATATGTATATTTCTGTATACATGTGTATATACATGTATATATGTATTACATGTGTATGTGTATGTGTGCATATATGTTATGTAGGTGTTATAACCCTAAAACCCTAACCTTAAAGATTTAAACCTAAAATATGTATATTTTTGTATGCATGTGTATCTACATGTATGTATGTATTATATGTATATGTGTGTTTGTGTATATATGTTATCTACGTAATAAAATCCTAAAACCCTAACCAGAAAGACTTAGACTTAAATCTGAAATACTAAACCCTAAAACCCTTATCTTAAATATCTAGACTAAAATATGTATATTTCTGTATACATGTGTATATACATGTATATATGTATTACATGTGTATGTGTATGTGTGCATATATGTTATGTAGGTGTTATAACCCTAAAACCATAATCTTAAAGATTTAAACCTAAAATATGTATATTTTTGTATGCATGTGTATCTACATGTATGTATGTATTATATGTATATGTGTGTTTGTGTATATATGTTATCTACGTATTAAAATCATAAAACCCTAACCAGAAAGACTTAGACTTAAATATGAAATACTAAACCCTAAAACCCTAATCTTAAATATCTAGATCTAAAATATGTATATTTCTATATACATGTGTATATACATGTATATATGTATTATATGTGCATGTGTATGTGTGCATATATGTTATGTAGCTGTTAAAACCCTAAAACCCTAATCTTAAAAATTTAACCCTAAAAGCCTAATCCTATTTTTATATATTTGATGTAAAAAAAAACTTCAAAATAAAAATAGGTCTACATGTGTATGTATGCATGTGTGTATATATGTGTGTGTATATATGCATGTGTACATGTGTGTGTGTATGTATACATGTGTATACATGTGTGTGTATGTGTATGTGTGTGTATGTAGGCATGCATGTGTGTGCATGTGTGTGTACGTGTGTCTATGTATGCATGCATGTATGTGTATGTGTGTGTATGTGTATGCATGTGTATACATGTGTGTGTATATGTGTGTATGTATGCATGTGTATACATGTGTGTGTATGTATACATGCATGTGTGTATATGTGTGTATGTATGCATGTGTGTATATATGTGTGTATGCATGCATGTGTGTATATGTGTGTGTATGTATGCATGCATGTGTGTATATATGCATGTATGTATGTATGTGTGTATATATGTGTGTGTATGTGTATGTATGCATATGTGTATATATGTGTGTGTATGTATGTGTGTATGCATGTGTGTGTATGTATGCATGTGTGTAAATTTATGTGTGTGTGTATGCATGCATGTGTGTATATGTGTGTGTGTGTATAAACATGCATGTGTGTATAGGTGTGTGTATGTAAGCATGCATGTGTGTATATGTGTGTGTGTATGTAAACATGCATGTGTGTATAGGTGTGTGTATGTAAGCATGCACGTGTGTACATGTATGTGTGTATGTATGCATGTGTTAATTAATGTGTATCTTCCTTTCTCCTCTCTCTCTCTCTCTCTCTCTCTCTCTCTCTTTCTCTCTCTCTCTCTCTCTCTCTCTCTCTCTCTCTCTCTCTCTCTCTCTCTCTCTCTCTCTCTTCTTCTCTCTCTATCAATAACGAATAAAAGAATCACTTACTGGTAGTTCCCTCTTTGAATTGTTGTCGACAAAGCATAATGTAGTCATCTCTCGTCCAATTCCAAACAATTGATGCCAAAGAACTTCTGCAAAATCAACGAAAAGAGAAATTAGAAACCCTAAAGCATAGAGAAACACAAATGCTAACAGTACGTGTAGCACTTACCAAGATGTGAGAGAAGGCGAGAGAGAATGCGTGTCTAGAGAGAGAGATCCATGTGTGTGTGTGTGCACAAGACAATGCAGCTTCGTGCGTGCAAGTTTGACACTAGACCAACAGAACTCAAACACGCACAAAAATGTGAAGTTTTGCTCTCGGGGTCGTGATATGTTTAAAACTCGCTGCCGGTATAGGCGCCGTTATGGACGTTGGTATACGCGTCAGTAGTTCCCAGTAAATTACCGACGCTTATACCAAAGCTCATAGCGATGCCTATACCAACGCTTATACAGACGCTTATACTGATAGCTGCGGGACCACATTGACGATCCATTTAAAACGGTCATACCCACGGTCACTTGACCAATGGTATCTCTTAGTGAGATTTTCCGAGGGCTATACCAACCCCGACTATGACCGTCAGTATATGCAGCGTCGGTATGCCCCTCATATGTTGTAGTGTTGGAATGACCACAAGAAATATGGATGATAGCTCAGCTTATGCAAGAGTCCGAAGTAAAGCAGGCAAAAAAGTGGTTCAATTCATGATAGTATGTGTAGATCACATCAGGAATAGGACTTCTCTTAGAACCAAACCTATTCTTGATGAACCTAATGAGAAAAGTTTTTCAAGGAAGCTTTGATAATTTTGAACTATGAAAGCTTAAACAATGGCAAGTTCATAAGTGAAAATATGTTCATAATAGGTTTCACAGCATTTTCTTGGACTTATCCTTTCCCGTTTAGAATTTTTGAGAATTAAAGAAATGGGAGAAACTATATGCGACAGACCTTGAAAGGAACTTTTATGGATGTAAAGTAGTTGATTAGGATGAAGATGTCGTTGGGGTTTTTGATGAGATCTCTTTTTCTAATAAAATATTTGACTTGCAATAGTTGATTAATCGGAGGAGAAATGAGCATTGTTCATGTTCATTGTATTCAAATGTATAGAGAAATAGCAAAATGTGAACAAAATAAAGTGGGAAGAAAAGTTTTTCTTGAAACAAAGTATAAAATAGCCGATAAAGAGGTTAAACATGTGCTCGATAATAGCATTTAGCTGATGGATGGAGCAAAAAGTCAAGAACCACTAAGAGACAAGAGAAAGATAAGACATGATCTCATAGAAGATGCCCTTATGAAAATTCAATTTGGGGAAGGATGACTTCCTCAATGAGAAGAAAAGGATTGTTGATGCCCAAATTCCACAGACGCACGAACGCAGAGAATAATACATAAATAAATCACACAAAAAGTACTCAGAGATAGAAAGAGACAAGAGACGACACCAAATTGGGTACAATCTCCCCCCACATACTCTGATGGACAACTCTATCAGAGCATGCATATTTATAGTAAATTCATATTACGTCCTGAATAGAAGATACATGAGGGCCGCGCTCCGAAAAGGGTGTTTTTGTTTTATTTACAAGTTCGTAATTTTCCATTTTTACAAAAATGTCGCTTTCTAAAGCGATCCATTATTTTTACAAAAATAACTAAAAATATTTTCTTCTAAAAATAACCATCTTCTAAAAGTATTCTTCTAAATATCTCCAAGTCCATGCGCGTTCACACCCTCATGGATCTTCACCTGGTAAATCAAAACACAAAACACATTAAAATCCTCAAGGCATTACACCTTCATTCCAAATATTCCATAAAGTATAACATGCCCCCAGTTGTCGAACAACTGACCTCAGTTGATAATAATAAAATAGACATGGATGGACAATCACATTCCGCATCACTGAACAATTATAAGCATTTTCCATGTAAAAAACACATGCATGGAATTTGAAAACTGGAATTTAATGTGATTGTGAATGATAATCAGAAATCAAATGATGATAATGTGGAGTTAGTGATGTTTTGTGAATCCATTGCGATTCTTCAAATGAATGATTTTTATATTTAATCAAATATCTATGACATTGGTTACCTGTGCGTGTAGTAGTAACATTATAATCAAGTATTTTTTCTGGAATTAAAGTTTCAGCATCCTCTCCTAACAATGGAGGATCGTCCAAAATAGGAATGAGTGGTAAAGTTCCTTTAAATGGTTTCAATAAACTGATATGAGAAGAATTATGAATATTCCAATGAGAAGGTATATCTAATCTAAAAGCATTCTCATTAATTTTTTGAATAATACGGAAAGGTCCATAATAACGTGGTGCAAGTTTTACCTTAGGATGTTGTAGAATATTTTTCAGATGTCTATTAATTATTCATAACCATACATAATCATTTTCATTAAATTGTTTAGCTGCTTGTTTCTTATTAATATTACGCGTATAACATTCCTGACTCTTTTTAATATGCTCATGAACCTCCTGAAGTATAGAAATATGATCTTGTGCAAAAGAATCATCCATAGGTATGTCAGTTTGATTGATAGACATGGGAGTAGGAAGCTTTTTACCATACACAATTTCATATGGTGCATGTCCAGTAGTGGTATGGGTTGTGTTATTATATAGAAAGATTTTGCAGACCCACGAACGTAGAGAATAATACACAAATAAATCACACAAAAAGTACTCAGAGAATGAAAGAGACAAGAGACAACACCAAATTGGGTACAATCTCCCCCCACATACTCTGATGGACAACTCTATCAGAGCATGCGTATTTATAGTAAATTCATATTACATCTTGAATAGAAGATACATGAGGGCCGTGCTCCGAAAAGCGTGTTTTTGCTTTATTTACAAGTTCGTAATTTTCCATTTTTACAAAAACATCGCTTTCTAAAGCGATCCATTATTTTTACAAAAATAACTAAAACTACTTTCTTCTAAAAATAACCATCTTCTAAAAGTATTATTCTAAATATCTCTAAGTCCATGCGTGTTCACACCCTCATGGATCTTCACCTGCTAAATCAAAACACAAAACACATTAAAATCCTCAAGGCATTACATCTTCATTCCAAATATTCCATAAAGTATAACAAGGACATATTCTCGTAGACAAGTTTTAGACATAGGAAAGCCTTTTTCTTTGACTCTCAAGAAATTGGGTGTGTAGATCCATCTCTCCTAGCCCCAATGATAATTTTTATGATACCACACATACCATGGAGTCTTCAATTGATTCTCGTATCAAAGGATCATATTTGAAAGCTAAATGATCTTTTAAATGAGAAGATTAAAATGGGGATTCTTGAAGCACCATGTGCTTCCTATTCTCATTAGTGGTTTACCATTTTGAAAAGGAATGCGTGTTTGTAGTTTATTCAGGATCTAGAAGTAGTTAATAAAGTGACTATTCAAAATATGGGAAGTGGACCAATTGTAGATGAATATGCAGAGGCTTTCTCAGGAAGATCAATTTAGACAATGGGAAACTTGCATTCTACGGGATGAACATTTGCAATTAGCTCTTGAGAGTAGTGATTTGATCAGCATGAGGTTGGCACTTGGACTCTTGCACATGTACCTTGCCACAAGGAGCCACTAAGTCTATAGCATATACGATGAATGGTATGCATAAGGTGCTTGAGAATTTTATTCCACACTTCTCCACACCATTCATTGATGAATTCCCAATTAAGGGATGTCAAGGGAAGGATAAACATGAGACTCTTGATAAGAATGGATGTCAAATGTTTGTTAAAGATAGTATAAATGATTGTGACTTCATTATTATTTGACAACAAGAGGTGCATTAGATGTTAACTACAAAAAATATTCGATTTTGGAATGCAAGAAGTGCTAATTATTGGAATTTTAAGCGGTCCAAAGGGAAGAAAACCATGTCAAAAGAAAGTTGATGCTATTAAAAATATGAAGCAAGTTCTCTCCTCAATCACTGAGGTGATGAGATTTCTTGGTGCATGTTTGTTCTATGGAGTTTGGATTCCACATTTTACACCTGTAGCAAATTCCCTCTATTAACTCCTATGAAAGGGGAAGATTTCAATGGAAGGGAATCCATGCTCAAGCTATGAGAAAATTGAAAAAGGCACTCTTAGAGGCTCCATTACTCAAAAAACCAACTACACTAATAATAAACCAATTTACGTTACTATAGATACAAGTCCAAGAGGTATAGGTTGGGAAATTGGTCAGGAAGACAAGCACGAGCATAGATATGCCATTTCATTTTGAGCTAAGGTATTAAATGTTCAGTACATAGGCTATGCTCATATGAAACGTGAACACGAGGGCATAGTGACTACTTTGAAACACCATAAAGAGTACTTGATTGGAGTGAATGTAGCAGTGGAAATAGATTGTTTGCCATTGTTAGGGATGATCATGAATTGTTCCACTATGGATATGGCTATGTTAAGATGGATAGAATATATTAAGTAAAAAAACCCCAAGTTTTTGCTTATAGCTAGTAGAAATAATGCAATGGTTGATATGTTATCACAAGCAATATATAAAGATGGAAACTCAATGAATTCAAATGATTGAGGATATTGGCTAAGACTTTTATGCTTCACATATACCTTTAGCCTTGATGAAGCATATGCAAGACTGAATATATTTGAGTTTTTCTATGAGTTTGAGAAGTCGTTGACATTAAATGTTCAAAAAGAAGAAAAGAAAATAATTTAGGAAGTCAAAAAAGAAATAAAAAGAGAAATCATAATATTCATGAATTTCAAATAGGAATAATAGAGAGATTTGATGAGAGTGAATATGAAAGCAAATGGAAAGAAATAAAAAAATATTTAAGTACTATGTCTCTAGATCCAAAATTGAGTAAAGAAAGTTTTAGGAGAAGGAAATCAAATAATTATTTTTTAAAAGACGACTTGTTCTAGAGATGGGAACTTGGGACAAATAAGAATTATTAGCTTGTAAAAGGTTGTTATGGAGCAAAAGATAAAAATTGTGAGTGAGATGCATAATTCATTATGGGCTAGGCACAAAGGCCTTCATGGGACATATGAGAAGATAAAAGAAAGATATCGCTGGTCAGGAATGTATGTGCATGTTCAAAATTATCTCGCCACATGGAAGATTTCTTAGGTGTTTTCAAATCTAAAGCATAGGGATGAATTCCATTCAACATATCCTTTAAAAATCCATTACAAATGGGTAGTTGACATGATCACAATGCCTTAAGGAATACAAACGATATGATACATTGTACTTGTAAGAGAAGATTTGACAGATCATGTTGAAGGGAGAGGTCATGTCCAAAGATGCAATACATGTCAATGGATGAAGTATCCTATCAAAGGAGATGAAATGCCATTAAGACCTATGATAAGTGCTAGAGCATTTACCAAATGGGGAATAGATCTCGTAGGACCCATTCACCCACCGGTGAAAGGTTCTCATGTTGAGTACATAATCGTAGCAATGGACTACTTGACTGAATGGATAGAAGCCAAGGCAACTAAGAAGAACGATGCAAGGACCACTCTGAAGTTTCTCTTTGAGAACATTTTCACTATATTTGGTTTGCCAACAGAAATCATAAGTGATAGAGGCACACATATCATAAACGAAGTAATAGAGGCTTTAATGAATGAATTCTTAGTGATTCACAAGAAATCAGCTCCCTATCATCCACAAGTCAATGGAAAGACTGAAAGTTCAAACAAGATTTTGTGTATAGTTCTCACAAAGATTTTTAACAATGGAAGATATGATTGGGACAAACAATTGCATCACGCTTTATGGGAATTCCGAGTAGCATACAAAGTAGCTATAGGCACTACTCTGTGTAATCTAGTGTATGGTTAGAATGCCATCTTACCAATTGACTTCCTAGTTCCTACTCTTGGAGTAGCCTTGAACTACGAATGGACGGGACATGAGTTATCTAATCAATTGGACCAAATCAAGAAGTTACATGAAACAAGGTTACAAGTAGTGGCAGGCATTTATGCTGCAAAAAGGTGAGAAACGGCATATTCTGATGCTCATATTAAGGATAAAAAATTGAAGGAACGAGATTTAGTTTTGGTATATACTTTAAAGCAACATGCAAAGAAGCTACCAAAAAGAGGATATGGCCCCTTAGTGGTCAATCGTATATCAACCAGTAGAGCCATCATCTTAGCAACCCTAGATGGAGAGGTATTGCCAAACTATATAAGTGGTTGTCAAATAAAAAAGTACTTAGAACCATTGATAGAGGAAATATTGTCACCACTTCTAACAACAAGAAATAGATGAGAAGAGGACGAAAAAATATGTGAGGAAGCAAGACAGGAAGCCTTAGAATGAATAAGGAAGTGGGAGCAAAGGATGACAAAGAGGGATGAAAGGTATCGATCAAGAGAGGAGCCCATCCCAATGGCTAATTTTAGGGCCTCAGAAAACCAAGGACATCACGTGAGGCAACCTTATTTGAACTTAGGGGTGGGTACAAAAGAATATCACTTGGTGGATGCTCTCATCGATACACGAGCAGTTGTCAGTTGCATCCGATCCTCTCTCACTCATCAGCTCAAAGCACAATCACGTCCAACCACAACACATTTGATTGGAATAGGGGGAAAGGTTACCGAAAGCATAGGTGAGATTACTTTATCATTGCACCTAGGAAATAATTGGATGGAGCAACAACTCTTAGTGTGTCATGCTCAAGATTCATTGGAAGAACTTGTGTTAGGCCAAGATTGGATACATGAATATGAGGTAACTATCCAATTAGCCTTGGGCTACATCTTAGCCAAGATAGGACATCACGAAGTGTTCAGTGTGTTAGAAGAACCACCTATCAAAGCTATAGCCCCGAGGGACCAACTACTCATGCATGACTATGCGCATTCATTTCCCTCTACAATGGAACCCCCACCTCCAAGCACTTCACCATTTGCATTGACCATCATTTGAATGCGTGTCCTCCTACACTTGGCTAGGTTTTGATACTCCTTGGATTGATAATAAAAGCGTGAATCCCCACTATATGCAGTTGATGGGGATTGAGGTATAGTCTCTTTCTTTGCAAGTCCTTAAGTTGATACTTAGGTACACAGGGAGTCAGGTGCACTAAAAAGGATACATAGAGAAGTGCATGATTAAGAAGAGGAAAACTCATCAATGCCAACATATTTGAAGGGGAGATTGGAATGTCTCTAGTGCACTCTTCTTGAAGTTCTATAGGAGTTTTTTTAGAGGGGAATCAACTACTTAGGATAGAGAAGGGAGGATGATAGTGTATTCACTATATAGCTATGTAGTGAAGGTACAGAAAGGGAACCTATCGCAAAAAAGCCAGTCATTTGGACATCATGCAAAAAGTCCTTTGATTAGTGAAAATGGTCATTGTTGAAGGCATGAACAAGAGATGCTCATGAAAAGTTAACCTCCACCCAAAAATAAGCCATCAGAGGGCAGCCACAAAAGCTGATGATATAGTAGACTATGAGGAGGACCGAGGGGTGATGCATGCTATGAAGTGAAAGAAACATTGAACAGGTGTAGGAATAAACATAGTAAGTTCTCTATTCTTGGATCAACTTCAACCTATCTATTTTGATCCATTAATTATTGGATCATGTTCCAAGCAATGTATATGATTATTTATGATCATTAGCTAGTTAAAGAGGCCCACTACACTCTCCAAGCAACACCGCTTCATCTCTTGAAGACTATCCACCATCTCATCAAACAGTGCTATAAGAGGAGCAACAATCTTAATTGGTATCCAACAGTGGATGCAAGCCTACGTTCAAGGAAAACGTCTATATGGATACATCTCCATAGATGAAGAAATGCCAATCTTCAGGAGCAAGCATCAACCTACAAGGGAAGAGCAAGAAAGGTTGACCACATGGTGTGCAAAGGATGCTCTTGCTAGGTCTTATATACTAAACTCAATCTTTGATTTCTTGTTACCACATATTAGGAATTGCAAGGCCTCCCAAGAGACTTGGGAAGTGCTCTCATCATATTTCTCATCAAATACAAGATCTAGGAACAATCAATTATGGATGGAATTTACAACTCTAAAGAAAAAACCAAATCAAGGAATGGCTCATTATGTAATGAAGATGAAAGATGTGGCTGATCAGCTTGCAAGCATTGGAGAGGAGATAGAAGAAGAACACATAGTAAGGCAGATCATTAATGGAATCAAGGCTGATGATGTGGGAGTCCTTCACCACAGCAATGGACCTCTACATGGATATACAAATACCTAACCTCAACACCTAGATGGGGCAACTCTTCACCCATAAAACAAAACTCAACAAGAATGGTGAAAAATCTGGAGCTAATCAATCTTTTGCCCTTTATATAGATAAGAATAAAGCTAAGGATAAAGGTAAAAGAAAGAAGAATGAAGATAAGGCTAGTACCTCTCAAGCTAATTATGTAGGAAGAGGAAGAGGTGTTATAGGAAGGGGCACAGGAGGAAGGAAAGGCAAGGGGAGATCCTACGAAAATTCACCTTGCAACATTTGTGGTCTCACCAACCACACGACATAAGAATGCTTCAAGAATACAAGGAATCAAAGGGGAAGAGGATTCCATAGAGGTTATTATGGAAAATACAAAGGCAAATACAATAGTGGAGGAGGCAACTACAACCATAACTACAATCAAAGCTACAACAAAACAACTATCAAGGAGATTTTAGAGGTAGAAGGGGCTACAACAACTATACTAAGGACCAAGAAGATTTGCTACTCATCATGAACAAGACATCCAAGCAAGGTAAAGATGATGAATATCTTTCATATATTGATTTAAGCTGTTCCAATCATTTGGTTGGGAATGTAGCTTTTTTATTGGATCTTGAACCCAAAGGGAAGCATGAAGTACAAACAGGTGATGATACTGTGAAGAGATGGATAGGTATGTGCTTGAAGATGAAGCGGTGTTGCAAAATCCTTGATCTACACCAGCAAAATTAACTCCACGAGTATATGGTGGGCCCTTTTAGCTTGCCAATGGATGTATTAGAAACTCTATGTACCTTGAAAGATCTCTCTCAAAAACATAGATCAAAACAGATAAGTTGGAGCTAGCTCAGAGGTGAAGAACTTGCTATTTTGGTCTATACACCTGTCCAGTGTTTTGCATAATTCTCTAAGCACAGCAGCAATTAGCTTAATTCCTCTTGGGGAAGTTTAGTTAAATTAAAGAGCTAACCTTCAAGAGTAGTCGCATAAAAAATAATGAACCACACACTGAGAATGATGTTTAGCAAGTGATGACATCATCCCAATTTTTAGGGCTGCTACAGTTTGAGACCAATGAGCAGAAAAATAAACATAAAGCACGATTTAAGAATCCAATGATTATGAAAATTCGTATGCTTATACTAGACAGTAAGTTGAATCCAAGAAGCTTCAAATACTTGAATTTGAATAAGTACACACTGAGAAACACTTCTGACAAGATGCCTGAAAAAGTCGGGTACCTCACAGAGAAGTGAAAATCAACAGAGAGGGTTGACTTCAACTGAACATAACTGAAGCTTGGAACATCTAAATGAAATGAAACTTGATGAGCATATATTATACTTATAGAGCTAACTTTGCCAAGTTAAATCACTGAAAATGATGCACCAAGCTCAGAGAAACCATCTGTGCAATCTGACTGAGAAAACTGAGAGTAATGGTAGTGGGTAGTACACTTCACAAGAACATGGAAATATGAACCCAAATGATCATGAAAATGAAAGTACATTGCTTGTACAATATAGTGGACTTAGTGATACATATGTGTGCCTTGGAATCACACCTTGATATGGCATAAATCTCAGCTCTTGGAGGTCTTCACATAGGTCTCTCTAACCATGACTAAAACAACCATCTATTTATAGTTGAGTTTGGGAGGCTAACTTCCCTCAATCACTTTCCAATCAATTAGTGATTGATTTGATTCTCTACCTACCACAAATCACGAATTCGTGGCTGGTCTTTCCCTTTTTGATCAAGTGGACTCAACCACTTAAGATTCATTCACTTTTACATTAAGTAAAGTCTTCAAAAGTTACAAGAGGCAGTTCACAAGTAAACTTTGCATACTCTTCATTTTAAAGCTTCTTCTAAGACTTTGTGGGACTCAATCCAATACTTAGGCTTGTCATAGACTTGCTCCAACAGCTCCACCTCAAGCAAAGTATGCTTGAGGTCTTCAATCTTCCAAGATTACCTTCAATCTTCCAAGTGAGATTTTCCGAGGGCTATACCGACCCCGACTATGACCGTTGGTATATGCAGCGTCGGTATGCCCCTCATATGTTGTAGTGTTGGAATGGCCACAAGAAATATGGACGATAGCTCAGCTTATGCAAGAGTCCAAAGTAAAGCAGGCAAAAAAGTGGTTCAATTCATGATAGTATGTGTAGATCACATCAGGAATAGGACTTCTCTTAGAACCAAGCCTATTCTTGATTAACCTAATGAGAAAAGTTTTTCAAGGAAGCTTTCATAATTTTGAACTATGAAAGCTTAAACAATGGCAAGTTCATAAGTGAAAATATGTTCATAATAGGTTTCATAGCATTTTCTTGGACTAATCCTTTCCCGTTTAGAATTTTTGAGAATTAAAGAAATGGGAGAAACTATATGCGACAGACCTTGAAAGGAACTTTTATGGATGTAAAGTAGTTGATTATGATGAAGATGTCATTGGGGTTTTTGATGAGATATCTTTTTCTAATACAATATTTGACTTGCAATAGTTGATTAATCCGAGGAGAAATGAGCGTTGTTCATGTTCATTGTATTCAAATGTATAGACAAATAGCAAAATGTGAACAAAATAAAGTGGGAAGATTTTAGCTTATGGATGGAGCAAAAAGTCAAGAACCACTAAGAGACAAGAAAAGATAAGACATGATCTCATAGAAGATGCCCTTATGAAAATTCAATTAGGGGAAGGATGACTTCCTCAATGAGAAGAAAAGGATTGTTGATGCCCAAATTCCACAGAGGCACGAACGCAGAGAATAATACATAAATGAATCACACAAAAAGTACTCAGAGATAGAAAGAGACAAGAGACCACACCAAATTGGGTACAATCTCCCCCCACATACTCTGATGGACAACTCTATCAGAGCATGCGTATTTATAGTAAATTCATATTACGTCGTGAATAGAAGATACATGAGGGCCGCGCTACGAAAAGCATGTTTTTGTTTTATTTACAAGTTCGTAATTTTCCATTTTTACAAAAATGTCGCTTTCTAAAGTGATCCATTATTTTTACAAAAATAACTAAAAATATTTTCTTCTAAAACTAACCATCTTCTAAAAGTATTCTTCTAAATATCTCCAAGTCCATGCGCGTTCACACCCTGATGGATCTTCACCTGGTAAATCAAAACACAAAACACATTAAAATCCTCAAGGCATTACACCTTCATTCCAAATATTCCATAAAGTATAACATGCCCCCAGTTGTCGAGCAACTGACCTCAGTTGATAATAATAAAATAGACATGGATGGACAATCACATGTCGCATCACTGAACAATCATAAGCATGTTCCCATGTAAAAAACACATGCATGGAATTGGAAAACTGGAATTTAATGTGATTGTGAATGATAAGCAGAAATCAAATGATGATAATGTGGAGTTAGTGATGTTTTGTGAATCCATTGCGATTCTTCAAATGAATGATTTTTATATTTAATCAAAAATCTATGACATTGATTACCTGTGCGTGTAGTAGTAACATTATAATCAAGTATTTTTTCTGGAATTAAAATTTCAGCATCCTCTTCTAACAATGGAGGATCGTCCAAAACAGGATTGAGTGGTAAATTTCCTTTAAATGGTTTCAATAAACTGATATGAAAAGAATTATGAATATTCCAATGAGAAGGTATATCTAATCTAAAAGCATTCTCATTAATTTTTTGAATAATACGGAAAGGTCCATAATAACGTGGTGCAAGTTTTACCTTAGGATGTTGTAGAATATATTTCAGATGTCTATTAATTATTCATAACCATACATAATCATTTTCATTAAATTGTTTAGCTGCTCGTTTCTTATTAATATTACACATATAACATTCCTGACTCTTTTTAGTATGCTCATGAACCTCATGAAGTATAGAAATATGATCTTGTGCAAAAGAATCAGCCATAGGTATGTCAGTTTGAGTGATAGAAATGGGAGTAGGAAGCTTTTTACCATACACAATTTCATATGGTGCATGTCTAGTAGTGGTATGGGTTGTGTTATTATATGGAAAGATTCCGCAGACGCACGAACACAGAGAATAATACACAAATAAATCACACAAAAAGTACTCAGAGATAGAAAGAGACAAGGGTTCACACCCTCATGGATCTTCACGTGCTAAATCAAAACACAAAACACATTAAAGTCCTCAAGGCATTACATCTTCATTCCAAATATTCCATAAAGTATAACAAGGACATATTCTCGTAGACAAGTTTTAGACATAGGAAAGCCTTTTTCTTTGACTCTCAAGAAATTGGGTGTGTAGATCCATCTCTCGTAGCCCCTATGATAATTTTTATGATACCACACATACCATGGAGTCTTCAATTGATTCTCGTATCAAAGGATCGTATTTCAAAGCTAAATGATCTTTTAAATGAGAAGATTAGAATGGGGATTCTTGAAGCACCATGTGCTTCCTATTCTAATTAGTGGTTTACCATTTTGAAAAGGAATGCGTGTTTGTATTTTATTCAGGATCTAGAAGTAGTTAATAAAGTGACTATTCAGAATATGGGAAGTGGACCAATTGTAGATGAATATGCAGAGGCTTTCTCAGGAAGATCAATTTCGACAATGGGAAACTTGCATTCTATGGGATGAATGTTTGCAATTAGCTCTTGAGAGTAGTGATTTGATGAGCATGAGGTTGGCACTTGGACTCTTGCACATGTACCTTGCCACAAGGAGCCACAAAGTCTATAGCATATACAATGAATGGTATGCATAAGGTGCTTGAGAATTTTATTCCACACTTCTCCACACCATTCATTGATGAATTCCCAATTAAGGGATGTCAAGGGAAGGATAAACATGAGACTCTTGATAAGAAAGGATGTCAAATGTTTGTTAAAGATAGTATAAATAATTGTGACTTCATTATTATTTGACAAGAAGAGGCGCATTAGATGTTAACTACAAAAAATATTCGATTTTGGAATGCAAGAAGTGCTAATTATTGGAGTTTTAAGCGGTCCAAAGGGAAGAAAACCATGTCAAAAGAAAGTTGATGCTATTAAAAATATGAAGCAAGTTCTCTCCTCAATCACTGAGGTGATGAGATTTCTTGGTGCATGTTTGTTCTATGGAGTTTGGATTCCACATTTTACACATGTAGCAAATTCCCTCTATTAACTGCTATGAAAGGGGACGATTTCAATGGAAGGGAATCCATGCTCAAGCTATGAGAAAATTGAAAAACGATCTCTTAGAGGCTCCATTACTCAAAAAACCAACTACACTAATAATAAACCAATTTACCTTACTATAGATACAAGTCCAAGAGGTATAGGTTGGGAAATTGGTCACGAAGACAAGCACGAGCATAGATATGCCATTTCATTTTGAGCTAAGGTATTAAATGTTCAGTACATATGTTGGTGCATTTCAAGCCTTCACACTTGGTTTGGAACATTGAAGATTACTTTGGAACCTTGGAAACACATTCTACTTGAAGGATCAATCACCTAAGGTCATGTGAACTTGTGCTTACAAGTTCTTACTCATTTACCCTTTGTAAAAGTCTATGTGACTTGGCATTCATTTGTAATCACCACCTACTTGATTAGTCGTGGAATTTGAAAGGTGTAAATGGAGAGAATATCTCCCTACTTTTAGAGGAGAGATTCTTGGGAGCCTAGATTTGAATTTCAAAATTCAAATGATCACTCAACCAATATAAAAGATGAAGAAAAACTCGCGGGTCAATGTTCTTCACTTTCTAGCTCAACTCCCGAGAAAATTTATCATTGTAACTTTGTGTGTGATAGTGCTAATCCATAGCCTACACCACAACACCTCAATTAGCTATGCTTGTCATGCTAATGAGCTTGTACAATCATTCATATCAATAGAAATATACACTTTCATATCTCTGATTTTCTCTGTGTCATCTTCTCCAAGTCTGTCAACTTCAAAGAAGCATATCTCAAGATCTACTGAACCAAATTGGATGATTCAAAGCTTGTTGGAACCAGCTCAAAGCATTCTACAAGACTACAAAGTTTCAAGTCATTCCCTTCAGCCATTTGGGAGAAATCTTGGTCGAAGCAGACTCTGGTATTTTTCTGTGTAGCTCCTAAAAAGTCGGGGGTGTCTCTGATTTTGCTAAAGATCATTCTCAGTGTATAGTTTGTCAATTGGAGTGATTTAACTTGCTAATGGTAGCTTGTTAAGTTAATTTAATATTCTCAGAAGGAATTGTTCCAATTGTAAGTGTGCTGGACACACTGAGCATAAGACTGAGCAGGTGTCAAGTCAAGAATAGCAAGTTTTTTGAACTTGTGAAGGTGCAGAGTTATCTGTTTTGATTTGGTCATTGCACAAATCATTTGTGAAGCACATATATGGTTTCTTTGCATCATTTGGAAGCTAAGCAAGTGTACTAAGCATATCTGAAGCTAAGGAGGGCTGGAGCAAAGCAGGTTTAGCAGCTCCAACTCCATCTCTTGAGTGCATCCAACCATCACTCTCAACAGTGGTATCAGAGCAAAACAAATAAGGTAATCATGGGTGATGGTTTCCCTTCCTTCATTGAAAAATTGGACAGGAACAACTACCAAGCATGGTCTCTGAGGATGAAGACCTATCTACAAGGAAGGAGCTTGTTTGGGTTCATTTCAGGAGATGAAGAACTACCCTCATTCAAAGCTAGAGGACTACCCACCAAGGAGGAGCAAGAGAGACTCAATCAATGGTGTGCAAAAGATGCATTGGCAAGGTCTTACCTTCTAAACTCTATTTCTGATTTCCTTTTACCTCATATAAGGAACTGTAAGACTTCCCAAGAGACTTGGGAAACCTTGTCAACCTATTTCTCTTCCAACACAAGGGCCAGGAAGAATCAATTGTGGATTGAATTCACAACCCTAAGGAAGCAGCCCAAGCAATCAGTTTCAGAGTATGTGACAAAGATTAAAGATGTGGCAGACCAATTAGCAAGCATTGGAGAGGAGATTGAAGAGGAACAAATAGTCAGGCAAGTGACAAATGGACTCAAGGCAGATGACAAGTGGGAAAGTTTCACCACTGCAATGGACTTGTACATGGATATGCATACCCCTGATCTCACAACTCTCATGGGCCAACTCTTCACACATGAAGCTAAGTTTACAAAGTCAGGAGATCAATCAAAAGGTAACAATTCCTCTGCTCTTTATACTGATAAGAAGACTAAGGATAAAGGTAAAGGTAAAAAGGTTGATGAAGAAGGATCTACCTCCCAAGCAAACTATGCAGGGAGAGGGAGATCTTCAAGAGGAAGAGGCAGAGGAGGTAAGTCAGGTAGGGGGAGACCCTACAACTCATCACCATGTAACATTTGTGGATTGTCTAATCATACCACAGATGAATGCTACAAGAACTACAAGAATCAGAGAGGTAGAGGCTTTCAAAGAGGAGGATACTCTCAAGGAAGAGGCAGATTCAATCAACACCACCAATGCTACAATGGATACAACAACCAATACAACAACAACTACAATCACAATCACAATGGTAACAACCAAGGTGGATACAGAAATAGAAGGGATTACAACAACTACACAGAGGAGCAAGATGACTCCCTATTGATCATGAACATGACCTCCAAGGCAGGTACAAATGATGATCACTTATTTTATATTGACTCAGGTTGCTCTAACCATGTAGCTGGCAATGTGGCATTACTCTCTGATTTGGAAGAACCCAAGGGCAAGCATCAGGTACAAACAGGTGATGACACTAAACATTCTGTTGTAAAGATTGGAAATGTGAAGACATGTGATGGTAACCAGAACCTACTGAGTAGAGTACTCTATGTACCAACAATCACCAAGAATCTAATGAGTGTTGGTCAGATTGTGGAGAAAGGGTTGTAGGTCAGATTCACACAACATGGAGCATATGTGGAGGACCCAAAGCATGGATTCAAGAGGATAGCCAAGGGAGAAAGATCAGGTAGATTATTTACTTTTGAGCTTGAAGACACCAAAAATATTGCATTGTACAATTACAAGGATCAAACACTCTCAAAGTTAGAGATATGGCACAAGAGGCTTGGACACATAGGTGAGAGAACCATAAAGCAAATGTGCAGGGATCAATGTGTGCTTGGGATACCCAATGTATCCAAGCAACACATGATTTATAAGTGTGGAGCATGTCAATTTGGTAAGTCTCATAGGTTGCCCTATTCAAGGAAAGGTTTCATGCATGAAGACTACCTAGACTTGGTACACACAGATGTTTGGGGACCTAGCAAGGACCCTTCCATATCAGGATCAAGGTACTATGTATCTTTTATTGATGATTATAGCAGGTGGACAATTTTATACTTTATGAAGCATAAGGATGAAGTATTTAATTGTTTCAAGAAGTGTCTTGCACTTGTTGAAAACCAGACAGGTAGAAGATTAAAAAGACTAAGGTCAAATGGTGGAGGAGAGTACTTCTCCAATGATTTTGAAGAATTCTTGCACGAAAGAGGCATCAAGAGGGAGATTACCACTAGGTACTCACCTGAACAGAATGGAGTAGCTGAAAGGAGAAATAGACTCATTGTGGAAACAGCTAGGTCTATGCTAAATGAGAAGAAGTTGCCAAATTACCTTTGGGCAGAAGGAGTATCCACTGCCACTTACCTCATAAACAGATTGCCATCCAAATCACTTGATGGCATGACACCATATGAAGCTTGGCATGGTAAGAGACCATCTCTGGATCATTGTAAAATATTTGGTTGTGTTGCATATGTGCATATACCCTCACAGGTAAGAGCGAAGCTAGACCCTAAGGCTGAAAAATGTATTTTCATTGGTTATGATTTGAACCAAAAGGGATACAGATTCTACAACCCCTCAAACAAAGGATTCAAGGTAAGTAGAGATGTCATCTTTGATGAGAATGATTCATGGTATGACAATGAATGCAGGAAGGTTAGTCTACCATATGACTTAGAAGAAGATTTTCCAAAGCTAACCAAGCAGGAACCAAGCAAGGAAGAAGATTCAAACTCAGAAGATGATGACACAATTAACCTTGAGGAATTCAAGGCATGGAAGTCCAAAGGGAAATTGAAGATGAAGAAGTTAGAGGATATTCCAGAATCCTCAACTCAAGCTATGAGGAGATCTCAGAGAGAAAGTAAGAAACCTATTAGGTATGGATATGATACTTCTCTTGTAACAAAGCATTCTGTATATCTTGCAAAGGATCTCTTGAATGAAGAACCAGGTACATTTGAAGAAGCAATTACAAAAACAGAATGGAAGGAAGCAATGGATGAAGAAATGGAAGCTCTCAAGGAGAGTGACACTTGGGACTTGGTACCCAAGAAGGAGTCTATGAAGGTTATAGGATCTAGATGGATCTATAAAATCAAGAAGAATTCAGATGGAACAATAAACAGGTACAAAGCTAGGTTGGTAGCCAAGGGTTTTGCACAAACCCAAGGCATTGATTATGAGGAGACATTTTCTCCTGTGGCAAAGATGCCAACTATCAGAATTATGGTGAGTGTAGCTGCATCCAAGAATTGGAACATGTACCAATTGGATGTGAAGAATGCATTCTTGAATGGATGGATCTCAGAAGAAGTCTACATGTCACAACCACCTGGTTATGAAGACCCCATGAAGGTAAATCATGTTTGTAAATTGAAGAAGGCTCTGTATGGTTTGAAGCAGGCACCTAGAGCATGGAATTACAGATTGACAACCTATCTACAAGACCAAGGATCATAATGAGTAAAGCAGATTCATCATTGTTTATCAAGAAGAACAATTCAGAGGTAATCTATCTTTGTGTCTATGTTGATGACATCATCATTACAGGGAATGATGTTCAAGGAATTAGGCACATCAAAGGACAGTTGATGAAAGAATTCAAGATCAATGATCTTGGATTATTGAAATACTTTCTAGGTCTTGAGTTGGTATACACAAATGCAGGTATATATATTACTCAAAAGAAATACATACAGGATATGGTCAAGAAGTTTGGTTTGCAGGAAGCTAAGGTATCAAGCACTCCAATGGAAGTCAACCACAAGCTTAGTGCTCATGAAGGGGAAGAACTTCAGGACATCACAAGTTACCAAAGCATGGTAGGAAGTTTGAATTATGCTACTTTGACAAGAATTCACATAGCCTATGGTGTAAGTGTGCTTAGTCAATTTATGCACAAACCTAGAGTACCTCATCTTGAGGCAGCAAAGAAGATCATGAAGTACCTTAAAGGAACTCAAAGTCATGGTTTGTATTTTCCATACACATCAGATATTGATCTAAAAGTATACTCAGATGCAGATTGGGCAGGTTGCAAGGATGACAGGAGAAGCACATCAGGATATATTTGTTTTGCAGGTGATAAACCAATTTCTTGGTCATCCAAGAAACAACCCACAGTAGCCTTATCATCTACTGAAGCAGAGTACAGAGGGTTAGCTAATGCTACCCAGGAAGCTATCTGGTTGAAGCTCTTATATTCAGAGTTGGGACTATTCACTAGGCCACCAATCATATTTGGTGACAACACAAGTTCCCTTCACCTTGCAGCTAATCCAGTTTATCATGCTAGGACAAAACACATAGAGGTTCATTACCACTATGTGAGGGAAAAATTACTTAGCAAGGAGATTCAATTGAGTTATGTGTCTACTAATATACAATGTGCAGATTTGCTTACAAAAGCATTGGATGGAAGTAAACTATGCAGGTTTAAATCCATGATTGGATTACAGGATATCATTGAAGACTAAAGATGAAGACTCAAGCAAGTGTTTGGCTTGAGGGGGAGCTGTTGGTGCATTTCAAGCCTTCACACTTGGTTTGGAACATTGAAGATTACTTTGGAACCTTGGAAACACATTCTACTTGAAGGATCAATCACCTAAGGTCATGTGAACTTGTGCTTACAAGTTCTTACTCATTTACCCTTTGTAAAAGTCTATGTGACTTGGCATTCATTTGTAATCACCACCTACTTGATTAGTCGTGGAATTTGAAAGGTGTAAATGGAGAGAATATCTCCCTACTTTTAGAGGAGAGATTCTTGGGAGCCTAGATTTGAATTTCAAAATTCAAATGATCACTCAACCAATATAAAAGATGAAGAAAAACTCGCGGGTCAATGTTCTTCACTTTCTAGCTCAACTCCCGAGAAAATTTATCATTGTAACTTTGTGTGTGATAGTGCTAATCCATAGCCTACACCACAACACCTCAATTAGCTATGCTTGTCATGCTAATGAGCTTGTACAATCATTCATATCAATAGAAATATACACTTTCATATCTCTGATTTTCTCTGTGTCATCTTCTCCAAGTCTGTCAACTTCAAAGAAGCATATCTCAAGATCTACTGAACCAAATTGGATGATTCAAAGCTTGTTGGAACCAGCTCAAAGCATTCTACAAGACTACAAAGTTTCAAGTCATTCCCTTCAGCCATTTGGGAGAAATCTTGGTCGAAGCAGACTCTGGTATTTTTCTGTGTAGCTCCTAAAAAGTCGGGGGTGTCTCTGATTTTGCTAAAGATCATTCTCAGTGTATAGTTTGTCAATTGGAGTGATTTAACTTGCTAATGGTAGCTTGTTAAGTTAATTTAATACTCTCAGAAGGAATTGTTCCAATTGTAAGTGTGCTGGACACACTGAGCATAAGACTGGGTGTCAAGTCAAGAATAGCAAGTTTTTTGAACTTGTGAAGGTGCAAAGTTATCTGTTTTGATTTGGTCATTGCACAAATCATTTGTGAAGCACATATATGGTTTCTTTGCATCATTTGGAAGCTAAGCAAGTGTACTAAGCATATCTGAAGCTAAGGAGGGCTGGAGCAAAGCAGGTTTAGCAGCTCCAACTCCATCTCTTGAGTGCATCCAACCATCACTCTCAACAGTGGTATCAGAGCAAAACAAATAAGGTAATCATGGGTGATGGTTTCCCTTCCTTCATTGACAAATTGGACAGGAACAACTACCAAGCATAGTCTCTGAGGATGAAGACCTATCTACAAGGAAGGAGCTTGTTTGGGTTCATTTCAGGAGATGAAGAACTACCCTCATTCAAAGCTAGAGGACTACCCACCAAGGAGGAGCAAGAGAGACTCAATCAATGGTGTGCAAAAGATGCATTGGCAAGGTCTTACCTTCTAAACTCTATTTCTGATTTCCTTTTACCTCATATAAGGAACTGTAAGACTTCCCAAGAGACTTGGGAAACCTTGTCAACCTATTTCTCTTCCAACACAAGGGCCAGGAAGAATCAATTGTGGATTGAATTCACAACCCTAAGGAAGCAGCCCAAGCAATCAGTTTCAGAGTATGTGACAAAGATTAAAGATGTGGCAGACCAATTAGCAAGCATTGGAGAGGAGATTGAAGAGGAACAAATAGTCAGGCAAGTGACAAATGGACTCAAGGCAGATGACAAGTGGGAAAGTTTCACCACTGCAATGGACTTGTACATGGATATGCATACCCCTGATCTCACAACTCTCATGGGCCAACTCTTCACACATGAAGCTAAGTTTACAAAGTCAGGAGATCAATCAAAAGGTAACAATTCCTCTGCTCTTTATACTGATAAGAAGACTAAGGATAAAGGTAAAGGTAAAAAGGTTGATGAAGAAGGATCTACCTCCCAAGCAAACTATGCAGGGAGAGGGAGATCTTCAAGAGGAAGAGGCAGAGGAGGTAAGTCAGGTAGGGGGAGACCCTACAACTCATCACCATGTAACATTTGTGGATTGTCTAATCATACCACAGATGAATGCTACAAGAACTACAAGAATCATAGAGGTAGAGGCTTTCAAAGAGGAGGATACTCTCAAGGAAGAGGCAGATTCAATCAACACCACCAAGGCTACAATGGATACAACAACCAATACAACAACAACTACAATCACAATCACAATGGTAACAACCAAGGTGGATACAGAAATAGAAGGGATTACAACAACTACACAGAGGAGCAAGATGACTCCCTATTGATCATGAACATGACCTCCAAGGCAGGTACAAATGATGATCACTTATTTTATATTGACTCAGGTTGCTCTAACCATGTAGCTGGCAATGTGGCATTACTCTCTAATTTGGAAGAACCCAAGGGCAAGCATCAGGTACAAACAGGTGATGACACTAAACATTCTGTTGTAAAGATTGGAAATGTGAAGACATGTGATGGTAACCAGAATCTACTGAGTAGAGTACTCTATGTACCAACAATCACCAAGAATCTAATGAGTGTTGGTCAGATTGTGGAGAAAGGGTTGTAGGTCAGATTCACACAACATGGAGCATATGTGGAGGACCCAAAGCATGGATTCAAGAGGATAGCCAAGGGAGAAAAATCAGGTAGATTATTTACTTTTGAGCTTGAAGACACCAAAAATATTGCATTGTACAATTACAAGGATCAAACACTCTCAAAGTTAGAGATATGGCACAAGAGGCTTGGACACATAGGTGAGAGAACCATAAAGCAAATGTGCAGGGATCAATGTGTGCTTGGGATACCCAATGTATCCAAGCAACACATGATTTATAAGTGTGGAGCATGTCAATTTGGTAAGTCTCATAGGTTGCCCTATTCAAGGAAAGGTTTCATGCATGAAGACTACCTAGACTTGGTACACACAGATGTTTGGGGACCTAGCAAGGACCCTTCCATATCAGGATCAAGGTACTATGTATCTTTTATTGATGATTATAGCAGGTAGACAATTTTGTACTTTATGAAGCATAAGGATGAAGTATTTAATTGTTTCAAGAAGTGTCTTGCACTTGTTGAAAACCAGACAGGTAGAAGATTAAAAAGACTAAGGTCAAATGGTGGAGGAGAGTACTTCTCCAATGATTTTGAAGAATTCTTGCAGGAAAGAGGCATCAAGAGGGAGATTACCACTAGGTACTCACCTGAACAGAATGGAGTAGCTGAAAGGAGAAATAGACTCATTGTGGAAACAGCTAGGTCTATGCTAAATGAGAAGAAGTTGCCAAATTACCTTTGGGCAGAAGGAGTATCCACTGCCACTTACCTCATAAACAGATTGCCATCCAAATCACTTGATGGCATGACACCATATGAAGCTTGGCATGGTAAGAGACCATCTCTGGATCATTGTAAAATATTTGGTTGTGTTGCATATGTGCATATACCCTCACAGGTAAGAGCGAAGCTAGACCCTAAGGCTGAAAAATGTATTTTCATTGGTTATGATTTGAACCAAAAGGGATACAGATTCTACAACCCCTCAAACAAAGGATTCAAGGTAAGCAGAGATGTCATCTTTGATGAGAATGATTCATGGTATGACAATGAATGCAGGAAGGTTAGTCTACCATATGACTTAGAAGAAGATTTTCCAAAGCTAACCAAGCAGGAACCAAGCAAGGAAGAAGATTCAAACTCAGAAGATGATGACACAATTAACCTTGAGGAATTCAAGGCATGGAAGTCCAAAGGGAAATTGAAGATGAAGAAGTTAGAGGATATTCCAGAATCCTCAACTCAAGCTATGAGGAGATCTCAGAGAGAAAGTAAGAAACCTATTAGGTATGGATATGATACTTCTCTTGTAACAAAGCATTCTGTATATCTTGCAAAGGATCTCTTGAATGAAGAACCAGGTACATTTGAAGAAGCAATTACAAAAACAGAATGGAAGGAAGCAATGGATGAAGAAATGGAAGCTCTCAAGGAGAGTGACACTTGGGACTTGGTACCCAAGAAGGAGTCTATGAAGGTTATAGGATCCAGATGGATCTATAAAATCAAGAAGAATTCAGATGGAACAATAAACAGGTACAAAGCTAGGTTGGTAGCCAAGGGTTTTGCACAAACCCAAGGCATTGATTATGAGGAGACATTTTCTCCTGTGGCAAAGATGCCAACTATCAGAATTATGGTGAGTGTAGCTGCATCCAAGAATTGGAACATGTACCAATTGGATGTGAAGAATGCATTCTTGAATGGATGGATCTCAGAAGAAGTCTACATGTCACAACCACCTGGTTATGAAGACCCCATGAAGGTAAATCATGTTTGTAAATTGAAGAAGGCTCTGTATGGTTTGAAGCAGGCACCTAGACAACCTATCTACAAGATCAAGGATCATAATGAGTAAAGCAGATTCATCATTGTTTATCAAGAAGAACAATTCAGAGGTAATCTATCTTTGTGTCTATGTTGATGACATCATCATTACAGGGAATGATGTTCAAGGAATTAGGCACATCAAAGGACAGTTGATGAAAGAATTCAAGATCAATGATCTTGGATTATTGAAATACTTTCTAGGTCTTGAGTTGGTATACACAAATGCAGGTATATATATTACTCAAAAGAAATACATACAGGATATGGTCAAGAAGTTTGGTTTGCAGGAAGCTAAGGTATCAAGCACTCCAATGGAAGTCAACCACAAGCTTAGTGCTCATGAAGGGGAAGAACTTCAGGACATCACAAGTTACCAAAGCATGGTAGGAAGTTTGAATTATGCTACTTTGACAAGAATTCACATAGCCTATGGTGTAAGTGTGCTTAGTCAATTTATGCACAAACCTAGAGTACCTCATCTTGAGGCAGCAAAGAAGATCATGAAGTACCTTAAAGGAACTCAAAGTCATGGTTTGTATTTTCCATACACATCAGATATTGATCTAAAAGTATACTCAGATGCAGATTGG
This sequence comes from Ceratopteris richardii, assembly GCA_020310875.1. Taxonomy (NCBI): domain Eukaryota; kingdom Viridiplantae; phylum Streptophyta; class Polypodiopsida; order Polypodiales; family Pteridaceae; genus Ceratopteris; species Ceratopteris richardii. The sequence goes on along the minus strand of CM035424.1, from coordinate 84,805,808 downwards.
GCAGGTTGCAAGGATGACAGGAGAAGCACATCAGGATATATTTGTTTTGCAGGTGATAAACCAATTTCTTGGTCATCCAAGAAACAACCCACAGTAGCCTTATCATCTACTGAAGCAGAGTACAGAGGGTTAGCTAATGCTACCCAGGAAGCTATCTGGTTGAAGCTCTTATATTCAGAGTTGGGACTATTCACTAGGCCACCAATCATATTTGGTGACAACACAAGTTCCCTTCACCTTGCAGCTAATCCAGTTTATCATGCTAGGACAAAACACATAGAGGTTCATTACCACTATGTGAGGGAAAAATTACTTAGCAAGGAGATTCAATTGAGTTATGTGTCTACTAATATACAATGTGCAGATTTGCTTACAAAAGCATTGGATGGAAGTAAACTATGCAGGTTTAAATCCATGATTGGATTACAGGATATCATTGAAGACTAAAGATGAAGACTCAAGCAAGTGTTTGGCTTGAGGGGGAGCTGTTGGTGCATTTCAAGCCTTCACACTTGGTTTGGAACATTGAAGATTACTTTGGAACCTTGGAAACACATTCTACTTGAAGGATCAATCACCTAAGGTCATGTGAACTTGTGCTTACAAGTTCTTACTCATTTACCCTTTGTAAAAGTCTATGTGACTTGGCATTCATTTGTAATCACCACCTACTTGATTAGTCGTGGAATTTGAAAGGTGTAAATGGAGAGAATATCTCCCTACTTTTAGAGGAGAGATTCTTGGGAGCCTAGATTTGAATTTCAAAATTCAAATGATCACTCAACCTATATAAAAGATGAAGAAAAACTCGCGGGTCAATGTTCTTCACTTTCTAGCTCAACTCCCGAGAAAATTTATCATTGTAACTTTGTGTGTGATAGTGCTAATCCATAGCCTACACCACAACACCTCAATTAGCTATGCTTGTCATGCTAATGAGCTTGTACAATCATTCATATCAATAGAAATATACACTTTCATATCTCTGATTTTCTCTGTGTCATCTTCTCCAAGTCTGTCAACTTCAAAGAAGCATATCTCAAGATCTACTGAACCAAATTGAATGATTCAAAGCTTTTTGGAACCAGCTCAAAGCAATCTACAAGACTACAAAGTTTTAAGTCATTCCCTTCAGCCATTTGGGAGAAATCTTGGTCGACGCAGACTCTGGTATTTTTCTGTGTAGCTCCTAAAAAGTGGGGGGTGTCTCTGATTTTGCTAAAGATCATTCTCAGTGTATAGTTTGTCAATTGGAGTGATTTAACTTGCTAATGGTAGCTTGTTAAGTTAATTTAATACTCTCAGAAGGAATTGTTCCAATTGTAAGTGTGCTGGACACACTGAGCATAAGACTGAGCAGGTGTCAAGTCAAGAATAGCAAGTTTTTTGAACTTGTGAAGGTGCAAAGTTATCTGTTTTGATTTGGTCATTGCACAAATCATTTGTGAAGCACATATATGGTTTCTTTGCATCATTTGGAAGCTAAGCAAGTGTACTAAGCATATCTGAAGCTAAGGAGGGCTGGAGCAAAGCAGGTTTAGCAGCTCCAACTCCATCTCTTGAGTGCATCCAACCATCACTCTCAACAACATAGGCTATGCTCATATGAAACGTGAACACAAGGGCATAGTGACTACTTTGAAACACCATAAAAAGTACTTGATTGGAGTGAATGTAGCAGTGGAAATAGATTGTTTGCCATTGTTAGGGATGATCATGAATTGTTCCACTATGGACATGGCTATGTTAAGATGGATAGAATATATTAAGTCAAAAAACCCCAAGTTTTTGCTTATAGCTAGTAGAAATAATGCAATGGTTGATATGTTATCTTGAGCAATATATGAAGATGGAAACTCAATGAATTCAAATGATTGAGGATATTGGTTAAGACTTTTATGCTTCACATATACCTTTAGCCTTGATGAAGCATATGCAAGACTGAATATATTTGAGTTTTTCTATGAGTTTGAGAAGTCGTTGACATTAAATGTTCAAAAAGAAGAAAACAAAATAATTTAGGAAGTCAAAAAAGAAATAAAAAGAGAAATGATAATATTCATGAAATTCAAATAGGAATAATAGAGAGATTTGATGAGAGTGAATATGAAAGCAAATGGAAAGAAATAAAACAATATTTAAGTACTATGTCTCTAGATCCAAAAGTGAGTAAAGAAAGTTTCAGGAGAAGGAAATCAAATAATTATTTTTTAAAAGACGGCTTGTTCTAGAGATGGAAACTTGGGACAAATAAGAATTATTAGCTTGTAAAAGGTTGTTAGGGAGCGGAAGATAAAAATTGTGAGTGAGATGCATAATTCATTATGGGCTAGGCATAAAGGCATTCATGGGACATATGAGAAAATAAAAGAAAGATATCGCTGGTCAGGAATGTATGTGCATGTTCAAAATTATCTCGCCACATGTAAGATTTCTTAGGTGTTTTCAAATCTAAAGCATAGGGATGAATTCCATTCAACATATCCTTTAAAAATCCATTACAAATGGTTTGTTGACATGATCACAATGCCTTTAGGAATACAAAAGATATGATACATTGTACTTGTAGGAGAAGATTTGACAGATCATGTTGAAGGGAGAGGTCATGTCCAAAGATGCAATACATGTCAATGGATGAAGTATCCTATCAAAGGAGATGAAATGCCATTAAGACCTATGATAAGTGCTACAGCATTTACCAAATGGGGAATAGATCTCGTAGGACCCATTCACCCACCGACGAAAGGTTCTCATGTTGAGTACATAATCGTAGCAATGGACTACTTGACTAAATGGATAGAAGCCAAGGCAACTAAGAAGAACGATGCAAGGACCACTCTGAAGTTTCTCTTTGAGAACATTTTCACTAGATTTGGTTTGCCAACAGAAATCATAAGTGATAGAGGCACACATATCATAAACAAAGTAATAGAGGCTTTAATGAATGAATTCTTAGTGATTCACAAGAAATCAGCTCCCTATCATCCACAAGTCAATAGAAAGACTGAAAGTTCAAACAAGATTTTGTGTATAGTTCTCACAAAGATTTTTAACAATGGAAGGTCTGATTGGGACAAACATTTGCATCACACTTTGTGGGAATTCCGAGCAGCATACAAAGTAGCTATAGGCACTACTCTGTTTAATCTAGTGTATGGTCAGAATGCCATCTTACCAATTGACTTCCTAGTTCCTACTCTTGGAGTAGCCTTGAACTACAAATGGACGGGACATGAGTTATCTAATCAATTGGGCCAAATCAAGAAGTTACATGAAAGAAGGTTACAAGTAGTGGCAGGCATTTATGCTGCAAAAAGGTGAGAAACGGCATATTTTGATGCTCATATTAAGGATAAAAAATTGAAGGAACGAGATTTAGTTTTGGTATATACTTTAAAGCAACGTGCAAAGAAGCTACCAAAAAGAGGATATGGCCCCTTAGTGGTCAATCGTATATCAACCAGTAGAGCCATCATCTTAGCAACCCTAGATGGAGAGGTATTGCCAAACTATATAAGTGGTTGTCAAATAAAAAAGTACTTAGAACCATTGATAGAGGAAATATTTTCACGACTTCTAACAACAAGAAATAGACGAGAAGAGGACGAAAAAATATGTGAGGAAGCAAGACAGGAAGCCTTAGAATGAATAAGGAAGCGGGAGCAAAGGATGACAAAGAGGGATGAAAGGTATCACCAAGAGAGGAGCCCATCCCAATGGCTAATTTTAGGGCCTCAGAAAACTAAGGACATCACGTGAGGCAACTTTATTTGAACTTAGGGGTGGGGACAAAGGAATATCACTTGGTGGATGCTCTCATCGATACACGAGCAACTGTCAGTTGCATCCGATCCTCTCTCACTCATCAGCTCAAAGCACAATCACGTCCAACCACAACACATTTGATTGGAATAGGGGGAAAGGTTACCGAAAGCATAGGTGAGATTACTTTATCATTGCACCTAGGAAATAATTGGATGGAGCAATAACTCTTAGTGTGTCATGATCAAGATTCATTGGAAGAACTTGTGTTAGGCCAAGATTGGATATATGAATATGAGGTAACTAGCCAATTAGCCTTGGGCTACATCTTAGCCAAGATAGGACATCACGAAGTGTTCAGTGTGTTAGAAGAACCACCTATCAAAGCTATAGCCCCGAGAGACCAACTACTCATGCATGACTATGCACGTTCATTTCCCTCTACAATGGAACCCCCACCTCCAAGCACTTCACCATTTGCATTGACCATCATTTGAATGCATGTCCTCCTACACTTGGCTAGGTTTTGATACTCCTTGGATTGATAATAAAAGCGTGAATCCCCACTATATGCAGTTGATGGGGATTGAGGTATAGTCTCTTTCTTTGCAAGTCCTTAAGTTGATACTTAGGTACAAAAAGGATACATAGAGAAGTGCATGATTAAGAAGAGGAAAACTCATCAGTGCCAACAGATTTGAAGGGGAGATTGGAATGTCTCTAGTGCACTCTTCTTGAAGTTCTATAGGAGTTTTTTTTAGAGGGGAATCAACTACTTAGGATAGAGAAGGGACGATGATAGTGTATTCACTATATATCTATGTAGTGAAGGTACAGAAAGGGAACCTATCGCAAAAAAGCCAGTCATTTGGACATCATGCAAAAAGTCCTTTGATTAGTGAAAATGGTCATTGTTGAAGGCATGAACAAGAGATGCTCATGAAAAGTTAACCTCCACCCAAAAATAAGCCATCAGAGGGCAGCCACAAAAGGTGAGGATATAGTAGACTATGAGGAGGACCGAGGGGTGATGCATGCTATGAAGTGAAAGAAACATTGATGAAACAACAATGGACCTCTACATGGATATACAAATACCTAACCTCAACACCTAGATGGGGCAACTCTTCACCCATGACACAAAACTCAACAAGAATGGTGAAAAATCTGGAGGTAATCAATCTTATGCCCTTTATATAGATAAGAATAAAGCTAAGGATAAAGGTAAAAGAAAGAAGAATGAAGATAAGGCTAGTGCCTCTCAAGCTAATTATGTAGGAAGAGGAAGAGGTGTTATAGGAAGGGGCACAGGAGGAAGGAAAGGCAAGGGGAGATCCTACGAAAATTCACCTTGCAACATTGGTGGTCTCACCTACCACACGACATAAGAATGCTTCAAGAATACAAGGAATCAAAGGGGAAGAGGATTCCATACAGGTAATTATGGAAAATCCAAAGGCAAATACAACAATGGAGGAGGAAACTACAACCATAACTACAATCAAAGCTACAAGAACAACAATTATCAAGGAGATTTTAGAGGTAGAAGGGGCTACAACAACTATACTAAGGGCCAAGAAGATTCGCTACTCATCATGAACAAGACATCCAATCAAGGTAAAGATGATGAATATCTTTCCTATATTTATTTAAGCTGTTCCAATCATTTGGTTGGGAATGTAGCTTTATTATTGGATCTTGAACCCAAAGGGAAGCATGAAGTACAAACAGGTGATGATACTGTGAAGAGATGGATAGGTATGTGCTTCAAGATGAAGAGGTGTTGCAAAATCCTTGATCTACACCAGCAAAATGAACTCCACAAGTATATGGTGGGGCCTTTTAGCTTGCCAATGGATGTATTAGACACTCTATGTACCTTGAAAGATCACTCTCAAAAACATAGATCAAAATAGATAAGTTGGAGTTAGCTCAGAGGTGAAGAAATTGCTATTTTGGTCTATACACCTGTCCAGTGTTTTGCATACTTCTCTGAGCATAGCAGCAATTAGCTTAATTCCTCTTGGGAAAGTTTAGTTAACTTAAAGAGCTAACCTTCAAGAGTAGTCGCATAAAAGATAATGAACCACACACTGAGAATGATGTTTAGCAAGTGATGACATCATCCCGATTTTCACGGGCTGCTACAGTTTGAGACCAGTGAGCAGAAAAATAAACATAAAGCACGATTTAAGAATCCAATGACTATGAAAATTTGTATGCTTATACTAGACAGTAAGTTGAATCCAATAAGCTTCAAATAATTGAATTTGAAGAAGTACACACTGAGAAACGCCTCTGACAAGATGCATGAAAAAGTCGGGTACCTCACAGAGAAGTGAAAATGAACAGAGAGGGTTGACTTCAACTGAACATAACTGAAGCTTGGAACATGTAAATGAAATGAAACTTGATGAGCATATATTATACTTATAGAGGTAACTTTGCCAAGTTAAATCACTGAAAATGATGCACCAAGCTCAGAGAAACCATCTCTGCAATCTGATTGAAAAAAGTGAGAGTAACGGTAGTGGGTAGTACACTTCACAAGAACATGGAAATATGAACCCAAATGATCATGAAAATGAAAGTACATTGCTTGTACAATATAGTGGACTTACTGATACATATGTGTGCCTTGGAATCACACCTTGATATGGCATAAAGCTTAGCTCTTGGAGGTCTTCACATAGGTCTCTCTAACCACGACTAAAACTACCATCTATTTATAGTTGAGTTTGGGAGGCTAACTTCCCTCAATCACTCTCCAATCAATTTGTGATTGATTTGATTCTCTACCTACCACAAATCATGAATTCGTGGCTCGTCTTTCCCTTTTTGATCAAATGGACTCAACCACTTAAGATTCTTTCACTTTTACATTAAGTAAAGTCTTCAAAAGTTACAAGAGGCAGTTCACAAGTAAACTTTGCATACTCTTCATTTTAAAGCTTCTTCTAAGACTTTGTGGGACTCAAGCCAATACTTAGGCTTGTCATAGACTTGCTCCAACAGCTCCCCCTCAAGCAACGTATGCTTGAGGTCTTCAATCTTCCAAGATTACCTGCAAACCATTCATAGCCTTGAATTTGCAAAGCTTTGTACCATCCAATGCTTTGGTTAGAATATCTGCACATTGTTGATGAGTGGACACATATGATATTTGAATCTCTTTGCTTAGAGGCTTCTCTCGTACATAGTGATAATGAACTTGAATATGTTTAGTCCTTGCATGAAAAATAGGATTAGGAGCTAAGCGAATAGAACTCATATTGTCACAAAAAATAGTTGGAGTTCCAAACTCCAATCCAAGATCTTTGAATAATGTCTCCATCCACATAGCTTCCTGAGTAGCTATGGCAAGACCTCTGTATTCAGCTTCAGTAGAAGAGAGAGCAACTGTGGGTTGCTTCTTAGATGACCATGAAATAAGCTTTGAACCTGAAAAGGTAAGATAACCTGAAGTGCTCCTTCTATCTTCCATGGAGCCAGCCCAATCTGCATCAGAAAATAGCTTCAAACCTAAATCAGATACATAAGGATAATAAAGTCCTTCATTTATGGTTCCTTTGAGATACTTGAGATGTAAGACAATAGTTACACAATATAACACAAGAGAAGTAGCAGAGAAGATAACTGATATAGGAGAATCTCAAAAATTTTCTACTAACAGCAAGTACAAAGATGATGGCGTTGTCCACCCGTGCGCTCTCAAGGTAGAGCTTAAATGGCGATCTAGACAATTCTAGATAGGGAGATACAAGGTAGAGGTATGCTAGCTCAACTTGATGTCTCAGGTAGTGTAGAAGTCATGTATATATAGGATCATGGGTGGCCTTCCGTGGACGGCTATACATGGGCGGTAGAGCGTGGGCGGCCACCACCCGCGTAATTGTCATACAGGGTTTAGACCGGTTGAACCGACCTAACAAATAAAAATGATTTCTGACTGTGAGAGGGAATATTCCCTTTACCGTCGCGCCGGGGGCGCTGCCCTCGAACCCCCACCAGGGGGCCCACTGGCCCCCTTGGACCCCCCAGTCGGGGCTGCTCCCTGCTACCCCGGACCCCCCAATTGGGGACCCTGGTAACTCCCTTTCCTTTACATCACCTTACATGGTCCAATATGACCTTCATCCAACATGCGAGTTGGGATTTCCATCAATTGGGTAATGCATGCTTGGCTTCTCCTCATAACGGGGGCCTTACAAAATCTGCATACAATCATGAGGGGTAGACATTGATCATATACTAACACCCCCCTCAATGTTTACCAATGAAAAATCAAGTAGGTTTCGGTCCTATGCCCATCTGTTGAAGATGTCTGTTGAGGTGCTCTCTTCCAAGTGCTTTAGTGAATATGTCGGCACAATTTGCCTCTGTTGGGCAATATTCTAGCTCCACAATTTCATCTTCAATTAGCTCACGAATGTAATGGTACTGTACTTCTATGTGCTTGGTGCGAGCATGAAATACTGGGTTCTTTGCAATAGCCATACAAATTTGATTATCACACTTGAGTACAGTCACCATATTTGATGGAAAGCCTAGATCTGCAAGAATTCTCCTCAACCAGACTGCCTCACAAGAAGCAAAACAAGCTGCTTTGTACTCTGCTTTAGTGGAGGAGAGTGCGAGAGTTGGTTGCTTTCTACTTACCCAAGAAAATATTCCTGAACCAAGTGAGAAACAATATCCAGAAACTGATTTTCTAGAATCACAATCTCCAACCCAATCTGAATCACAATATCCTTGGAGTGTATCACGTGTGGTATAAAAAATACCAAAATCCAAGGTTCCTACAATGTACCTTAGAATTCACATTCCAGCATTCCAGTGGCTCTCCTTAGGTTTGTTGGAAAACCTGCTTAATACTCCAACAACATAGCAAATATCTGGTCTAGTGTTGCACAGAAAAATAAGACTTCCAACGAGCTTCCTATACTTCTTAGCATCTACATCACGCATGTTATCATCCATAGATAGCTTATGATTTACCTCCATAGGTGTGCTAGTTGGCTTGCAGTCCATCATTCCAAATGCCTTGAGAATCTCTTTGGCATATTTTTGTTGTGAGATGAAAATGTCATCCTTCCTTTGCCATACTTCAATTCCCAGACAAAAATGGAGTAGACCTAAGTCTGTCATTTCAAACTCAGTTCCCAAGCTGATCCGAGTTTGATTGATGAGTTCTTGATGATCTCCTGTAATGATCAAATCATCTACATATACAATGACAACAACTAGCTTGCTATCCCTTTTCGTTACATACAATTTAGCATCAGAAGTACTTCTTTCAAAACCCATATTTTTGAAAAACTGATCTATTCGTTGGTACCAAGCGCGTGGAGTTCTTCAACCTGCAAACTTTATTTTCTGAATTGGGCACCTTAAAACCTGGTGGTTGAGATACATATACCTCCTCCTTGAGGTGACCATTCACAAATGCAGATTTGACATTCATCTGGAAAATAGGCCAGGCCTTTTGTGCAGCTACTGCAACTATCGTCCGAATAGTTGTCATGCGTGCTGTTGGTGCAAAAGTTTCTTGAACATCAAGTCCTTCGATCTGTGAAAAACCCTGTGCAACTAATGTTGCCTTATACTTTTCTAATTTTCCATCTGCTTTATACTTAACTTTCCAAATCCATTTAGTACCTATTACCTTCTTCTTTGGCGGCAAGTCAACTAGATCCCATATATCATTTTTTAGTATACTATCATACTCCAACTCCATTGCCGCTCTCCAACCTGGATCATCAAGGGCTTCTTCAATGGTGGTAGGTTCCTTTAACAAGCCCATGATATCTGCCATTAGAGCCATGTTAACAATGTGTTCTGAGGCTCTTCTTTGCTCCTCTATTCTCTTCGATCTTCGTAATCAATCCGATGATGATTCTAGTACATCTACATGTGGATTGTGATCCTCAAAGAGTTGTTGTGCCCACTTTGGTAGTGGCTTACGCTGTGCACCTACAACTGGTTGGCTTTTTATTGAGGAAATTTCTCCATCAGATGTTTCCTCCTCCTCAACTTTAACCTGTCTTTTGATAGGCACAAGGTGAGATATTTCTCCATTTGATGAGATAGTAGATTTACCTTTATCTTCTACTAAGTGTGGTCGTTCATCAAACACCACATCTCGGCTGACAAAAATCTTCCCTGCCTTAGGATCCCACAGCCTATATGCTTTAGACTCTTCACTATATCCTAGGAAGACACACTTTTTGCTTTCTGAATCCAACTTTGATCTTGTTGAATCAGGAATATGTGCATAACAGAAACAACAAAAAATTTTAAAATGCAAAACTGAAGGCTTTTACGAGAATATGCTTCTTGAGGAGTCATCCCCTTCAGAGCTTTTGTGTAGCTTCGATTGAGGATGTAGACTGCTGTATTGATAGCTTCTGCCCAAAATGAATCAAGCATGTCTTAACCCTTTAACATACAACAAGCCATTTCAACTACTGTCCTGTTCCTACGCTCAACAACGCCATTTTGTTGAGGTGTATGAGCTGTGGTAAGTTGCCTTTTCACACCGTGCTCCTTACAGTAATTGTTGAATTCTGTTGACAAGAATTCACCTCCTCTATCTGTTCTAAATTTCTTCAGTTTCCTTCTTGATTCATTTTCTACATACTTATGCCACACTTTAAATTTTTCAAAAGCATCAGCCTTCTCTCGAATGAAATAAACCCACATCTTTCTGCTATAATCGTCGACTAACAGCAAGAAGTAGAACGATCCTCCTAAAGCAGGTGTAGACATTTTACCGCAGAGATCAGCATGTACCAACTCTAGAGGAGCTTGAGATCGATTACTGGTCTCTCTTGGAAACGCCTTTCGTTGTTGCTTGCCCATCATACAAGCTTCACAAGGTTCCTGCAACTCTGAAAATGTAGGCAAATGAGCAACCATCCCTGTTCTTTGCATCTCCTTCAAAACTGCAAATCCAAGATGCCCAAATCGTTGGTGACATAATCTGCTTACATCTTTATCTTCTGTAGCAGTTAAAGCACTTAACTCATACAAGTTATCCCGTCGTATGCCTTTACCTACAACATTACCTGATGAATCCATGATTTCCGCACCACTCTTATTGAAGTGAACTTCGAGTCCACGATCTGTTATTGCAGAAACTGACAACAAATTTCTTTTGAGTGTAGGTACATAGAGAACATCGGATAACTTTTTCTCAACACCTGGAGAAGTGATAAAAGAGATGGTTCTAGTTCCTTCGGTTGGACACTTGGAGTCATTTCCCACCACTACATTGATGGATTCCCGTAGAGGCACTAGGGAACTATACTAATCCTTTTTACTGGTCATATGGCGAGAAGCTGCACTATCTAAAATCCATGGTTCATCAATACGAGCTTGAGCAGATGAACATACATCTTCAATAGCTACCCAAAGTTCCAGCTCTGTGTTGTTTGCAGACTCTTTGTTCTTCCACATTGATTTTACAGTCCCATTCCGTTCATCAGCTTGCTTCTTTCTGCAATCCTTGATGGCATGGCCTTTCTTTTCACAATAGAAGCAACTTCCTATGAACTTTTTCTTTTTTGGCTTCTTCTTTGACACATCAGAAGAGCCCTTAACTTTTGCATTTGCTGAAAAAGCAGCATCACTTGTGCTTTGCCGATTCCTCAACCGCATCTCTTCTTCTAAAAGCATAGCACAAAATTCTTCGAATGTGAGGGGAGTTGGTCTTACCTGAGTGTTAAGGGATGTAACTAATCCATCATACTTTGCTGGAAGAACACGTACACATCTTCGAGCCACCTCTTCTGGTGTTATAACAACACCAACTGCAACCAATTGGTCTTGAAGATGTTTTACCCGTTTGATAAAATCTTCAGCCCTTTCAGAATCAGAATGCTTTTCATTTGCCAATTGATTTTCTAAATTCTGTATCCTAGTGTGATTCTTGGTCTCATATTGTCGAGCGAATATGCCCCAAGCCTCATGAGCTTTAGTAGTATGTTGAACTAAAGTAAGCACAGAATCACTTACACTAGTGACAATTGCACATAATGCATCAGCATTCGGCCTCTTCCAAGCTCGTAGAAGATCTGGATTTGGCTGAATCATCAATCTTGAATTAGCTGGATCTTCAACTGGTATAGGCTCTGGATCGAATCCCATTGGTCCCATGACAGTGTCAAGTAATTCATAGGAGTCCAAAATTGCAAAAATTTTGAACTTCTAGAGTGTATAGTTGGATCCATCCAGCTTCCCTTCAGTGAATGCAGGTGGACAAATTTGAATAGGTGCAGCATTAACATTAGCTGAAGCACCAAGACCAGTGTTCGATGACGAAGCCATCATGTAATCACTCGAATAAGCTATTGATATTCTAGTCTGCTAGTAGGTTAAAATAGTGATACTTCTCAAGCTATTCGAACCTTACGGCTCTGATACCATGTAAGACAATAGTTACACAATATAACACAAGAGAAGTAGCAGAGAAGATAACTGATATAGGAGAATCTCAACAATTTTCTACTAACAGCAAGTACAAAGATGATGGCATTGTCCACCCATGCGCTCTCAAGGTAGAGCTTAAATGGCGATCTAGACAACTCTAGATAGGGAGATACAAGGTAGAGGTATGCTAGCTCAACTTGATGTCTCAGGTAGTGCAGAAGTCATGTATATATAGGATCATGGGTGGCCTTCCGTGGACGCCTATACATGGGCGATAAAGCATCGGCGGCCACAGCCCGCGTAATTATCATACACGGTTTAGACCGGTTGAACTGACCTAACAAATATAAATGCTTTCTGACTCCGACAGGGAATATTCTATGGAATATTCCCTTTACCGTCGCGCCGGGGGTGCTGCCCCCGGACCCCCACCAGGGGGCCTGCTGGCCCCTTGGGACCCCCCAGCCGGGGCTGCTCCCCGCTGCCCCGGACTCCCCAATTGGGGACCCTGGTAACTCCCTTTCCTTTACAATACCTTACATGGTCCAATATGACCTTCATCCAACATGCGAGTTGGGATTCTCATCAATTGGGTAATGCACGCTTGGCTTCTCCTCATAACGGGGGCGTTACAAAATGTGCATACAATCATGAGGGATAGACATTGATCATATACTAACATGAGAATCCTTTTGGTAGCATCCATATGTGGTTTCCTCGGTGTGTGCATAAATTGGCTTAGCACACTCATACTGTAACATATATCTACTCTTGTCAATGTGGCATAGTTGAGACTACCCACTAGACTTTAATATGATGTGACGTCCTCTATGAGTTTACCTTCATGTGAGCTCAATTTGTGATTGACCTCCATTGGAGTACCTGCAATCTTACAATCCTGCATCTTGAATTTTGCCAACATGTCCTTAATGTACTTTCTTTGAGTGAGAAACAAACCATGATCTTTGTAGACAACTTCCAAACCTAGGAAGTAGGTACGTGAACCCAAATCACTTATCTTGAACTCTTCTTTCATCTGATTTTTTATCTTCTTCATACCATCTGCATCGTTCCTTGTCAATATAATATCATCTACATATACACATAGGTAGATGATCTCTTAATTACTCTTTTTAATAAAGAGTGAAGGATCTGCCTTGCTTGGTTGAAAGCCTTTGTCTTCCAAGAATGAAGCAAGCCTGAAATTCCAAGCTCTTGGAGCTTGCTTGAGACCATACAATGCTTTGTTAAGTTTACACACATAATCAGGATAAACTTGATTCTCAAAACTAGGTGGTTGTGCCATATATACCTCTTCTGTTGTCCAACCATTCAAGAATGCATTCTTTACATCTAATTGAAGTATCTTCCAATTCTTGGAAGAGGCAATACTAAGCAAAACCCTAATAGTAGGCATCTTTCCCACAGTAGAGAAGGTCTCCTCATAATCAATTCCGTGAGTTTGTGCAAAGCCTTTTGCTACAAGCCTTGCCTTATACCTATTAATGGAACCATCAAAATTCTTCTTGACTTTATAGACCCATCTTGAGCCTATTACCTTCATGGATGAAGTCTTGAGCACCAAATCCCAAGTGTTGTTTTCCTCAAGTGCTTCAATCTCTTCCTTCATTGCATGCTTCCATTTTGTTTTTTTCTTTGGCCTCTTCAAATGATGATGGCTCCTCTCGGTTTATGTCCTCTGCTATGTAGATAGAATGTTTAGTTACTAATTAGGTGTCAAACCCATACCTTTCTGGTTTTTTCTTTTCCCTCATAGATCTTCTTAGGCCATGATGTGATGATTCTGCCTCATGTCCAAGTTCTTACAATTTTGCTTTACCTTTAGATTTCCATGCTTGTTTTCATCAAAAACTACATCTCTGCTTACCAAGAATCCTTTGTTGGTAGGGTTGTATAACTTGTAGCCCTTTTAATTGTTGTCATTGTTGGAGCAAGCCTATGACAAGCCTAAGTATTGCTTGAGTCCCACAAAGTCATAGAAGAAGCCTTAAAAGGAATTCAATGTAAAGTTCACTTGTGAACTACCTCTTGTAACTTTTGAAGAGTTTACTTAATGTAAAAAAGAAAGAATCTTAAGTGGTTGAGTCCACTTGATCAAAAAGGGAAATAGGAGCCATGAATTCGTGATTTGTGGTAGATAGAGAATCAAATAAATCACAAATTGATTGGAGAGTGATTGAGGGAAGTTAGCCTCCCAAACTCAACTACAAATAGATGGCAGTTTTATTCGTGGTTAGAGAGACCTATGTGAAGACCTCCAAGAGCTAAGCTTTATGCCATATCAAGGTGTGATTCCAAGGCACACATATGTATCCGTAAGTCCATTGTATTGTACAAGCAATATACTTTGAATTTCATGATCATTTGGGTTCATATTTTCATGTTCTTGTGAAGTGTACTACTCACTGCCATAACTCTCAGTTTTCTCAGTCAGATTGCAGAGATGGTTTCTCTGAGCTTGGAGCATCATTTTCAATGATTTAACTTGGTAACATAAGCTCTATAAGTATACTATATGCTCATCAAATTTCATTTCGTTTGGGTGTTGCATTCTTCAGTTATGTTCAGTTCAAGTCAATAGTATCTGTCATTTTCACTTCTCTATCAGGTACCCGACTTTTTCACTCATCTTATGAGAGCTGTTTCTCAGTGTGTAATCATCGAAACTCAATTATTTAAAATTTGTTGGATTCAGCTTATGGTCTACTATAAGCATAAAAAGTTTCATAATCATTGGATTCTTAAATCTAGAGTTATGTTCATTTTTCTGCTCTCTGGTCTCAAACTCTAGCAGCCCGTGAGAATCGGGATGATGTCATCAGTTGTTAAACATCATTCTCAGTGTGTGGTTCATTATTTTTTATGAGATTACTCTTGAACGTTATCTTCTTAAGTTACCTAAACTTTCCCAAGAGGAATTAAGCTAATTGCGGCTGTGTTCAGAGAATTATGGAAAACACTAGGCAGGTGTATAAACCAAAATAGCAAGTTCTTCACCTCTAAGCTAACTCCAACTTATCTGTTTTCATATATCTTTTTTAGAGTGATCTTCCAAGGTACATAGGTTGTCTAATACATCCATTGGCAAGCTAAAAGGGCCCACCATATACTACTGGAGTTCATTTGGATGGTGTAGATCAAGGATTTTGCAACACCTCTTCATCTTCAAGCACATACCTATCCATCTCTTCACAATGGTATCAGAGCAAGGTTGGACAACATGGCAGATGGATTTCCTTCATGAATTGAAAAATTGCATAGAGGTAATTACTCAGCTTGGTCATTAAGGATGGAAGCTTATCTCCAAGGTAGAAGTTTATATGGTTATGTGGCTGGAGATGAAGTTATGCCAAGTTTCAGGAACAAAAGTCAACCAACACAAGAAGAGCAAGAAAGATTGAGCACATTGTGCTCCAGGGATGCACTTGCAAGGTCTTATCTCCTCAACTAGATCTCAGATTTTTTGTTACCTCACATTAGAAGTTGTAAGACATCTCAGGAAGTGTGGGATGCACTTGAAGCCTTCTTCTATTCAAGTACCAAAGCTAGGAAGCATCAACTATGGCTGGATTTCACAACTCTCAAGAAGGCTCCCAAACAAATGTGAGTGATTTTATCACAAAGATCAAGGACATAGCAGATCAAATGGGAAGCATTGGAGAGGTAATAGATGAAGAGCAAATTGTAAGGCAGGTCATCAATGGCTTGAAGGCAGATGACAAGTGGGAAGCATTCACCACAACTATGGATTTGTACATGGACATGCATGTACCTGATTTCAATACACTCATTGGACAATTACTTACTCAAGAGGCAAATCTTATAAAAAATGGAGAAAGCTCTAAAGGTAATCAATGATCAGCTTTATAGAGTGATAAAAGCAAGTCCAAAGATAACAAAGGAAAGGCAAAGAAAGTGGATGATGAAGCAGATACATATCAAGCTAACTATGCAGGTAGAGGAAGACATGGCAAAGGTAGAGGAAGAGGAGATCTCTCCTTCCTTTGTAGCCTCCATGATAGTTTGAATGATTGTAGTTGTTGTAGCTGCCATGATAATTGTTGAACCTTCCTCTTGAGTAGCCATAAATTCCTCTATTGTATCCTCTTCCTCTTTGATTCCTGGAATTCCTAAAGCAATTTTCAGTTGTATGATTAGTTAATCCACAAATAGAACATGAGTTGGAGTCTTGGGATCTCCCCTGCCTTGTGTACCTCCCCTTCCTCTACTTGTGCCATGTCTTCCTCTACCTGCATAGTTAGCTTGATATGTACCTGCTTCATCATCCACTTTCTTTGCCTTTCCTTTGTTATCTTTGGACTTGCTTTTATTAGTGTATAAAGATGAAGATTGATTACCTTTAGAGCTATCTCCATTTTTTATAAGCTTTGCCTCTTGAGTAAGTAGTTGTCCAATGCGTGTATTGAAATCAGGTACATGCATGTCCATGTACAAATCCATAGCTGTGGTGAATGCTTCCCACTTGTCATCTGCCTTCAAGCCATTGATGACCTGCCTTACAATTTGCTCTTCATCTATTACCTCTCCAATGCTTCCCAACTAATCAGCTATGTCCTTGAGCTTTGTGACGAAATCAGTCACATTTTGTTTGGGAGCCTTCTTGAGAGTTGTGAAATCCAGCCATAGTTGATGCTTCCTAGCTTTAGTACTTGAAGAAAAGAAAGCTTCAAGTGCATCCCACACTTCCTGAGATGTCTTACAACTTCAAATGTGAGGCAACAGAAAATCTGAGATAGAGTTTAGGAGATAAGACCTTGCAAGTGCATCCTTGGAGCACCATGTGCTCAATCTTTCTTGCTCTTCTTGTGTTGGTTGACTTTTGTTCGTGAAACTTGGCATAACTTCATCTCTAGCCACATAACCATATAAACTTCTACATTGGAGATAAGCTTCCATCCTTAATGACCAAGGTGAGTAATTACCTCTATCCAATTTGTCAATTCATGAAGTAAATCTATCTGCCCTGTTGTCCAACCTTGCTCTGATACCACTGTGAAGAGATGGATAGGTATGTGCTTGAAGATGAAGAGGTGTTGCAAAATCCTTGATCTACACCAACAAAATGAACTCCAGGAGTATATGGCGCGTGCTTTTAGCTTTCGAATGGATGTATTAGACACCCTATGTACCTTGAAAGATCACTCTCAAAAAGATAGATCAAGACAGATAAGTTAAAGTTAGCTCAGAGGTGAAGAACTTGCTATTTTGGTTTATACACTTGTCCATTGTTTTGCATAATTCCATGAGCACAGCAGCAATTAGCTTAATTCCTCTTAAGGAAGTTTAGTTAACTTAAAGAGATAACTTTCAAGAGTAATCTCATAAAAAATAATGAACCACATACTCAGAATGATGTTTAGCAAGTGATGACATCATCCCGATTTTCACGGGCTGCTACAGTTTGAGACCAGTGAGCAGAAAAATGAACATAACTCAAGATTTAAGAATCAAATGATTATGAAACTTTGTATGCTTATACTAGATAGTAACCTGAATCCAGCACGCTTTAAATCATTGAATTTGGATAAGTATACACTGAGAAACATCTCTCACAAGATGCGTGAAAATGTCAGCTACCTGACAGAGAAGTGAAAATCAATAGAGAGGGTTGACTTCAATTCAACATAACTGAAGCTTGAAAAATCTAAATGAAATGAAAATTGATGAGAATATAGTAGACTTTTAGAGCTAACGTTTCTAAGTTAAATCACTGAAAATGATGCACCAAGCTCAGAGAAACCACCTCTGCAATCTGATTGAGAAAAGTGAGAGTAATGGCAGTGAGTAGTACACTTCACAAGAACATGGAAATATGAACCCAAATGACCATGAAAATGAAAGTATATTGCTTGTACAATAAAATGGACTTACTGATACATATGTGTGCCTTGGAATCACACCTTCATATGGCATAAAGCTCAGCTCTTGGAGGTCTTCACATAGGTCTCTCTAACCACGACTAAAACTGCCATCAATTTATAGTTGAGTTTGGGAGGCTAACTTCCCTGAATCACTCTCCAATCAATTCGTGATTAATTTGATTCTCTACCTACCACAAATCACTAATTTATGGCTCCTCTTTCCCTTTTTGATCAAGTGGACTCAACCACTTAAGATTCTTTCACTTTTACATTAAGGAAAGTCTTCAAAAGTTACAAGAGGCAGTTCACAAGTGAACTTTGCATAGTGTTCATTTTAAAGCTTCTTCTAAGACTTTGTGGGACTCAAGCCAATACTTAGGGTTTTCATAGACTTGCTCCAACAGATACTAAACACTTAATCAAACAAATTTTAAATGTCAAAACATCTAATGGTAACATGAACCTTTTGAGTAAAGTTTTGTATGTGCCAACTATAACCAAGAACCTAATCCGTGTTGGGTAGATTGTTGAGAAAGGTTTACATGCCAAATTCACTAAGCATGGACCATATGTGGAAGACCCTCAAGAAGGCTTCAAAAGGATTCCTAAAGGTGAGAAGTCTCGTAGATCATTCACATTTGAGATTGAAGACACTAGGAACATAACACTATTCAATTATAGAGATCAAACCTTATCTCAGCTAGAAATATGGCACATAAGGTTAGGACACATTGGAGAAAGAGCTCTCAAGCAAATATGTAGGGATTAAAGTGTGCATGCCATTCCTAATGTGACCAAGCAACATATAATATACAAATGTGGAGCATGCCAATTTGGCAAAGCTCACATGCAACCATTCAACAAGAAGGGATACATTCATGAAGACTATTTCGAGCTTCTACACACTGATATGTGGGGTCCTAGCAAAGATCCATCAATCTCAGGTTCAAGGTACTATGTTTCATTTGTTGATGATTATAGTAGATGGACAACCCTTTAATTCATGAAGCATAAGGATGAGGTATTTACATGTTTTGAAAGTACTTGGCACTAGTTGAAAACCAAACAAGAAGGAGCTTGAAGAGGATCACATTTGATGGAGGTGCTGAGTACTTTTCACATGGATTTGATTCATTTCTACAAGATAGAGGCATAAAAAGGGACGTAACAACAAGATATACTCCTGAATTGAATGGATTGGTAGAGAGAAGGAACAGGTTAAATGTTGAAGTTAATAGGTCTATGTTGAATGAGAAGAAGCTACCTAATTACCTATGGGTAGAGGCTGTTTCCATAACCACCTACTTGGCCAATAGGCTCCCATTCGAATCATTGGATGGTATGACACCCTATGAAGCATGGAATGGAAGGAGACCCTCATTGCAACATTGCAAAATATTTGGGTGCATTGCTTATGCACACGTTCCTTCACAAATTAGAGGCAAGCTTGACCCTAAAGCTGAGAAATGTATATTCATTGGATCTGATCAGAACCAAAAGGGCTATAGGGTGTACAATCCCACTTAGTCTAACACAACATATATAGTTAGTAGGGATGTAGTGTTTGATGAAAATAATTCATGGTTTGAAGGTGACTGCACAAAATTCAAGTTACCATATGATTTGGAAAATGATTTTACATCCCTCACTCAAGAAGATAAAAAATAAGCTGAAGATATCAACCGAAAGGATGAAGAGCAGGTTGACTTCAAGGCTTAGAAATCAAGAGGCAAGATCAAACTCAAGGAATTAGAAGACATACCCGAGCCTTCAAATCAAGCACTTAGAAGATCACAAAGAGAAAGCCAAAAGCCCAAAAGTTATGGCTTTGATACATCATTAGTCACCAAGCATTCTGTGTATATCACTAAAGACTGTATGACAAAAGAGCCTTCTCATTTGAAGAGGCTAGGAAGAAGAAAGAATGGAGAGAAGCCATGCAAGAAGAAGTAGAAGAACTTCAGGAAAACCATACTTGGGATCTAGTTCCCCAGGCGTGAAGGTAATTGGATCAAGGTGAATATACAAAATAAAAGAGAACTCAGATGGCTCTATAAACAGGTGCAACGCAAGGTTGGTGGCAAAGCGATTTGCCCAAACTCATGGAGTGGAGTATGAAGAAACCTTTTCACCTATGGCAAAGATGCCAAGAATTAGGAATTTGGTAAGTTTTGCTCCTTCTAAAAATTGGAATCTATATCAGTTACATGTCAAGAATGCATTCTTAAATCGATGGATATCAGAAGAAGTGTATATAACACAACCACCAAGTTTTGAAACACGTTATGTATGCAAGCTATGGAAGGCACTCTAAGGTCTCAAGCCAGCTCCTAGAGCTTGGAATCATAGGCTTGTTACTTATTTGTAGGACCACAACTTTGTGGCTAGCAAGGTAGATTCTTCTTTATTTGTTAAGAAGAACAAATCAGAAGTTATCTACTTATGTGTCTATGTAGATGGCATCATCATTATAGGGAATGATGCTAAGGGTGTGAGTCAAATGAAGGCTCAATTAATGGAGTAATTTAAAATAAGTGATCTTGGTTTATTAACCTATTTTCTTTTCTTAGAACTTATATACACAGATTTTGGTATATTCATTACTCAAAGGAAGTATATACATGATATGTTGGTAAAGTTCAAGATGGAGAACACTAAAAGTACACGTACTCCTATGGAACTCAACCATAAGCTGAGTTCTCATGAAGGATAACTACATGATGATGTTAGAGGTTAACAACAACTTGGAAGTCTTAATTATGCTACTATAACAAGAGTAGACATGGCCTATGGAGTGGGTACATTGAGTAAGTTTATGCATGCACCAAGGAAGCTTCATATGGAAGTTGCAAAAAGGGAGCCTAAGTATCTAAAGAGTGCAATCAATAAAGGGTTGTTCTATGCCTTCACTTCTGACATAGATATAAAGATGTATTCTGATGCAGATTGGGATGGCTCCAAGGATGATAGGTGGAGCAACTTGGGGTACCTATCTTTTGTAGGTTCAAATCTTATATCATGGCCATCTACGAAGCAACCAACTCTAGCCTTATCTTCCACAAAAGTAGAATATAGAGGTTTGGAAAATGCAACGCAAGAAGCTATTCGGCTTAAGCAACTATATGTAGATTTGGAGATACACTCTTACACTCGAATACGTTTTGGAGACAATAGTAGCTCACTTCATTTTGCTGCTAATCATGTATATCATGCAAGGACTAAGCACATTGAAGTGCACTATCATTATGTAAGGGAAAAATTTCTTAGCAAGGATATTCAATTATCTTATGTATCAACCCATTTACAATGTGTAGATATGCTCACAAATTCATTGGATGGAACAAAGATAAATAGGTTCAAATGGATAATTGGTTTGTAGGAAATCAAGGAGGAATGATGACCAAGCATGTTAGGCTTGAGGGGATCTGTTGGTGCAATTAAAACCAAGCTCGCATACTTGGTTTATTAGCTCATACTTGATCTATTGACATAAATTATGCAAAACTTCATATGCTCAACATCTTGTAAAACGTTCTTCACATTTACCTTTGTAAAAGTGGTACACATCCACGTGCACTTAGAAATCTCTAAATCACAAATCATTTGGTTGGTGAATGATGAGGGAATCTATCCTGTACTTTAAGACTCACCTTTTAGGTAGATCTTTGAATTTGAGCTCAAACTTTGGCTTCAAGTACAACTATAAGAAGAGGATCAAGAAGACCTGCATGTATCTCGAGCCCATGAGATCATTTTGAGTGAGATTCATTGTGAAGTGAGAGCTTACCTCATAGCTCATTCACCTCTCACACACTGTGCAATGTATGATTGCCAATGACACTGTATTTGTATATGATTAAATACATATATGAATATTTCATTATCATTTCACTTCTCTGTTATAACTCAGAACAGTGATCTCCTCAAAGCTTGTTTTCAGTGCATAGTTGATCATTTGTTATACTTTAAAGCGTGCTAGATTCCACATACGGTCTTGTAAATGCCTGCAAAGTTTTATTAGCAATGCATTTTTGGATCGAGAGATATTAACTCATCTTTGCTCACTGGTGTGTTGACTGTTGCACCCTGTAAGTGTCAAGATGGTCTTGTGATTTGTGAAAAATCTTTCTCTATGTGTAGTCCATCATTTTATATGAAATCACTGAAGATTGATAGCTTATTAATCTAATTAAAGGTTCCCAAAAGGAATTAAGCCGATTGCTACTGTGCTAAGAGACCTATCCAAAACATTGAATAGGTGTAGGAACAAAAATAGTAAGCTTTTTGTACTTGGATCAACTTTAACCTATCTATTTTGATCCATTAAATAGTGGATCATGTTCCAAGCAACATATTTGATTATTTATGATCATTAGCTAGTTAAATGGGCCCACTACACTCTTCAGCAATCACTCTTAGAAGGTGTGAAGCAAGATCAAGCAACACCACTTCATCTCTTGAAGACTAGCCGCCATCGCTCTACAGGTTTTGAAGACATTGATGGAGGATCAAATGATTCAGAAAAGAGCCTTGATGAGGAAATTTGACTGCCCTCTGTGAAGACTACAGGATTAAGGAAAACACATGAAAATGATACAAGAAGAAGTAACCTGAGACCAAGAAGATGTGGGAGTATGCAGAATTCAATCCAATGATTGACATATGAGAGTTATATGCCTTGTCATTGTTCATAGATGACAAAGGTAATACAAGATGTTGAACCCTCTTTTTTTTTGAAGATGCAATTGGGAATGCAGATTGGCATAAAATTATCGATGAGGAGATGACTCAACATTATGAAATCAAAATATGGAATTTGGTTCCATTGCCACAAGGAAAGAAATCCATAGGCTACAAGTGGGTTTACAAGGTAAAGCACAATGTTAATGGTAGCATAAGTAGGTACAAAGTAGGATTGGTAGCAAAAGGATATGTATAGACATATGGCATTGATTATGAGCAACGTTTTCGACCTATAGCTAAAATTTCTACTATCAGAACACTTGTTTTATTAGCTATAAAAAAAGGATGGATTTCGCATCAAATGGATGTGAAGAATGCTTTCCCACATGGTGAGTTGCGAGAAGAAGTATACATGGACCAACCACAAGGATATGAAGATTCAAAGCACCCAAAATATTTTTGCAAGTTGCAAAATACTTTTTATGGTCTTAAACAAGCCCCTTTTGCTTGACATGCAAGGATTACCAACTACTTAACCACCATTGTATTTTTCTATGTGTGATGCAAATCATTCATTATATGCAAGGAAGGGTGATGATTGCATCACAATTGTGAGTATTTACGTTGATGACTGATTCTAGGTGGTGATAATAAAGTAAGCATTCAAGAGGTAAAGCAACTTCTTGTGGAAGAAATTGACATGAAAAATTTTGGTGTGTTGTGCTATTTCTTGGGCATTCAATTTATACATACAAGAATAGGTATATGGATGTCACAAACGTAATATGCCTTGAGTATGCTGCAAAAGTATGGTATGGCTGCCTTTAAGCCAATTTCTATGCCATTAGATTGAAATTTCAAGCTGGATAATATATAATGTGAAGCATTGGTAAATGCTACTAGGTACACAAAAATTAAGGCAAGTTTGATATATCTTACAAATACAAGGACTGATCTAAGCTACACTATTGGACTTGAAAGTTTATTTATGTAGGTTCAGAGGGAACCACATTTACATGCTTTGAGGTCCACTCTATGATATGTGAGCACTTCTTTGGATTATGCATTGTTTTATGAAGCTGGTGTAGTTGTAGGTTCATGGATACACCAATGTAGATTGGTCTATTAATATTTTAGATAGAAAATCTACTAGTGGGGAGTGTAGCTATTACATGGAGCAGCGTGAAGCAAGCCACTATTTCTTTGTTCAATACAGAGGCTAGGTATAGAGGCTTTGCAATGGTAGCATGTGAAGCATAAAAGCTAGAGATTCTACTTGTAGATTTAGGTGTGGAAGTGCAAAAGCCTATCACCATCTATTGTGATAATCTTAGCAGCATACAATTAGCATGGAACCCTATTTTTAATGCTAGAACAAAGCATATCAAGCTACATTATCACTTCATTAGAGGGAAGGTATTAGTAGGTGATATTGACCTTGTTTATGTGAGGATAGATGAGTAGGTTGCTAATATTTTTACTAAAGCAATTGGAGCAAACAAGCAAAAGAGGTTTTGGAAGATCCTTGGATTAGATGACATGATGTTGAACTTGAGGGGAGCTGAGATATCAAACTCAACCTATGATGATCGAGGATAAAACATATCACCTTTTTATTTTCTGTAACATGTATAATGGTCACGCCTATATATGCGAGGGATACTTCATTGTGCTTTATTAAATTTATCTACCAAGAGGGATGGCACATTTATTTTCGTGCTAGCTCACTCATTCATGGACATTAGGATTTTCCTTATGTATTTTTCTTTATCTATTTCACTTGTTGTGTTTTTATTTTAGGTCATTCTTTTACATTCCTTTTATGTAATAGAAGAAAAAGAAGAAGATCATTCATCCTTGCTTCAATCTGCGTGAGTGCTTCGCTTTGTTTGTGAGAGTGTGTGTGTGAGATCTCTTTCTTATCTCCTTCCTCGTGACAAAAGGGTGTTCTCGAAGGCTCAAGATAATGATACTGGTATGTATATAGGTAATTTTTGTATGAATGTAAATAGTGAAGTTCGAAAATTGATACTCCCAAATAGATGAGCTTATAACAATATGGAAAGGGTGTAATAACTATTTTCATGTGTATTGCAATATGAACATGTGAGACAAATGGTTGAACATGTGTGAAACACATATAGTTAGTTATACAAAGATATACGAGTTACGAAATTTTTAATTCTCACTTGGTGTTGGTAGAAGAGTGACCAACCCCCAAAATAACCATAAGGCATTTGAGCCACACACACACACCACTAAACAATGATTGTGAAAGCTACCCTATACTTAGCCTCACAAATAGAAGTCGCCATAGTAGGGTGCTTCTTTCTCATCCTAGATATGGATGAGCTACAAACGGTGAAGCTAAAACCACTAGTAATCACATGAGTGTCATAGCAACCAGCCTAGTCAGTCACAAAAAGCATGTAAATTTGGTGGTAGTGATCTCCACTTGGGATAAAATAATCCAAGTATCTAGGTACCACTCAAGTAGCAAAAGATGCACTTACGCACTTGCTAATTCTTGACACCTAGGAAATGCATAAATATGCTCATCTATGAGACAAAAAACTAATTAACAAGCTAAGTTTTGCATAAGTAAATCAAGAATCCAATAGCTTGTTGATAGAGAGGAGCATCAGATGCATCTCCAGCATCATGAAGGCTCAATCGTAAACATGTTTTGATAACAATGGCTATAGGTTTATAGTCTTCCAGGCCAAAATATCACAAAAATGTGTCAAGATATTTTATTTGATACAAAGCTATTCTGCCATGAACTTTCATAAATTGAATGCCCAAATAATGATGCAAAAGCCACAAGTTTGACATCTCAAATGAGGCATGCAAATCACTAGTATGCTTATTATTAGTACTAGTGAGAAACATTCATCAACATAGAGAATAACTATCAAAAGAACATGATTTGCATGCTTAAAATATAAGGTGATCTTAGTTGGAATGTCCTCAAAACCATGTGCAATCAAGTAGGCATGTATCTTTTCATACCAAGCACTTCGTGCTTGCTTCAAACCATATAATTCCTTTTTCAACCTACATGATTTGTTTTCATGCCGTTTCTGAAGAAAACCATGAGGCTGAAGAACATACAATGCTTCATGTAATTCACCATTCAAAAATGCACTTTTAATATCCAATGCATTTACATTCCAAGCATGATGAGTTGCAAGTGCAAAAATGCTACAAACAATAGGAACTCAACATGTGTGAGCAAAGGTCGCATCAAAGTTAATGCCTCTTTCTTGAGCATAACCTTTTGCAACATGCCTAGCCTTATACCTTTCAAATCATTCCATCAAGCTTATGTTGCAGCTTATATACCCACTTAATGCCAATGGCCGTCTTGTGAGGAAGCAAATAACATAAAGACCTAATACCATTCTTTAGAATAACATCATATTTTGACTGCATAGCACCCATGTAAGTTTTTTGAATTTTGTGCTACATCAAACAAAACAGGCTCATTCTCATTGCAAAGAACAGAGGTATCCATAACATAGAAACCTAGAGGAAAAGAAGCAGTGTGAGATCCTAAACATCTACGGCATGACAAAGGTGAATCTAATTTGCTATCTTGCAAAGTTTACACCAACCATTTTGGCATAGTTTTTGCCTCCTCTATGTCAGTCCTCTCATCAACTAGTGCATCATGTAAATGTGCATTAGATATGGAATGATTTGCATCCTCACATGAAACCTAAAAAAGGTTACATGATGTGCATTAGATATGGAATGATTTGCATCCTCACATGAAACCTAAAAAGGTTGAGAAATTGCCTCATTCTGACCAACACTTGACTATACACGTATAAAAAGAGGAAGCAAAGTGTCATACACATCTTTAAAGCTAACAAAAAGCTCCTTAGTACATGAAAGTAATGGTGGAATTGCATTTTCCACATAAAATAACATTACGGAAACCAAAATGTATTTAGTTTATGGAGGATATAGATGATAGCATTTTCTTTCACAACTGTACCCAACGAAAAATAATTTCACTTCTTTATCATCCAATTTCTTGGGTTGTTGTCCAAACACTAGTGCATATGCCAAACAACCAAAGATATGTAGATGAGCAATAGATGGCTTGTGACCATGCCAAAACTCTTATGGAGTGATAAAGTGCAATTTTTTGGTGGGAAGTTTATTGAGTACATATGCTATACACATAATAGCCTCAAGTGAGAAGCTATGTGGCAAAGTTTCACTTTTGTCCATGCACCTCGCTATCTCCATGAGTGAACTGCTCTTTCCTTTGACAACTTCATTCTATTGTAGAGTATTTGGCATTGTATATTGATCTTTTAACCCATGTTCAACTAGAAATGCATAAAGATTAGAAGATATTTATTCCCCCTCAATCACAACATTGGGTGCCCATTTTGCATGCTAGCAAATTTTCAACCAAAAATAGAAACTTTTGAAGCACATAAACACGTCAAACTTTGCTTCATTGGATACACCCATGTAGGCTTGGAAAAATCAATGAAAGTCATGAAGTAGAGGTAGTTCCCAAAAGAAAGTGTCTGCATAGGACCACAAATATCACTATGAACAAGCTACAATTTCTAAGTAGCTCAAACAAAACCATCTTTTGGGTAGGATTAATGTTGCATTTTTCCCAAAATATAGCCTTATCAAACATGTTTACAATGTGCATCAAGTTTAGGCAGAGAGGACACCATTTCAAATTTCTACACACCTAGCAAACTAGCATAATTCAGATGATGAAGGTGTGCATGCCAAAGCTTTGCATTTGATATATCCTAAGAATCTTGAACTACACTTGCTCAAATCATTCACGTATTTTGCATAATCTTTGAGCTTATATACCCCATGATATAAAATGCTAGAAGTAATAATAACATTGCCATTTGAGAGATCATGATTTGTACATCTCTCATAACAAATTTCACAACCAAGCCAATCTTACTAATTTTGAAACTAATAATAGATATTTCTTGATCCCTAGCACAAACAGAGCATCTAGCAACAGAATGATCTTACAAAATCCCATTACAAGATAAAAGAAATTGTTAGCACATGTGATATTATTCCTTGCACGGGGCATGTTCAAGTGAACTTAAGAAACTACGATGCAAGGTAATATGTTTGGTTGGTCCACTATCAAAGAACCCAACATTTGATTCTACTACAGGCATACATTGCTCATGAGAATATGGGTCATAAATACAAGTAGTATTAAACACCCATTCTTCATTTTGCAGAAGATTAGCAAACTTTGTTCTAGGTGTAGAGACTTTTGCAATAACCATTCGAGCCTCTTTCTTCTTTTCCTCTTTTGTAGGTAGTTTTGGCAACTCTTTATGACATGGCCATTTCCTTTACAATATTTTTTAAGACAATTTTTGCTTTTCTATTTTCTTCTCGTCTTTTTCATCCTTCTTTAATTGTGAAAAATTAGCAAATTTTTTTCTTACCAATTGATGAGTTCCATTTACCTTCGCCCTTCTAACTAGCTAGGAAAGTTTAATCTACATCAAACATAATGGAATTGTTCTACCTAAACTCATCTTCTTGCAACAAAATAGAGACTAATTCAAATGTTACGGTATTGGGATTGCCTTTCATCCTCAATGGAAGAGTAGAAGAAGAACTCTGATATGAATCTTGAAGATCGTTAACAATAGTATGCACAAGTGATATCCATAGATGCATAGAAGCATGTATATGTTTCTAAAATGAGGAAGGAAAGATGAGAGTTATGCTGTCATCTCGCCCCTTACAAGCTTTAGTCACAAGCTTGTGGAGTGTTATTGCCTATGTGGCATGATAGGTTTCAAAAGTATTTGCAAACAATAAAAAACAAACTACTTACTTGTGGCTTCAAGCTTGTGGGAGGCTTTATGCCTCTAACAATGAAGTGACGTTTTTGTTTCTTTTTCCACCCTTTGCACACATCCCGATGTAGATTTTTTGGTTAAATGCTACTTTAGACTCAAGTAAGATGAAGATAACACTCCAAGATTGGAAGGCAAGATTTCGTGCATCTTACTCTTCTTTTTTACCTACCAGGAGCTTTAGTCTCTAACATCAAGTGTGTTCAAAGTGAAAATGGCATGCCTAGGCCTCTCCTCATAAACAATATATAACCTCTCTTTTAGTCAACCTCTATACTCTACCATGTAGTCCCATTATTCATATAGTTATCCTGAATAGGAAGCCAATCATAGGGCTCATGAGTTTCGGCTTTGGCTATGCCCAAAGCAAGGAAATTATACTTCCTATAGGCATGAACAACTCGAAAATATAACACTGGATGAATAAATTAAAAAAATTGCAAAAAGTGCTTGGTAGTATTATAAAAGAGCAAACACGGGATAGACATTCTTCCTACTCACATAAATTTGAAATTACATATGCTCTCAACATATCTTTGAGTATTCAACTAACTTTTATTGTTTGCCTCTTTGTCTATGGATGCTCAAAAGTCGTCATGCTCAAATTCATATCGAATCAATTGAAAAACGTCTCTAGAAATTTCTAGAAACTTTTCTATCTCTATTAGATGCTATGTCTTGAGGTTAACCATAGAATAGATAGAGATGTTACATAGATAACTTTGCTTATTCTGAATTTTAACTATGGTATGAATGTGAATGAGGGAGGCCATCTCAGTCAAGAGATCTAGTATAAAGGAAACTAAATCATGTATTTTTTAGGTTCAGTAAGCCCGTTATGAAGTCCATGCAAATAATTTTTGGCATTCCATTTGGAGTTTCCAAAGGGTATAGTCAGCCACCAATCTTCAACTTCCTCGATTTACTTATTTGAAAAATTTTACAGAAGTACATAATTTATCTTTATGTACAAAACTAGTATTACTTTGTCTTTATAATTTTCAGTGATTCTTGGATGAATAGCACTAGGGGCATCATGGCAATCAGAGAAAGAATATCTTGTTAATGTTCATCACAAGGTACACAAAACTCTCCTTGTTAGAATAGATATTTGTCTTGTATACTATTATGATTAAACTCATCATCTAAAGATAACTTTCTACATTGATAAAAAAAATTCTTTCAAGCTTCTTTAAAATTTGGATCGTTTTGATATTTTACTTTCATTCACTTGATCAAATCATTAGAAATTTGTATGGAAGTTAGAAAATTTAACAATATAGGCATGCAACTTAAAACATATGCAACTACATTTTTTATATCTAAGCTCATAGTCGAATTCTTAAAGTATGCTGGCTCATCTAGCTTTTCTATATTCCAATTCGTGTTGGGTTGAAAATGATTTGATACTTGGTGTATCAAATACAAAGGTTACTTTGGTTCAAAATAGGTCCAATCTCAATTTTTCTATAGAATGCATGATGGCATAAAGTTTTTCTATAACCTCTTTCACACATGGTGTGAAATAAAAAAAAAAGAAGTCTCAAAAAGTCTTGAAATATTCTCAAATGCACCCTCTACATACATAAACTAAACTTGGTTGTCCTTTTTGAAGAACTTTACTCAATTCTTCCCAAAATTCTCTCATTCTCATTTTTAGGTAAGAACTCCGTTATCATGAGGCCTTTGAAATGACTTGAAGATTAAGAATAGGTTGGGATTCTTCTAATCTCATCTAGGACTTGCATGCTTTAGTCCCAAGTTATAAATTTGTTTCTAAAAATTGCTAATTTTGTGGAGTTTCCTTAGTTAATCCAAGTCTTTTCATTTTTCAAGAAATTTCATAATCGCACCTCTATTCCATTTTTCTCCTTCTCCTAAAAATTCAGGGGTCTTGATATCTTTTATAAATTCTTGGTCGCAAAGAGGAAGTGGGTGGAGGGTTTGGACTCAAATCTTAGACCCTAGCTTTAGGAAAACCCTATGAGGAAGCGGTATCAACACATCCTATACCTTACTTAAGGAGGGATCCCTAGGTCGAATAGCCATGGAGCTTTGTTGAGTAGGTACAAGTGGAGGTGGGTGATGAATTCCTACTATTGGACCCGTTTTTCTCTTAACCTTTTAGGACCTTCAATTCATTTGGCATTGATTAAAAGAAACTTCTAGTTAAACTTTGTGTATAGGGTTATTGGGACATGTAGTTCACCTAGACAAATCCCTACCTTTTCACTTTTGCTTTGTGTGCAATGTCAACACTGTAGCACTCATACAAAGATATCACTCTCCCACACATGGTGTGATATTAAAACAAAAGTTCCAAAAAGTCTTGAATTCTCAAATGCACCCTCTGCATGCATATACATAATTCTCCACCTTGCGTGCACTACCGAATCTATCATCTCTAAACAAAGACAAAAAAGAACATGCTCGTTAGGTCTCCTCTCTTCTTTTCGAAGAACGTTGAAAATGTTTTGAGACATAGATTGTTCATAAAAGGTTCGGTGGAAAAAAGAAAGAGAAACTTGGTTTCTCTCATAAAATTCTCGAGTGTACCTTGTATATTTGAAAAGTCAAAAAAACTCTGACGGAGATCCCTTGGCTGGTAGTATCAGACTTCGGAGATCTTTGAATTGATTTCAGGAGGTTATATATATATATATATATATATATATATATATATATATATATATATATATATATATATATATATATATATATATATATATATCACTACAACATATCAAGGGTATACCGAGGTTGCTACCGAGGCAAATGAACGGGCGTGATTTCTTCGCGACGTTGGTGTTACAGTCGGTATAGGCGTTGGAAAGAAAGCGCCGGTATGGACGCCGGTATGGACGTCGGTATATGCATCAGTATAAGCGTCGGTATTTCCGACGCACATACCGACATTTATACCGACGTCCCCGCTGGGTGTACCGGTGCATATACCGACGACCATGCTGGAGATACCGATGCGTATACCGACGACCATACCTGCACAAATTTTTTTGGGCAGAGTGTGTTGTCTTTTGCTAAAACATGATGTTGTTTAGCAAAAGACAGTACACTCTTCCCAACTGAGTACATGTGTTATGTACTCTAATGGCAACCAAAACATAAACTTATATGAACAAAAATGAACAATGATTCATGTAAGAAAGTCGTATAAT
The DNA here is from genome assembly GCA_020310875.1 of Ceratopteris richardii. NCBI lineage: Eukaryota > Viridiplantae > Streptophyta > Polypodiopsida > Polypodiales > Pteridaceae > Ceratopteris > Ceratopteris richardii. Next base: position 84,773,969 of record CM035424.1, on the reverse strand, counting down.
CCATAAATGAAAAATGTACAAAAGTGTGGCAAAGCACTTACATATAAGAATCGAATACAAAATTATGGTACATCATTACCACATAGGAGTGTAATACAAAATTGTGGCAATGTGACAAAACACTTCCATATAGGAATCGAATACAAAATTATGGTTCATCATTGTCGTATGCGAGTGTGATACAAAATTGTGGCATTGATCAAAATATTTACACCTACAATCCTGCAACAAAACATATCTATAAAATAAGACCAATTAACATGACATTTATAAACAACAACTAGAAACACGAAACCAAGATATAACTTTACCTAATCAAGAATATTCTCCCATGAGACGATTGCACCGCGTCCCTCTAAGTCTTGTAACAGTGCAGTCAATCCATGTCGATATCCATACGATTCTTCAGTTCGCGTTGGAGGACGATCCACTGCCAAATCCTATAGTAAATATGCAAAATGTTAGATGAATATACATAATATACTTAACGCAAACAACTTCAATAATTAACAACATACTTACAAATTGGTAGCGCATACTGTCCTATCCGCCGCTACCTAAATGCGACGTTCCAACTGTATCTAACCGTGTGGCCTCCGCATCTCTTTGTTGATGATACCGATCAGGAGTATGTTGATGCTCATCCTGAATCGATTCCCATTCTTCGGCATCTAGCCATACATGCTTCGATAAGCCTGCTTTGAAAGCATCGTGAGCTTTGGATCGTCGATGCAACATCACCTCGCGTGCTGTATGTTGAATCCAATCAGAACTCACAACAGGATTGCCAGGTGCTAGCTGGTACTCTTCATATATGCATTGTCTGATATGATTTTTAGAGTCTCTATCCTGTTCGGCCCATTTTAACATTACTGAATGACCGAATTTGATAGAGCAGAGTTTTCGTATACGTTGATGCATTGACTTCCCTGTCGCATCCATAACTAGAGCTCCTTTACGGATATGATATATCTTTGATTCGTCATGATCATGTGCACCCCAGGGTGTACGCGGAGATCCCATCTGATGCAATATGAAGATCTCATCTCATCCAATGTATATATATGCATGCTTAAGCTTGTTTGTATACATATGCATTCATGTATACATATGCATTCATGTATGCATATGCATTCATGTATGCATATGCTTGCTTGTATGCATATGCATGCTTAAGGTTGTATACATATGCATTCATGTGTACATATGCATTCATGTGTACATATGCATATGCATATGCATACATGTATACATATACATATGCATATGCTTGTTTGTATGTATGCATATGCATATACATATACATATACATATGCATATACATACATATAAATATGCATATGCTTGTATGTATGCATATGTATACACATACATATACATATGCATATGCTTGTATGTATGTATATGTATACATATACATATACTTGTATGTATGCATATGCATACATATACATATGCATATGCATACATATACATATGCATATGCTTGTATGTATGCATATGTATACATATACATATACATATGCTTGTATGTATACATATACATATGCATATGCTTGTATGTATGCATATGTATACAAATACATATACATATGCTTGTATGTATACGTATACATATGCATATGCTTGTATGTATGCATATGTATACATATACATATACATAGGCTTGTATGTATGCATGTGCATACATATACATATGCATATGCTTGTATGTATGCATATGCATATGTATGTATACATATACATATGCATATGCTTGTATGTATGCATATGTATACATATACATATACATATGCATATGCTTGTATGTATGCATATGTATATGTATATGTATACATATACATATACATATGCATATGCTTATATGTATGCATATGCATGCATGCATGTATGCATATGCATGCATGCATGTATGCATATGCATGCATGCATGTATGCATATGCATGCATGCATGTATGCATATGCATGCATGTATGTATGCATGTGCATGCATGTATGTATGCATATGCAGGCATGTATGTATACATATCCCTCATGCATGTATGTATGCATATGCATGCATGTATGTATACATATCCCTCATGCATGTATGTATGCATATGCATGCATGCATGTATGCATATGCATGCATGCATGTATGCATATGCATGCATGCATGTATGCATATGCATGCATGCATGTATGCATATGCATGTATGCATATGCTTGCATGTATGCATATGCATGCATGTATGTATGCATGTGTATGCATGTATGTTGCATATGTATGCATGTATGTATACATATCCCTCATGCATGTATGTATGCATATGCATGCATGTATGTATAGATATCCCTCATGCATTTATGTATGCATATGCATGTATGTATGCATATGCATGCACGTATGCATATGCATGCATGCATGTATGCATATGCATATCCCTCATGCATGCATGTATGCATATGCATTCATGTATACATATGCATTCATGTATGTATGCATTTGCATGCATGCATGTATGCATATGCATGCATGTATGTATGCATGTATGCATATGCATGCATGTATGCATATGCATATCCCTCTCTCTCTCGCTCTCTCTCTCTCTTTCAAACAAAAATAAAGAGAGAAAATATTAGAAAACAAAAATATAAAGAAAGATAAAAGAGTGATATATGTTTTACCTACATTGATGTAATTTTTGAATCAAAGTTGTCAAAATCCACTTGAAATTCACCTTCGTTGAATTTCCAAAGATTTGATCTCAAAAATCTCTTGCAAAACTAAAGAGAGAATATATTAGAAAAGCAAAAACATAAAGAAAGAAAACAGAGTGATACAATATGTGCGATCTACTTACCAAAGCGTCAGATCTATCAAAAATAGAGGTGTGTTTAGAGAGAGAGAGAGAGGAAAGGAGAGGGAAAGAGAGAGAGAGAGAGAGAGAGAATTGTTTGAATCACGGTCGTCAAAATCCATTTGAAGTTCTTCTTCGTCGAATTTCCAAAGATTTGATCCCAAAATCTCTTGCAAATCCAAACAAAGAACATATTAATAAAGAAAAAACATAACAAAAAAAAGAAAAAAGAGTGGTACAATATGTGCGATCTACTTACCAAAACTTTATATCTATAAAGATAGAGGTCTGTTTAAAGAGAGAGAGAGAGAGAGGGAGAGAGAAAGAGAGAGGGAGAGAGAAAGAGGGAGAGAGACGGAGAGAGAGTGAGAGAGAGAGGGAGAGAGAGAGAGAGAGGGAGGGAGAGAGAGAGAGAGGGGGAGAGAGAGAGAGAGGGAAGGGAGGGAGAGAGGGAGAGAGAGAGGATGACAAACAGAGATCTACTGTTGGCACGTGTAAACCCGAAAGGAGAAGATCTACATTCAAAATGCTCAAAATGACCAATTTCGGGCTCGAGCCCAGTTAAAAAGAGAGCGTCGGTATATGCATCGGTATAAGCGTCAGTAGTTCCAGCAAAGTACCGATGCATATACAGACGCTTATACCGATATTGTGATTCCGAGGCAACGCAACTTTCCCAAATTTGCCGCGGGGTATACAAATGCCGACAGGTGCTCATCGGTACACTAATCGTCGGTATTCCCTCGATTTATTGTAGTGTATATATATATATATATATATATATATATATATATATATATATATATATATATATATATATATATATATATATATATATAACACATTTGCAATAGTGTTCCACGAACTCCACAAGATTTGACTGAATGGAGTACGAGCAGCGCCTATTACTTGTAAGGCATGTGAAATTGAATAGCCTTCAAATAAAGACTATGATATATAAAGTGAAAGAAATAATTCTCAATACCATCTCAGTATTGTATAGTTTTAGTGTAAGCGGATCCCGTCTGAATAGCGAAGCATCTTGGCATCTATGCATGTAGAAGGTCAGCATCCAAGCAGCAAAGCATCTCATCTTAGTATCTTGTTAACCTCAAGCAACTTCTTGTTTATGCCACTTAGCTGTTCATTTTCTTGTAATTTGCGATCATCACCATATATGAGGGTCTGGCGTAATAGCACACCCCTCCCTACATGTCCCCTAGTTGACTTATCCGCTTGTAGCCTTGTCCTCGCATTGTCTTTTTATTTTTGTCCATGTGGGGATTTCCCTTTGGTGTGGTTACAATAAGAAACCCATATGCGGTTGATTTTTAAGCTCAGTTTGGATTGGCATATCCATTTTTTTTTAATATAAAGGAGGTTCGGCATTAGCCTACTCTCCCGGACTTGAATTAAATAAAGAAAAGTACAAGAGAAGGGGACTAGTGCCCACGGGACCCCCCAAATCCCACAAAGTAGGGGAAGCTTTTATAGAGCTTAGATGACATTACAAAGAAGGTTAATCACCCTCTCATCACCCTCACGTGGGGCCCACTTGGGTTTAAGCTTGTTATTGATCAAAAGGAGTACTTGATGATGCCTGAAGGGGGGGGGGGGGGGGGGGGATTTCTTACAGTTGACAATCCTTTTGCCAAGGAGGAACAATGATTTCTCAATTGACCACTCTTTGGGGGAGTCACCGAAGTTGAAAGCACATCTTTCCCGCCAGATTTTCCATAGGACCTCCCCTCTGATGGCGTTCCAGAGAGTCGCAGAGCAGCCGATCGCTTCTCCCAGCAGGACTTGCTGCCAACTGAGACGTTTTTGAAGTCTAATTCTCTTTCCAACCATCTGCCAGAGTCTGTTGGAGTTGGGGCAGGTAAAGAAGATGTGTGAAACATCTTCGATAGACCGGTAGCAGCGTTTGCACCAGGGAGGGATCCCACAAATTTTGCTAGCCTTAAGGTTGGTCCAGATTCCATGATGAAGAATTTGCCATAAGAGGACAAACTTTTTGATTTCTATGAGGGGGTGCCAGATAGCCATGAACTTCATGTCCCACCAAAGCCGCGTCCATGACAGGCACCACTTCTTGTTGAGGTTAACTTGATAGTCGATTGTTTCTTTGATGTTCGGGATTTTTGATAGGCTATTCCCATTGTGCCATTTGAGACCAAGCGAGCTCGACATGTCGTGTGCCATGAGAAGGCGAACTTTGTGTCGGTCCCAGGCGAGACATCTGCTTTGCAAAGTGTTCCATTCTTCATGCGAAATGTTGATGCAAGGGTCAATATCCTCGAAGTTGATCCAGCGGTTGGTGTCTTGTTTCCAGAGATGATTCCATTTTTTGAAGCCTTTGTTCCATAACTTCTTGGCATTTTGAATGTTCCAAGATTCCACACTCCGGATGCCATGGATCGGAAACCAGATAGAGTCGTTTTGTCTGATACCGGTAGCCCACTTCCAGTCTTCACTTATTCTTATGAAGCTTTTGACTTTATTCCAACTCTTCCATAGGGAGCACACGAGATTAGAGCCTTTCGGGAAGACGGGGATCGGGGAAAACAGCAAGGTCAAGATGTCAAGGTTCTTCCAATTTGGGAAACCCATGAGCGCCAACTCATTCTTGTTTCTGAAGATCAACTTGGCCCGAGGCCTCCCCATTGCACCAAGCCTTAATCATCCATTTGGCCGACAGTTTGTTAGCCATGCACCCAATGTCCAAGATACCAAGTCCCCCACTATCTCTATGGCTGGTGCAGATGGACCATTTGATTTTAGGCACCCCCCTCCTATTGTGGTCGCCCGTCCAAAGGAAGTTTCTACAAATACTATCCAGTTTGGAGAGATCTTTCTCTTTTGGTCTCCAACAAGAAATGAAATAAATGGTACATGATAAGAGGAACGTGTTGATAACCATAGCACGACTAGCAAGATTGATTTGCATACCTCTCCAATAGTTAAGCTTGTTTTCGAGTTTGGCTAGCACCCAGTTCCACCGTTGTTCCATAGAGACGCCAAATCTCAAGGGAATCCCAAGAAGCCGAAAAATTTGGCCATGCGGAATGATTTGACAGCCATGATCAATGAGAAGGTCGGGTTGTGACCCACCAATAGCTCTAAAGGCGGTCTTAGAGTGGTTGATTATGGATCTAGAGGCTTCACAAAAAGTAGCAAGAAACTTCCAGAACGTCTCCAGGCTGGTACTATCATTGTGAACAAACGCATTCATATCATCGGCAAAAAGTCTCATGGTGATCTGACTGTGGTCATGCGGCGAACGAAGGCCTTTAATGTTACCAGCTTCCACCTGATGCTCCACCAGCCTGCTAAGCCCTTCCGTGGCAATGGCAAAGAGAAGGGGAGCCAATGGGCACCCTTGTCTGATAGATCTTCTAAGTTTGATCACCTTTGAAAGTTTTCCATTAATGTTAATTTGGGTCGATGCGTTTTCGAGAAGGGTCGCGATCATCTTGGTGAATTTCTGACTACATCCAAGATCTTTGAGCGACTGTAGAATATAGTCCCATTCTAGCCTGTCATAGGCTTTATCAAAGTCGATCTTGAGGAAGACCACATCTTGTTTAGACTCATTTGGAAATTCAAGACCTTCGTAGATATCTATAATGGTTTCCAAAATTGACCTGCCTTTGATGAAACCTTTTTGGTCCTCGCTTAACCACGCTCTCAAGTGGCAAGAGATTCTGTTGGCAATGATCTTGTATCCTGTTTGGAGCATTGTAATCGGACGCCAGTTCTCTATTATGTTCTTTTCCCCTTTTTTGTGTATTAACTTGATAATGCCATTATTGAGACAAGAAGGAAGCGCGCCAAACTTGAGTGCCTCTTGCCAAACCAAACGAAGAGGTGTGGCAACCACCAACTTGAAGGATTTAAAGAACTCATTAGTGAGCCCGTCGGGTCCCTTACCTGAAGGGAGGGCATCAATGACCTCAATGATTTCGGCTTCAGAGATAGAGGCATGAAGCAGGCAGTGAAGGTTGAGTGGTATCCTATGGGGGGAAACCCTAGATATGGCTGCCATACAGTCCCTTCTATGGTGGGAGAGGGGGTTCCAGGTCCCCAGGAGTCTCGTGAAGTGCCCTTCAATGATCCCAAAATTATCTTCTTCCGTATTGCATACATTGCCATTTGCATCTAGCAATAAGGGGATCGATTCTCTGTTGTGTTTCCTTTTGAGGATACGGCACATCTCTTTGGTGGGTTTGTCAGCTTTGCCAGCCCACCACTCCTTGAAGAAAATTTGCAAATCTATTTGGTGGGTTTGTCGGCTTTGCCAGCCCACCACTCCTTGAAGAAAATGATCGTCACAAATATCCATTTTGCTATTTGTGACGATCATTTTTGTTAATGTTTTATCATTTTTGTGAATGTTTTGCGACAATTCATTATCTATATGACTAACGCATTGCTTAGGTGATGGCTTATAACTTATGCAATAGCTCACCACTTAGGTGATGTACCATCGGATAAAAATGCTTATCACTTACGCTAATAGGATTGTCTCAACGATGCGAGGTCTTCATTGTGGGGGTCCCTTTGTCCATCGCTTTAGCTATGGACTTACACCAATGCTCATACTGATTGCGTGCCCCCTTTTTTTGGGTGCCGCATAAATGTCTCCCTTGACAAGCACTGAACAGACATATCTAGTGGTGGTCTTTATTTGGGATCCCTAAATTTGAATATGACCATTGTTGAACTCTTTGAAGAATCAAAACACATAGTACGCTATCAAATACACAGACACAGAATCTAAAGAAGTCTTGTAAGGAATAGTATTGTGGATTAACAAATGACACGCAATCATGAAGTGCGTATTGTAATCGTAGCTAAGTAATGTAAATACAGAGCTTGGTCCAATACATTCTAGATTTTATGATAATGTTGAGAATATAATGCAGATTCTGATGAAGTTCAAAAGCTATGTTTTAGACACAAACATGTGTGTACCCAATTAATGCTCTTTCTCTCTATCCCTCTCTCTCCACACACACACACATATATATATATATATATATATATATATATATATATATATATATATATGTACAGAGAGAGATGCTCGACGAGCATCAATTGTATCGTATTTCACTTATCAAAACGAGGAAGATGAGGGCGCTATTAGCATATGCATGCATTGATGCTATTATCCAGTTCTCCCTTTGCCGCAAGGTTAGTTCACGCGCTTGACTTTGAATGATGATTTATTTTTTTTTAAGGAAGTTCACGAGAGCTTATTCTTCCAAACTTTAATTAATAGAAGTTATGGTTGTATAAGTGAATGGGCCTAGCATGTAAATGATCCACCATATCCCCGAAAGCAAGGGCTCTTTATAGATTATTAGAGAATTTTACAAAGAATTTTGATAACCCTGTTGCCCTCCTCATGTGAGATCCACTTGGTTTTGATCTTGTTGCTCTCTAGAAAGAACACTCTATGATGTTTAAAGATAAGGGGCTTCTTACAATTGGAAATATTTTTTCCTAAAAGGAAAAGAGAGTTTTCAATCCATCATTCTTGAGGAGAGTTTCCAAAGTTGGTTGCACACCTCTCTTTCCATATTTTCCATAGACTCTCCCCTCTTAGAGCATTCCATAGTGCTCAGGAACAGCCCATAGTGTCAGTTAGCAAAGCTTACTTCCAGTTGATTCATCCCTATAACAACATGGTTCTCCCAAGGGTGTGCCATATCAATATTTACTTTGGGCATCAATAAAGGATGTGTCCCAAGACTTCCATGCCAGGAAGGTATCCTTTGCACCATAGGGGGGGGGGGGGGGGTTCCCACAAACTTTGTTAGCTTTTACATTGGTGGAGATAACAAGGTGTACGATTTGCCACATAAGCACATACTTTTTTATCTCAAAGAGGGTATGCCAAAGAGATTGAAACTTACAATCGCACCTCCAACTTAACCACTCCAAACACCACTTCCTTTTGAGGGTGACATGAATTTCCACATCCTCCTTCAATCTTGTAAATTTCTCAAGGCTATTGCCATTGTGCCATCTGAGACCCTCAGGGTGAGAAGAGTCTTGACCAATGAGGAGGAACGCCCTCGAGTGATGCCAAGCATTGAATCACCCTTGCAATAGACACCATTCTTCATAGTCCACTCTTTTGGCCACATCAATTTCCTTGAATCTAATCCACTCTTAAGTTTCCTGGTTCCAAAGGTGTTTTCACAAACAGAAGCCTTTATTCCAAAGATTCCTAGCTTTTGGGAGGTTCTAAGACTTCACACCTCTGATGCCCTTGATGGGGAACCAGATCTAATCATTCTATCTAATACCGGTTGCCCATTTCCAACCTTCATTCATTCTGATAAACTGTGTAACCTTGTTCCAACTCTTCCAAAGAGAACAAACCAAGCTCTAGCCCTTAGGACTCATAAAAAATGGGGAGAAAAATATAGTGAGAAGGTCTAGACCATTCCACCCCCAGAGGCCCACAAGCTTAAGAGCACTCTTTTTTCTAAAAATAAATTTAGCGTAGGAGGCATCAATGTTGCTCCATGATTTAATTAACCATGTTTTTGCTAACTTATTGGCCATCCTTAGATGTCTAGAATGCCCAAACCATCTTGATCCTTTTGACTAATGCAAGTAGTTGTTATACTTTATGGAATACTTGGAATGAAGGTTTAATGCCTTGAGGATTTTAATGTGTGTTGTGTTTTGATTAGCAGGTGGAGATCTATGAGGGTATGAAGAAGTTCAAGCATGAACAAGTGTGAACGCAAGAGGATTTATTCACATACTTTTTGGAGATATTTTTAGAGAATAAGTTATTAGTTATTTTTAGCTATTTTTAGCTATTTTTGTAAATAAAGCAAAAGCACACTATTTTTAGTGTGGCCCTCATGTATCTTCCATCAAGGACATAATATGAATTGCCTATAAATACGCATGCTCTCATAGAGTGTCCATGAGAGCATGTGGGGGGAGATTGGACCCAATCTTGTATCGTCTCTTTTCTTCTCTCTCTCTTTTGTCTATTTGCTGCATGTGTGCTCTGCGGGATACGATCGACAACAGTGGTATCAGAGCCAAGATGTCCCCAGACCATAGAGATGCTAGAGCAGTAAGTCTGTAAGAACCATGTCTTCTATATTGTGCGAGCGCAACTTCGCAGAGAAGAAGAACGCTACCACGCTCAGAAGAACGCATCGGCAACGCGGTGAGACAATCACATCAGGCAGGATCTCTGGAAATCTCGTTAAAAAGTCCGCCCGTGCACAGCAGAGAACTAGCCGGATTCTCCCGTGAACAACGCAGGCCTCGTCGTAGTTTTGAAGATGCCCGCGCTCTCCCATAACCCACACTTTTGGGGGCGTTTGCCGCGGCCAGAGAATTTATCTCAGAGAGAGTTGTTTTGAAGTGCTGCTCGAAATTCTCGAAAATTTCCCTGCTCAGCGCACTTCACGTGTCATTTGCTCAGCGGACTTCACGTGGCAACGACAAAGGGAAAGAGCTTTTATTCTTTTCGTTTTGTTGTATTGGAGGAGTGGAGCAGTCATGAAGACCCCACAGATACGATGGCCGCGTCCCACGAGAGACAGCGCTTTGTATCTCAGTTTCCAGCGTTCCCACAGCTATATAATATTTCCAAATATGTGGACAGTGGGATATGATGCATATCTGCGCGCATCCATCTTTGGTGAAAGGAGATCAAAGGCATACGATTTCGTTTTCTGTTTCTTTTGTGAATCCATCTCTCAAAGCTTTAAGAATTAGTTGATTACACCAATTTCTTTCCACTCTTTTGGCCATAGCTTGAGCATCCAAGCTCCAATTTCAGAATTCTTTGTTGCTATAGACATGTCTTTCTGAGCACTTTCCATGGAGTTGCTATACACCATACTTTGGCTTCAGTTTCTCATCATCTTCATAATTTTTAAGTTTGCCATACCTTTCAACAACCCTCTTTCCGATCATCGTTTTGAAGCATCAACTTTTGGAGATGTATTGGAAAGCTATTCTGACAAAGTGTGGACCCTCTTCGGTACTTACACACACATGCGAGTTTTTCTTTTGAACCTCCTGATAAGTATCTTGTCAATTTACATGCATCGTTGCATTCTTTTTGCACAATTTAGACACAATTTGTTTTGTATGCCGCATGTATTTTTATTGCAAGGACAAGTATTTTCTTGCAGGTTTGGATTGAGTTTATGAGTTTCACGCTTTATTTTTCGAGCGTTGCTGTAGTATTCAAACTTCCCCTTGCCTGCATATGGGATTAATCCGAGCCCACGCCTATGCAATCTAAAGGATGTTTCTCTCTCATGCCAATTTTCGAATTCTATCTTCCTTTTTAGAGAACAACGATTATTTTCTTGTTTCTACACTTAAGGATTCTTTTATTTATCCAATACGTCAATATGATTGCACCTTTTTGGCTCTAACTTGAGCATATTACCTTTAATTTTTTGAGATTTTTATGGCTATGGGAAGTTATCTCCAATCTCTTTCTATAGAGTGGCTGCAAAATATCTTTTGAGCTTCTCTTCCAAGATCAAAAGAATTTGGATTTTACCTATTCATCATCAACAAACCTTTTCTAATCATCTTTTCGAAGCCTTGATTCTTGAAGGCATATTGTCATGCTATTCTGATAAAGGGTGGATCATCTTCAGCACCTACACACATCAGCAAATTACTTTGTAACCATCCAGATACGTTTTTTGTCAATTTATATGCATAGTTGTCTTCTTTTTGCATCCACTTACATTATGGACATGCATGTTTTGCATCGTACATGGAATATACACATCATTTAGACATGGTTTGTCTTGTATGGTGCATGAATTTTTATTGCAGGGACAGGTATGTATTTTTCTTACAGGTTAGCGAGGAGAAAACACTATATTTGTCAGGGTGTGTAATCCCCTTTTGGTCTCTTTGTGCATAGATTATGCCTCTTGGCATCAATATCATGGAATTATTTGTCGGAAATTTTCCGGTTTTCAAAATCACGCCGTTATGCTGCCAAAATTTTTACAAAATTCATATGCACATGCATTCAAGTATAAAATCATGATTAATATATCGACTATTATTTTATCACATCAAGATATTCATTTTTATCATCACTTTTGGATTGCATTTTGACTTAAATCCTGCCTATCATTCACATTCACATTAAATTCCAGTTTTCCAGTTCCATGCATGTTTTTTATTTACATGGCACATGCCTATGATTGTTCAGTGATGCGGCATGTGATTTGACCATCCATGTCTACTTTATTCTTATCAACTGAGGTCAGTTGCCCGTCAACTGGGCGGCATGTTATACTTTATGGAATACTTGGAATGAAGGTTTAATGCCTTGAGGATTTTAATGTGTGTTGTGTTTTGATTAGCAGGTGGAGATCCATGAGGGTATGAAGAAGTTCAAGCAAGAGGATTTATTCACATACTTTTTGGAGATATTTTTAGAGAATAAGTTATTAGTTATTTTTAGCTATTTTTAGCTATTTTTGTAAATAAAGCAAAAGCACACTATTTTTAGTGTGGCCCTCATGTATCTTCCATCAAGGACATAATATGAATTGCCTATAAATACGCATTCTCTCATAGAGTGTCCATGAGAGCATGTGGGGGGAGATTGGACCCAATCTTGTGTCGTCTCTTTTCTTCTCTCTCTCTCTCTTGTCTATTTGCTGCATGTGTGCTCTGCGGGATACGATCGTCAACAGTAGTCCATTCACTTTTTGGGATACCCTTTTTGTTAGGGTCACCCATAGAAAGAAAGTTCTTGCAAATTCTCTCTAGCTTGAATATCTCTTGATCTTTTGGTCTCTAGTATGAGAGAAGTCAACTGGCAAAGAGAGAAGGAATGTGTTAATCACGATAGCTCACACAACTAGATTAATTTGTATACCTTTCCACTACGTTAGCTTGCTCTCAAGCTTAGAGAGAGCCCAATTCCATCACTGCCCCATCAAAATGTTGAATCCCATTGGAATACCTAAGAAGCAAAAGATTTGATCATTAGGTGTCAACTAACAACCATGTTCAATGAGAAATTGAGGAGGATGGCCTATAAATTCCCTTAAAGTGGTTTTAGAATGATTGATTTTGGATCCCAATGCCTTAGAAAAAGTATTGAGATAATTCTAAAAGGTGTCAATGATGAACATGTCATTATGCATAGACGTATCATGATCATCTAACCTTGATTAAGAGGTAGATTGAGGCCCTCAATATGACCTAAGAGAGTTTCATGGTGGACAAGGCAAGTGAGACCATCCACCACGATAGCAAAGAGAAGAGTGGCCAACCAACACCCTTATTTGATAGAATGTTTTAATCTAATTGCATGAAAGATGTTAGCATTGATGTTTATCTAAGCAGTTGCATTTCCTATTAGAGGAGATATCATCTTAATGAGTTTCTTGGCTAGATCCCAAGTCTTTCAACGATTGGAGAATGAAGTCCTATTCAAGCTTATCATAAGATTTCTCGAAGTCAATCTTAAGGAAAAGGACACCTTACACTATTTCCTCACCAAAAACTAGATCTTCCCAAACATCAATGATAGCCTTGAGGATGGACCACCCCTTAATGAACCCTTTTTTATCCTCACTGATCGAGTTTGGAAGATGACAGGTAATAAGGTTTGCAATCACCTTTGCCATGATCTTGTAGCTAGTTTGCAACATCATAATCAACTACCAATTTTCAATACTATTTTCTCTTCATTTTTTGTCAATGAGCTTGATGATGTCCTCATTGAGACACTTTGGAAGCACTGCATAGGAAATAGCCTCTTACCACACCAAATGTAAAGGTGTGGTCACCACATGCTTGAAGATCTTCAAGAACTCATTGGTATGGTCATCCAACCCTAGGCTCCTGCCATAAGGAAGGGAAACATTTACCTCCAGAATCGTAGCATTCAAGGTGGGAGCTTTGTGAAGAGCTTTCAAGTTTTGGGGGATTTTTTTGGGTAAATGTGTGACTGCATGCTAGCCATAAAATTTCTTTTGTTAGGAGAAAGAAGTGTAGAAACCCCTAAAAGCTAGGAAAAGTGGTTGACAATCAATATACTATTTTCTTAATCCGTTTTGAATCCAATACCATTGGCATCCATCATGAACAAAATCGCTTCTTTGGATTGGTTCTTGTTGAGAAGGTTGCACATCTATTTAGTACGCTCTGCCCTATCTACCCACCAAACTTTAAAGTATATTTGTAGGTCATTTCTTTAAATTTATTCTTTGTATCTCATCATGCTTCTTACTTTTTCTAGTACAGTCTTGTATTGTGAGTGGCCTTTGTTAAATTCTACCTCAAGATGCCATAGCCTCAGATAAAGGTTTTCCCTCTTAGCATGATGAATCGCTTGAAGAATTTATGAGCCCTAGACAAGATGTAGTGAGTTTGCATGAGCACCATCCAACACATGGCTAGTGAGGAGGAGGCAAACGCCCAGTTCCAAGCCTCAATAATATCACATTGGATCGAGGGGAGAGAGAAAGTGGTCGGATTTGCGTGAAACCAAGGGGCTTTTTGCTCCTTCAAGAGGATGGATTGGGCATGCATCAGATTGAAAGCATTGAACAGATGCCCATAGATTTATTTTTTGAAAATTCATGTGAGAGTGATAAATATACAGCCATGCCCATAAACAACAATTGAAATGATAGAATTATCATCTAATAGAGAAATGCATGTGAAGAACTAAGCTATCCATGAAAAGCGGAGGAAGAATTAAGGCATCCTTGATGGCCTAAAGAAGAAGATGTAATCCAAAGCTCTTAAAAAGAGCTTCACATCATGAAGGTGATGAGCCTCCAAGGTTTCCATGAGATCGTCAAGTTCTGATACCAATGTTAAAGAAATCTAGTCTCCATTCTAGAGAAAGATGATCTATAATGCTCCACCAAATTGGATATTACATAGATTCTCTCAATAACAAGAGTCCACATATCGATGTGCAATCTTCACCATTGCTTTTACACCTTCCACTACACTCTCATACTTTTGAATTGTAATTTAGCAAACATTAAATTGAGTGGAAGATTCTAAAAGGCTCTGGAGCTTTTTTGGAAAAATACTCTTCATATGCTTCTTGTTAGGATTCAACCTAAGTTCTGCTCCTTTCCATCGAATGGACTTAGCCATTAAGCTGAGCTCATAACTTGTTTAATACACAAAAAGTTTCTAATGTTATTCTAGTTCGAATCTCAGGAATCCATTTTATAACCAATAAACATGAATCAACTAAAGAATTCAAGCTTAGGGATCCATGGGACTCATTGAGCAAGAACAAAGAAGGTAGAGCTTATGTGGTTGATTATCCTCGTAAAATTTGTGGTGGAGCCTTATTATGTAAGAACTTTTAGATTGGTTGCAAAGACCTACGTAGCCTTTCTTTTCCTATCCTTGTGGCATCCACACATAGCACTGCCTCATTCAACTTAATTTTTTTTGCCTCATCCAATTAGTGGAAAGAAAGCCCTATTTGGTGAGACAATGGTTGTTCATCTGTTTTGTGGGATTTCATTAAAAGTGGAACATTGCAAGGATTTGGATGAAAATATGTGTGGTCAACTTCGAGGAGACCCAAAGAGTGGTTGATTGAGAAATCTCTACTCTCTCTAGATACAAGGATCCTTGATGGTAATAGATCCTCCCCTTTTAGGCACCACAACATGTTTATTTTAGAGAATGAAAGGTTTGAAAATAGATGGGCCTCTAGTGAAGGGGACAAAAAAGGTTGTAAACGAAATTATAATAAAAAACAAGAATATAAAAACAAAAATGGTTATAAACCTTTTTTCTGGAAGCAAACGAAATTATAATAAAAAACAAGAATATAGAAACAGTATAGGTGAGATACAATGAAGGGCAAAAGCTTAAGTGCCTTGCCTAAGAGAGACAAAAATATGTAAAAGGAGAACCAACGAGTTGAGCTCAAAAGCTTGATACGTTTTTCATCTCCTTCATATACGAGCCACATACTTTTGAGCTTTTTGTTATCTAGAACAAAAACGTTTTCTAGGTTAAACATTGTTGGTGGCGGGGGAGGGGGGGTGTTGGTGTTGTAGTTTATGTCTTTTCTGGCAAGGAGATGATTCAAGGGATTTCTTTATATTGTTCTCTTGATGAACAACGAAGGATGGAAGCAAAGACCGAAGGATCAAGAGCAGAGAAAATTGGAAAAAATATCTATAAACTTTATGTGGATAGGGGACCACAACAAAAGGAGGGTTCCCGAAATTAGGTCTTTTTGTATCAGCCAAAAGGAGTGTGGGGTTCTAGGCATTATCGATATTGACATCATGGCTGACAAGTTGGTGGCAAATTGGATCATCACGGCTTGGTGTAATAGTGAAACCTATTGGGCAAAGCTCACTTTCAAGAATAAGAATGTGATTACGCTAGTGGGTCTCCCTGGTTGGAAGGACTTTGACCTCCTTATTCATTTACTCTCCTTGATTCGGATTTCCCCTAAAGGCTTGAATCTTGTGTGTTCCCCGTGGAAGAGTTTGAATAAGTTCAAGAAATCTATCAGAATCATAGAGAATTGGAAATGGGCAACAGGAATCAGACAAAGTAAATCACTCTAGTTTTCGATCACGGGCATTAGGTGTGTGGCCTCTTGGAACCTCCAACATACTAAGAGGCACTAGAACAAGCACTTTAGATAGTGGAAACACCTATGGATGTTAGATTTATTTAGAACTCCATGGTCTACCATTAATATACCTGCATTTGGTCGAGGACCCTAGCCGGTTCAAGGACTAGAGCTCGGGGGATCCAAGGCTCTAGCACGGCTTCAAGGTTATTCCATCTCCTCAGAGTGGCCATATGAGGAGTGTTTGGACCTTAGAGAAGATTCTAGAGGTGCCAAGGGCAAGGGCTATTTAAGGTTGGGAGGAGAGTGGCGGGTAGCTAATTGGGATCTTTCATTTGGTATCAGAGCTTGAGTGAGAAAGGGGAAAGTCTTAGAGAAGAGGCCACTTGATCATCTTCTTGAGAAAGACTAGGAGGATATTTTTCGTGGAGCTCGCAAAAAAGACAAAGGAGCAGCTCGCATGCACACGTAGGGGGGAGGTTTTTCGTGGCCTTGAAGGAGAAGAACCGCCTCGATTCGCTGTAGCAGGGAAGCAAAAAGATATTGTATAGCCATCCGTTGGCTGTTCTTCCATAGAGAGGTAAGTATGTACTTCAATCTTTCCTTTTTCCAAAGGATAGGAAGCTGACGTCGGAGGGATTGAACTCGATACCTCCTAGATAGGAGGCGCATGTGCTACTAACTGCAGCGCATGTTGTAGTTGTGTATATGGTCGCTGCCGTTGCCTACAAACGCTGATGAAAAGAGAAAAAAAAAGTCGACACTTCATTTTCTTCTCTGAGTCACTTCTGAAACACCTTCCTAGGTGCACGAAAATAGCCATATCTTGAGCTAGGAAGATCCAAATTCAAAAATTCAAAGTGTTATATATTCCTTGCTTCAAGAGCTTTTAGTAGACATGACCATCTGTACAGACCTTGGAAGTTGACTGAATGTATCATGAGGGAGTCTTTAGGCATGAATGAATTCTTATTTCTTTCATAGATGTTTTTGGACATGGTTTCTTTTCATAGGAGATAATTTTCCTCATAATTATCTTCATTTAAGATCGTAAAGAACATATCAAATCTTAAATTTCTTATAGAAAATGAAGTAGAAGAAGGGAAGAAGATCATGTTCATACCTACTCTATTAGGATGCATTAGATGTTGAGATTCTTCATTGATTGCTTGTGTTGAATGCGTTTATGATTGATTAAAGAGTGAATATTCAATTGTACATGGACGTTCATTAGTGCATTTATTATTATTCTTTTTTATTGAAATTCGGTTGTATGAATTTGAAGATACAATTAGTATTACAACTAGTTGTTTACAAGAGAGTGAATGGATGTATGCATTGAAAGAAAAATATGATTTTGGTTATTTGTGGACATTAATTTGCATGCACTCACCAAAGAATTTGTCCCAATAATCAATTTACATATCCATATAGTTCTATCGATTTAAGCATTTAGAACTTTCTATATCTGTTCTGTTAGAACTAGAACCAATGCATAATTTTCTTGTTGTAAATAAATAAATTCATGATGAATGATTTGTTGCACATGAATCTTTTTATTACTCATGTAACCATATTTAAGCATACCACTTCATTATATGGTTTTATTATAGGTGAGTTAGCTCAAATGCATAGCAAAAGCATGAAAGTATCTTTAATTTGTTGTTTGAGCAACTTGAAACGGTACTGCTGCAAGTTGTGATAATCATAAAGTCATGTAGGAAGATCCAATTGCCATGAAAATTTGTATGATCGTACGTGATATAGTTTTTAACCTACTCACCAATGTTTACGTTTTTTGGAGTTATTTTAGTAGGCCAAAGGATTCCAATACTTCAGATCTGTTGTCTCTTGGAACACTCTCTGGAATGTTGACAGGGGTGTCTTGTCAGAGTCATATCTCTTTGTGGAAATATTCATTTGGAGAGTTTTTCATTGGGTTTTAAAGCTTACATACTATAGGTTTGATTCTCTGAATTTCATTACATTTGGATGTTTGACTAAAGAGAAAAGTGAAATTCTCTCTGTTCATTGTGTAGGGAGATTTCTCTAGCAATTTGTTGCAGGTGTGCAGAAACGTGGGTGCTGCTCTCACACCACTTGGCCAAATAATATGAAATTTGGAAATGTGCTGGAGCACCGTCTTTCAATAGACATATATAAATTTCATATGATTTAAATACGTTTTGAGGAGTGTAAGGGCTATTTTAGCTCTCTGGTCCCTCTGTAGAGGACTCGCTAGACAAGTACGCAGAGGTCTGGTCATTTTGCCATTTCGCTTTCATGGAATGGGCAATTAGAGAAAACACTTTTGCACATGTTATGGAGCTATGTCATCTTATTTCTCACCAAATTTGAAGTCATTTGGAATTCATTTTGGGAGTCTATGATTATAATCTTCCCTCTGATCTAATTTTTGAGTAGTGAAAAATATGTAGATTTTGCAGACACTAGTTTGCTTGTTTCTCTTGGTTGGAGTGTGATATTCAAGTGAAACGTTTCATACAAATAGGTGATTAGATAAGATTTCCAATGACCCAACTTTCACTGAATTCCAAGTTCATTTGACAGGTCTATGTACTGGATCGTGGGAGCTATGTCTCACTCCCAAGACCTCTTGTACATAGGTATAGGTTTGCAGAATTTTGGTCATAAATTCATGAACATAGATCCAATTCATTTTATTTCACTTGGAGATGAAATCTTGCTTTTAGGGTTATGTGTATACCAAAAAGCAGCATTTTTGGATATATTTAAGTATTTCTAATGTTCTGGTAGTTTTGCAGGTATTACACTTTTTGACATAAGAAGTTAGAGGAAGTTATCGAAGACTTTAAATTGTAACTTTTAGAGAAAAATCACTTGGATTTAGCATGTAGTAGATTGATAATTTTTATAGGATCATTTATTGGCACTTTTGGAAATTTATTAGTTTGTATAGCTTATACTTGGTGCTTATCACCTGATGTATTTTAGGAAATTGCCATTGCTTATATTGTCATCTTGTAGACTTGTATAGGACTTGGGTTTTGTTGAGTGATCAATGTATGGGATTGAGAGAGGATCTAGAGTACATCTTGTAATTCATGTTTTACATGAGCGACCTATCAATTAGGAATATCATTATTTCGGTATTACCTTTGTGCATTCACATGACTTATTAGTTGTTCTATGTTTTTCTTTTTAGAATGAATCCCGATGAGGTTGTAACACCCATGGAAGAGGTCGAGCTTGAGCGACCTTATACTACGGATATTACGAATCTCAATGCTAAAGTTAGAGGCATGTAGGATACCCTTCAGAAGATCCTCCAAGCAAGAGGTGCCACCCATTGACACACCTATGCAGGTGGAAGTTCCATCTGCTGAACCATCTAGTTCACAAATACCCTTGATGGATGTGGGGGCTTCTTCTGGTAGAGATGTTAGATGGCAAGTGACACTACAACGAATACGTGCGTATAGTGAGGGTTAAGGCGACATAATTTTGTCGCTATAAAATTGCAACATGCATCGTAATTAGCGTCGCCCGTGGACCGTCGATTAAATGATGCATAACACGATGGTTTTTGCGACCTGTGACCCGAGGGGATTGCGACGCTCCCATACGTCGCTAAAATGACGCTATTTAAAAGCATCGCATAAGCGAGGCTTTTGTGCATTGCATAGGCGACCATGCTTGCCGTCGCATAAGCGACACTAAAAGATGTGGCTTATATGACGACGAATAGCATCGCTTACACGACGGTCTGTTGACGGACAAAAATTAAAACGTTGGAGGCTCTGTGATCGGCATTTTCATGCATCCGATCGAAGAGGTCTCCAACGTTCGCAATTGCGCTGCGCTTACGAGCTGAAGCAAGTATATGCAGAATTGTTGTTTTGCCTAAGCTCTCTCTTATTGTCTCCCTCTGTCACTGTTTCTCTCTTTCTACATCTTTCTCTCTTTTAATTCTCTCTCTCTCTAGATCTCTCTCTCTCTCTAAATCTCTCTCTCTCTCTCTATCTCTCTCTCTCTCTCTTTTCTTTCTCTCTTTATTGCAGGTTATTCAAGAAGCTAACCAAGCAAAAAGTATGGCTAACAACTGTAAGTACAATTTCTATTCTTTGTAGATCATTTGAAATGTGTTAGTTTCATTACATAACATACTCACAGTTATTGATATGCACTTATACACTTATATATGATGAAGATGCACTTTCACACATATACATACATACACATGCACATACACACACATATATACACAGAGATACATGTGCACATACACTTAGACATACACACATATACACATGCATATGCACAAACATTCCTACAACCACATAAAAAGACTTACATGCATGCATTATTGCATATATATATATATATATATATATATATATATATATATATATATATATATATATATATATATATATATATATATATATATATATATATATATATATATATATATATATATATATATATATATATATATATACACATACACACATTAACATATATGCAAATACATGTATATGCACATCTACATGCATGCACATTCACATGCATGCACATGGATGCAAATGGAAATTCATCCACATACACATGCATGTTTCATACATATACACATGCATATACATACACATGCATATACATATACACATATACATATACATATACATATACATATACACACATACATATACATTCATATACATGCATATACATATACACACACATACATATACATGCATATACATATACACACACATTAGGAAAAAAGGTGAACCCTGGATGGGCCTTTTAGCTCAAGGAGTGATTAGTGATGGACCAATCAGAAGAGGGTGGTGGCCACAGTCTATACCCTATAAAATACTAGGCTGAAGGGGGAAGAGGGGACAAGATTCCTCTATGTTCAGGGTTGTCTTCTAGAGAGAGAAGAAATCTCATAATCAGGCTGGGCCCAAAAATTCAAAATTTTTTAAAAGTTGTAAAACTCATCATAATACCATTAAATGACCTCCATATCACTTTTCAGGGTCAAAAGTGCTATTTTTGACTTCTAATTCAAAATCCGTGCATGTTTGTGAACTAAAAAAGTGACTTTTTTCAAAATGACTCAAAAAACTCTATTTTCCCTCTTCAAACTTCCATTTTCATACCCAAAACCCAAAAAGTCATATTTTTCACCTCTATTCCCTCCATACCATACAACAGAAGCACTGTTTCTCCTCCTACCATTCTCCCAACTTCTGCAGCAATGACAACAACTCTTACTCCCATGGAAAGCTCTAGAGCTCGTAGGAGACCAAAAGACGAAGTTCACACAATGACGTGCCACAACATCAAAACAATGGAAGGAAGTTGGCTACCACAAGAATTTTGCAAAGCTGCATGGGTGTACATGCAGCCATCTGGACTTGGTCCTCATCGTGTTCGAGATCGTGGAAATTTGTATCTTCATTGGAAAGGTAAGCTCTTAGGCTTCAAGCAGCAAACACATGGTGGGATGGTTGCTATTGTACAACATGTCTTCACAGTTTCAACCATGAAGTTAGAAAACTCCAATAGAATTAGATATCCAATCCATTGTGAGTATTTCTATTTTCTCAATGCTTCATGGTGTTAAATGTCTTAATTACTCATCTCATATGTTTTTCATTGCTACAGTCATATTTCCTTCTAGTTTAGTGGAAGAGCAACCACTTCATAGTCTCACAGGAACTTTCAAAGCATTACATGCAGACATTGGGGCATTAGTGTTTCCAGATGTACCTCCTGCTAAAATTATTCCTGAAAGGATCTTCTTTTACACTCACAAGTACATTGTTCATTCCACAGATGGTGAATATGGAAGGTTGGAGATTATCAAAGTTGACTCTCTTCTTAGTTTAGAGT
Source organism: Ceratopteris richardii (assembly GCA_020310875.1). Lineage (NCBI taxonomy): Eukaryota > Viridiplantae > Streptophyta > Polypodiopsida > Polypodiales > Pteridaceae > Ceratopteris > Ceratopteris richardii. The sequence continues at coordinate 84,751,633 of CM035424.1, read as the reverse complement.
GGCCAAAACCTGATTTTTGGTCCATATCATCTTTCAAGCGTAAGATGGTGATGGACATACATAACTCTTTGAAATTCACACGAGTATCTAGATCAATAGGTCTTCATTGGACTCTACCAATCCATTGCTTTGTTTTCATATTTCAAGGCATTCCTTTTGTAGAAACTCTTACAATGTTCCTATGTAAAGATATTACATACGAAGCAGTAGAAGGATTGTTAGGGGAAAACTGGGGTTATGTAGAAGGATTGTCAAAAGGGGATAGATATCGTTGTAGAATTGGTGACATAGGTATAGGGTTTCACTATTTAAAACATCGCACCTCATTGTACATCAGATTTTATTATGATCGTTGGATGTGTAAACTAGGAGAGTGGATACCTTTGCAAAGCTCGGAGGGATCTTTAGCTTCATTTGAAATTAATGTGAAGTTACCAAACAATGATATGGAGGTGGTTTTAGTTAATCAACATTGGAACTTGGCCAACTTGAGAGAGCACTTGCTTATCATGGGATATGATGATCTTCATGATATCAAATTTCGAATACGAGGGAACAAGGTAAGAGTTGTATTCCATATATATATATATATATATATATATATATATATATATATATATATATATATATATATATATATATATATATATATATATATATATATATATATATATATATATATATCTTATTCTATCACTATTGTTCATGATTTGAAAATGTTTTACTCTTTTATGAATTGTCCACAGATTGGAAAGAGATTGGAAGACAAAATCAAGGTTCTTGCAGATTGGAGCATGGATGGAACTGACATTTCATTGTCATAACTCTTTTTTGTAAAGATACTGTGAAACCTGTAAACAAACCTATTTTTGCAATGAAAAATTTTTCACATTTGCTTCAAGGATATTTTGGCCACATTCTACTTGTAGTTGTACATTCTCAAGGTTTTTCTTGAAAGAGCATTCTTATTGTTTATTTCCTTTGATGTGATCTCAAATGTCAAAGTTTTCCTTTTCAAGACTCTTATGTTTTAATTTAAGGAAAAGTCACTTCTATGAAAAAGTGGGACCCATCACTTAAAAATTCTAGAATAGTTATAAATAGGAGTCCTCTCTCCTCATTTATCACTTTTGCAACCACATTGAGTGTTAGAACAGTCTGCATTTGCAAGCTATGGCTTCCACCTCTGTACCTACTAAGAGTGCACGCCACAAGTTTCTAGAATTTTTGGAGGATTCAGATTATAAAGGTCAACATGACCTATATGATCTTCTCTCCAAGGTTCCTGACCTCCATGGAACCGTGCAAATGAATGCCGATGCTTTGGAGGAGCTACTTCAATATATGCAAGTTCATATATTGCATTTCTCCATTGAAATACCACCATATGATGGAACTTGGGTTCCATGTGACCTTCTCACCTACATTCACAAAGGTGATGAGGCTTTTGCAACACGATTGAAACGGTTCCAGGTAATTGCAGAGGAAGCAGGGCACCTTCTTGATGAAACTCTGCCACTTATAAGGAAATTGAATAGGAAACGCAAGATGGGTGCAAAATATCTTTCATTCATTTCTGCCACAATTTTCTTTGTGAATGAGGAACCAGACCCAATTCCTCATGAGATCCCTCATCTTCTTACAAGTGGTTTTGTCGAGGATAAAAAGGAACCACCTCAAGAACCCTTGAATCTCCTATTAGAGAGAGAAGCTATTGAGAAAACTTATCCTCTTGGTGTGGATGATAAGTTGAAAGAAGTGTCTAAGCCATCCACCTCTTCGGAGCCAGAAGCAACTATTCCAGAGGTGGAGATTGAAACTTTTTCAGTGGTTCTTGTCGAGGGACAAGAATATTTGTTTTTACATGATGTAGAGAAGGCATTTGGGCTACGGCTTGATGAATACCTAAGTTTGTTTTGTACTTTGTCAGAGTGTTCTTTGGATAGTAGCTCTGAGTTGTTGGAGAAAAAGTGTTTGCCATTTGGTGACTCAGTGGCCGACACAATAAAATTGGTTTGTAATGACATACTCACAAGTGAACATGAACATATCACAGAAGAACAATTTAATAATGCACAAGAAAGGATATTGGAATCAAAAACTCCCGCCTCACCAGTTATCGAGCAGAGTGGGATGTCCCACTCCAGCATTAATTTACAACTTCAAGAGAGAGGAGAAGAAGAAGATAGAGTTCAGGATGTAAGTATCTTCAATTCATGTCATTCATTCTTACAAACACATGCAGCTACTAATCATAAAACTTTGTGCAGGAGGTGATTGAAGTCGACAAGTTCGCAGCAAGGAGCGGAGGTGATCGAGTGGCTCGTGGAGGTGCCTCATCCCTTGCAAACTACATTGGGAAACTTCCCAAAGACCATTTTGTAATTATCCATAAAGAGTTCAATCCTCAGGGCCACTTCATGACATGGTGTCTAAAGGCCTTAAGTAAATTGCTTTGTTTATCAACCATTACACAGGGGAGTAATTGTATCTTTTTAGTTAAGAAATCCCTTGTAACTACAACCTTAGGTTCCAACTTCCGTGGAAAGGTCTTAGGCCAAATAGGTATATCTCTAGATCTAGGTGTTAGAAATGTTGATCAAATAGCAAACTCAATTTTGACTTACACCCTACCCATGGCTTTGGAGCGTCGAAAGAGAGTCATTGCGAAACTCAAAGCCAATTGATGTAAACAATTGAATTAATATCAAATTTTCACTTTGCTTTATTTACAATTGTCTCAAGTATTTCTTTTTCAGTATATTATCTAAAATTCTTTTGGACCTGCATGTGATGTATTGATGTCATGTAGGGCATTGGGAGGACCTTTATTTCATTCTTTTGGACTCTTGATCATTGGGTATGGCCCCCATTAAGGTCTTGTAGGGCATTGGGAGGCCAAATAAGGCTCTGCCACAGAAACGCGGGAGAAGGCCCTGCAAAACGTTTGCAGGGCCTTCTCCCACATTTCTGTGGCAGGGCCTTATTTGGCCTCCCAATGCCCTAGAAGACCTTAAATGGGAGAAAGAAGGTCCAAAAGAATGAAACTAAAGATCCTTACATGAGACTGAACCTTCACTAGATGGATATTTTCAAGAATGCAAATGTTCTAAGTTTCAAAATGCTCTGCTCATATGTTTCAAAGGTATAGGGAGGTCAAAATTTGTTCATATTAACTACCCATGAACTAGCTTTACTAGTCATGATCCTTCTTTCATATTTCAAAGGTTTTGTAGGGCATTAGGAGGCCAAATAAGGCCCTACCACAGAAATGCGGGAGAAGGCCCTGCAAACGTTTTGTAGGGCCTTCTCCCGCATTTCTGTGGCAGGGCCTTATTTGGCCTCTCAATGCCCTACAAGACCTACATGACCTTAAATAAAAAAGAAATTTCAGTATAGGGATATCATCACTAGATCAAAATGACAAGATAAGAAAACAATCATTCATATATGAGAGATTATCACAAGAAAACACATGGAAATGTAAAATGACTGCTCATGTTTCATTCTAAATAATGAGATTATAAATGGAAGAGGGAAAAGTGCTAATGTTTCATTGAAAATGGCAATATTTACAAAAAATCTCTTGTCCACAGAGATCAATTACAAAACTTCGCTACGATCACCCCTAATTCTCCTAGCTAACTGTATGTCCTTCGGTTGTATAGTGACTCGCTTAGCATGGATGGCGCACAGGTTGGAATCCTCTAGCATTGATATAAAAAATGCTTCAGCTGCCTCTTGTAAAGCTTCTAAAGCTAGAGCTTGGATCCTTAACCCTGCACAATACCTTTGTAACTCTTCTTTGACCACCCTTGCAAAGGGTCTTCTAGGTATGAGAAGCTCACCTGTCTTTTGATAGTGCCTTATCTCTGCAAATGCCTTCGTATATCTTCTTCTTCATTGTGGTGCTCTAGCTTGTGGTGGTGGTGGTCTTCGTTGGACATTCTCTTGTGCTCTTGGTTGGGGTGGTCTACGACGAGGTTGAAAGACTTTCTTCTTCCGTTGCATGCGACTTGAGCTTTCTCCTTGTTCAAGATGTTGTTGCTGGCTTTGCTCCCTCTCTTGATCATTGGGTATGGCCCCTTGATTTGATGGTAGTGTCTTTCCCGCTATAGTAACCCTATGATTTGTAGGTATTTCTTCGTTACCCCATGGTGGCAATGTTTGACTCTCATCACTTGATTGTGAGCGTTGTTGAGACACATCCTCATGCGATTCATCAAAATCATCATCAGAAACTACCTGTCTATGAGCACGCTCCTTCAGCCTTGTCTTTGTTGGTCTCTTTGGTGATGGAGGCTCATCATATGATGATGGTGGTGATTGTATTTACGGCCTCTTCCCTGGATTGCCCATGTTCCACTTGTTCATGCAACTGTTCACTCCCAGAGGTATGGCCACCACCTATTTTGCGATGGGATGCAGAGCGCGAGACACTACGTCGCCTTTTGTGGTGATTCATCCATGGTGGCTTCTGAGTGCCTTGCACATAGGTAGGAAAGTTAATGGAATCCTTCCTTGCAGTTTTCTTTGTTCGTGCCATCCTCTATAGTGCTAGAATGTTGAAATGAGACAATGAGTATCCTTTTATAATGTTTCACTTAAAAAGGTTCTGTTCACATCTGAATGGACAAAAAATAGTTTAAGATTAAAAATTACCTGAAAAAATTGCAAACAAGAGATTAGTGTGTAGCAAACCTTATGAATTATTCAGAAAATGCCATGAATGTATTAAATGACTTCACTTCCATGATGAACCCTGTCGTGTTCTTGTAGCCTGCCATTGAGCATGACGTAAAGGTCCCAATGATGACTTCCATTTTTCACTAGCTAAGTTGTGTTGATTAGATCTTGCAAGTTTTGCAACTTTCGACTCCTTGGCTCCTTCCATTGCATATGTCCTTGAAAATGCAGTACGATAAAACCAATTAAACATCTCTTCCATATAGTTTGATTGCATTGCACCACCACCATGTCGTGTGTTCTTGAAGTAAACACCTCTAGCCTTGTAATGTGACTTCTCCATTCCTTGTGTACTAAAAATCTCCAATGAACCATATCGATGCATAAAAAATGCTCCATGTGCAAATAAAATATGCTGAAATGATATAAGTACATATAACACAATCTTATCAACAAGAAAATTGAAAAAATAAGAAAACTTACAATGTAATGTGTAATATTGCTCTCTCCCCAAGATAGGATGAAACACTTTGCAAACTCCATTAATGTATCTTGAAACAACTGACGGTCATTTTTGTTGGAGCTATTAAGACTCATTAAACCTACCAACTTATCTAAGCATGACCAAACCTTCTTTCGCCTATTACTAAGGTCAATTTGAGAATCGTTATCAGTGGTGATCATGCACAAGTCTTTCCATAGCTCCCTGCATTCATTTTTCTTAGGGCTTACACCTGTTCTGAAAAATTTTCTTGCCTTCTTCCCTGTCATTGACACTTGTTGCAAACTATTTTGCGATTCACCAGGTTTTTTGACAACTAGAGTTACATTACCACCATGACAACCAATCGAATAAAGCAACTCTTCCAATTTTTTGATTGCTTGTACAGATTTATCAATTGGCTTCATGGAAAATGCATATTCTATGTGGAGCTTCAATAATCTATCAAATATTCTCAAAAGCATGCAATGTGCAAAAGTGAACATTAACTAATGGAAATGGAATAATGGGATTCCAATCTTTATCTAATGTGTCACGGTTAGCTATTTCTAACATTGGACACCTTAACAAAGGTCTATCCCATTCCGTGGAAGTAGGTGCATCTATGTATTCATCTAAGCTAGATAGTACTTTTTGTTGTCCCTTTGTTACTTTGTAGCTTCGAGTACAAAATGGACATGGATAACGAGCAGATGCACCTTGCTTGCAACCTAACATGCATTTGATAGTTTTTAAATCCCCACCCAAGTGCCAATCTATCTCAAAATCACCAAAGTTTTCTATGTGGAGCTTTGCACCATGAATTTGAGAAAGTATTACTTTAGTGATCCATGGGGTCCTACTAAAAATCCATGAAAGAACATCATTGGATTCTTTAGGTACTTCAATAGCACCTAACCACCATATTTCTTTCTTGGATTGAACACTATATGTAGACTTAGAGCTAGAGTTACTACTTTCATCAGATATGGCATTTCTCATAGCTTCATTCATGAGTGTCAAACTCAATCTCTCCATTCGTCGTCCCTTTATGATCTGGCATTCATCTAACTTCAATATAAACTGTAATTTGGTATTACAATCTGCATAAATTATCAAAATCTTTATAACATCAAAATACAATGTATATCAAGCTAACAATAGTGCACATACCTGGTATAGTAGATTTGTAAAATCGAACCATTGCCTGTTGAAGCCTCTCCAAATCCACAAATATGTTGTTGTACTTTGTGTAAGGAAATCCATTTCCAACTGCACTTTTCAACTCTTTTTTGGATGTAGATAAATGATAAATAGACATAGGCATAATATCCTCTATATATAAGTAGTTTCCAAGAATACTAGTTATATCTTCATTGGACATTGACTTCTTTAGCGATACCTTGTAAGGAGATGGAAACATATTCTATAAAATACCTTCTCTTTCTAATGAATGCTTCAAAAGGTTGTACAATGCACTGTATCCTTTAGTACTAATTCCTGCTTCATCACATACCATCTGCATGTCTCTAGGAGTGATAATATCTTGTAACTTTTTTGTGAAATCTTTAATCACTTTCTTCTTGATAAGGTTTCCTATCCGTGACTCCAAAATACTAACCACCTGCTTGTTGGTCAAACAAGAATTTAATAACTTGAATTGATCCTCTGTTGTTGATGATGCACTAACATCTTCAACGAATGACCTACATAACAAGAATATATATATATATATATATATATATACATATAAAAGTCTTCCAAAAAGAGAAACAAATACAAGCCAAACCTTATTGCAAAAACGCGTCGTTTGCGTGCTCCACCACCAATTGAAAGAGAGTCAAAGGATGTTGATGATCGTCTCCTACGTCGCATCCCAAGTGGAGTCTCTCTCAAGTGTTGGACAGTGTTTTTTAATTTCTCAATTGTTCTCTCCTTTTCTTCCATATGCTTTTCAAGCTCTGCAAGCTTTTCTTGTAAAGATATGATTGTGCTTTCAAAAGTGACCAACCTTGTATGATTTAGTTGATATTGTTGAATCCAATACTTAGTAATGGCAGTTGAATGTGTAGATAATCGTTGACAATAACCTAAGAGCCCATCTTTACCGGCACCGATGAACTGAAGTAAAGTTCAGAGGTTATGGAATGTTGGATGGTAAGAAGACATTGGATCAGGAGGGTATAATGAACCATGAGTCCAAAGATCAATATTCTTTTCTCCAGCTTCACGACGCTCATTTTGAGAGTTCACATCATTGTTGCATTGTGTATTTGGAGCAAACTCTCTGGGCACACGAACATGGATACTTGTTGATGCTGGGGCATGAGGACGTCCTAATGTGAGGTTTGTAATAGGTGTCAACACCATCTTTTCCAACAATTAAACAATACTGAGAAAGAGACCAGAAATTTGTTTGGAAGAGATGCTAGAGCATAATTTCCTCAAGAAACGTTTGTTTTCTTGGATGAGGATGGGTCACAGTGTGTTTTTCCACTGAGAATAGCCAAAAATGCTGAAATTTTGAAAAAGTCATTTTTTGGGTGAAGAGTAGTTACGGATTTGATGATTTGGCACTCTACTTTTGGAGGGATTTTAAAAATATTACTTTTTCAAAAGGAAAATTAAAAACTAAACTAAAAAAAAGTCACTTCTGACATATATATTAAAAAATGAGCCCTTTCAAGTAAATAACACTGAAATTGAGACTTAAAAAAAATCATTTTTTTATTCCCATACATGCTCGAGTTTGATGATGTGGAAAGTAGATTCCCTTTCTCTCTCTCTAAAAGAAGAGAGAGAGGAGCCTAGTAAGCCTTAAGAAAGCCTACTCCAGCCTACTAAAAAGTGCCCTATTAAATGCACTTTGTCCCCTTAGACAACAGCAGAATTAGGCTTAATCCCTGAAAATTAGGGATCCTTACAAGGCCCATGCAGAGTTCACCTTTTTTCCTAGTGACATACACAAGAACATGCACATACTCATACACACATATACACTTATACATGCACATGCACATACATACATATACACACACATACACATGCACATACATACATATACACACGCATACATATACTCTTAGGTACACACATATCAATGAATTATATAATTAAAGTATTAAAACACATATACACATGCACACACACATGCATATACCTACGTATACACATATACATGCACATACACACACATACACATAGAGTTATACATATACATGCATATACATATACACACACATACACAAGAACATGCACATATTGATACACACATATACACTCATACATGCACATGCACATACATACATATACACACACATACACATGCACATACATACATATACACACACATATATATACACTTAGGTACACACATATGAATGAATTATATAATTAAAGTATTAAAACACATATACACATGCACACACACATGCACATACCTACATATACACATATACATGCACATACACACACATACACATAGAGTTATACATATACATGCATATACATATACACAAACATACACATGCACATGCTCATACTCATACACACATATACACTTATACATGCACATGCACATACATACATATACACACACATACACATGCACATACATACGTATACACACACATACATATACACTTAAGTGCACACATATGGATGAATTATATAATTAAAGTATTAAAACACATATGCACATGCACACACATGCACATACCTACATATACACGTATACATGCATATACATATACACATAAATACATACACATGCATATGCACATACTCATACACACATATACACTTATACATGCACATGCACATACATACATATACACACACATACACATGCACATACATACATATACACACACATACATAATTAAAGTATTAAAAGACATGCTTAATATAAACAATAATAACAATCAATAGAACAAAACTCTTCATTACTTAATACCATACACAAAATTCAAAACATAACTGAAATGAAATATATATATATATATATATATATATATATATATATATATATATATATCAATGTAAATACATATAATCCAATGTCATAATCAACTAAAATCCTAATCATCATCATCATTAGCAATATCATGATCATTCTGATCTTCCTCATCCTCACCGTCATGATCACCCTGTGACGATCGAGATCGTCCCTCCTCTGTCTGTCTCTCCACCTCATCCATATTTGTCTCTCAATAATACTCCTGTATTACATATAACAAACATAAAAAAAAAAATAAAATTAAACCATTCATAAAAACAAAATAATTATATAAAATTTAACAATAGTCACAAAGGCATGACGATGATCTTGCATATACTCGCCCAAACACTGATATCCAAAATATGTAGCATACTCGATCTCATGTTTCGTAGGATATCGGCCATAATCCTTCCGCTGCAATGAAACAAATAAAAAACATTAGTTTCTTGCATTTTAACTAAAATAAAAAATATACTCACAATAACACATATACTTACAAATGTAGCTACAAAACCATTATGGCCCAATTGGCCTAGGTGCGATGTGTGGCCCGACTCCGCTCTCTTCTTTGCAGCAGCCTGTTTATTCAAGAAAAAAAAAACATAAATTAAATGTAAACTAATTACTAAAATATATAAAAATTATAAATATAAACTAATAATTTGTGTACCTTCTACTGAGGAAATGACTCCTGAAGACATAGCTGTCTATGAAAAAAACTGCCACGTCTCAGGTGGTATGTTAGCTCGCCTCTTATTTTTTCAACCATACAATATCTCCTGTTAATTTAATCTCAAACAGAAAAAAAAAATCAGAATACATACACATATATACACACACATACACATAGACATACCCACATACACATATACATGCAAACATATACGCATGCATATATGTATACATATACACATATACATACATATAACATAAACACACATATACAGATCCACATATATATGTACACACACATGCATGCATATACACTCATCCATACAAAATACATGCATTTATCCCACAATAATGTGTAGTTGTGTATATGTGAATATGTGTGTATGTGTAAATGTGTATATGTGAATATGTGTGTATGTGTAAATATATATATATATATATGTGAATTTTTTGTGTATGTAGATAATCAAATTATTAATATCAAATACCATTATTTGTAGATTCTCATCAATCAGATGGAACTCCACCACCCTCTCCTCATCCTGCAACGACTTTATACTGTAAGTATATGAAATATTTAATTTTAAATATATTTGACGGATACATAACTTATATTTTTTTTATGTTTCTTATTATGTGCAGATTCTGATCAATCAGAGGGTACTCCACCACCTCCTACCCATGCAACAACTTCACATGTGTCCTCCGATAGGAATTATGATGAATTTTACTATGAAGAGCATATTATATGTTGGTGTAACTCTTGTTATGGCACGTATCAGAGACCATGATCGGAATGTATTGAACATGAGGCAGAGTATGGTACTTTTGAGCGTGCACCATCACCTAGTCAACATGATAATGCTTGGGTATGTATTTTCTATATATATTAATGCCATTATTTTATTTTAAAACCATATATAAAATCAAATTATTGTTGATATACAGGAATACTTGCTCGATGATGATGATGATGATGATTTTTCTCATAATGTTAATATACCTCGTACACGTCATGGACTTGTTGTTCATCAATTAGAAGCAGAGGTTTCTAGAAATCCTCTACCTCCTGGTTTAGAGAATGAAATGGCTGGAGATTATCCATTGCCAGCTCTTGATCGTTGTTTAGTACAAACATATGATAGAAGAAGATATGGAGGATGGAATAGAGGACCACTTCATTTAGATGGAGAGGTTTTCAACTTTTGGGGTAATCGCTATATGATTGCTCCATCCACTATTACTAATGCTGGTCATGGTCTCTTTATTGTAGAGGATTTGTATGTACCTTCGAACTCTGAAGTCACTCTTATGACATTTTGTTGTCCTATATATGGATGGGGAGATTGGCATTGACTTTCATGTTATGTTCAAAGCATGAGTACTTATGGAATATGCTTGAATGCAGCATCCCTTACTAGTAGAAGGATTTTACATGCACAAAATGAAAGACTATATATTGATGGAAGACCTTACACACATGGAAATATAGCAGGTTTAATAAATAGTAGTCGAGGGTTACAAAATATTCATGAATCACCATACATGAGTAGAGATGTATCAAGGTACATAGTTGTCAATGCTATTACTACATTACATGCTGGTGATGAACTATTAGTGAATTATGGATAGCGTAGACCTCCAAGAGCGCCTTTTAGCTAGAGAGAATAAAACTTTTCTATCCATATTTAATAAGTTATATAATTAATTCTATATTTGAAGTTTACTTTTTATTCATTTATGGAATACTAATGTGTTTTATTTATATGTGCAGATTCCAACGTATGATGTTGATGATATTCGTCCACAACATTCACAATTACCAATAAGACCTCATTTATCAGAAGCTTCCATGAGGAGGCTACGCAAAACTAATCCCGTGCAATATGCAAAGTTGAAAGATCTATATTCAAAAGACGATAAAGTACAAGATTTGTGTGACAATGATGAAGATAATGGCATGGAAGATTTTATTGAGGATTGGTATCAAAATGACAGTGAGAGCATTGATATTTCTAAAAATGAGAAATATCTTCGAGAGGAATGTCTAAAGCACGTATCTGAAGGAAGTCGTTTGACACGACTAAGTGCAAGCTTACTTATTCTCAACCTTCAAAATCGCTTTGGATGGAATAATGTATCTGTTTCGACACTATTAAGGTATTATTTTCAATTTTCTATCTATTTATATATATATGCATATATATATATATATATATATATATATATATATATATATATATATGTATATATATATATATGTATATATATATATATATATATATATATATATATATATATATATATATATATATATATATATATATATATATATATATATATATATATATATATATATATATATATATACATGCAGGTTTTTATTCTTACTTTAGGTAAGGTAAGAACAAGAACTTGAATTGAATGGACACTTTTTGTCTACGCATCTTTTAAAACTATTAATGCATATTTCAAAATATTCGCGAAAAATGTGATTGTTTGGATGGCAGGATATGATTGTTTGTTTTGGAGGATATGAAGTATGTACCTTCATTGAATGATTTGGCGATTCACACATATGTTCAATATGAAAGTGTGAGAAGCGGATTTATAATTGTTATTCAAAGAATTTGGCACTGTTTATATGCCATACAATGGTGACATGGATGAATCGCATGCACAGAGGTTACTCAAGATAGAGCAATCTGATTATAATGAACTAGTGCCAACAGAATTCCTAGGGTATGCAGTAAGCCTCTTGCATGTCATAAACCTAAAATTTTTTGAATAAGTTGTATAAAAGTGATCCTCTCAAGTCACCATGATTTCCACTTTGTATCCTGAAGTTCAGATGGTCATCATTGACATGCAAGAGGTTTACTGCATACCCGAGAAATCCTGCTCTATCTTGAGTAACCTTTGTGCATGCGATTCATCCACGTCACCATTGTATGGCCTATAAACAGTGCCAAAGTCTTTGAATAACAATTATAAATCCGGTTCTCACACTTTCAAACTCAACATATGTGTGAATCGACAAATCATTCAATGAAGGTACATACTTCATATCCTCCAAAACAAACAATGGTATCCTGCCATCCAAAACAATCAAATTTTGCGCGAATAATTTGAAAGATGCATTAATAGTTTTAAACGATGCGCGGACAAAAAGTGTCCATTCAATTCAAGTTCTTGTTCTTACCTTATCTAAAGTAAGAATAAAAACCTACATGTATATATGTATATTTATTTATTTACCTTTTTTAATATATCTTTTCTTTGATAAACTTACAGGTTATTATCTGAAAAGTTTTTACCAAGTCAGAATATTCTTCCTACCTCACATGATGAAATGAAGAAGATAATCAACAATCTTGGTATAGATTATCAATGTATACATGCATGTCCTAACGATTGTATTTTATATAGAGGTGAATATGCAGACTCTTTGACATGTCCCAAATGTCAATCTCCTCGATATAAGGGTGAAGAAGGTAAAATCCTAAAAAAGGTATTGAGACATTTTCCATTGGCTCCATGGATTAGACATATGTTTCAAAGCCCCGAACTATCAAAGCTTTTGACTTGGGGACATGATCACAAAAGTACTGATGGGATAATCAGAATTCCTCATGATAGTGTTGCTTTTCAGCATATTGATTCTACATGGCCTGAATTTGCACAAAATCCATAGAATTTAAAGTTAGGAGTTGCATTAGATGGGGTTAATCCATTCTCCATGAGATCCAGTAAATGGTCAACATGGCCAGTGGTAGTCATAAACTACAATCTTCCGCCATATCTTAGCATTAAAAAGGAACATTTAATGCTTTGACTTTTAATCCCAGGCAAAAGACAAGTTAAAGATATGAATGTATATCTTGCTCCTCTCATTGACGATCTTCAAGAGTTATGGAGAGGTATTAATGTCATTGATGTATCAAAAAGCATCAATGAAAGACATATTACGGTTCGTGGTATTGTGGCTTGGACTATTCACGATTTTCTTTGATATGATGTTTGTTCAGGTATTGATGTAATTTCTTAATTCAATATGCATGTAAATAAATATGATTTAATCTAATTATATTTTTATCATTTTCCATGATGCAAGAATATCTACTAAGGGTTATAAAGCTTCTCCATATTGTGGTGATTGGTTGAGATCAATCTATAGTAAGAATCTCAAAAAAAAAAAAATTTATCTTTGACATCGACGATTCTTGCCTGATGATCATCCATTAAGATCTAAAAGAGAAGCGATACATTTTAATGGAAAGCTTGAAACAGGTCAGTATCCAAAACCTATGACGCCTATGGATTGGTATAAAAAATGGACAAATGGACCTCTGATAGATCCAGAAGAAAAAATCTTCAGTGATGATTCAGATAATGAGTATGTGAATAGAGGTAAAGGAAAATTGGCATTCATAGAGAACATATCAATATGGTATTCTTTGGAGTATTGGAAAGAGTTAAAAGTATGTCATCTTCTTGATCCTATGCATATATTCAAAAATATTGGTTATTCACTATGGCAGCATCTTCTTGGACTAAAAGATATCACAACATCAAGGAATGATTTGAAACATCAAAAATCCAAACCAGTTATGGCCAGTTTTTTATAGACATCGAGAAGAAACGACTTATGCATCTGCTCCTTGGGTACTTACAACAAAAGAGATACAGACTATCAACAATAGAATACAATTGATTAAGACTCCTACAAGATATGGAGCATCGTTTCAAAACATGTTTACTATGGATGATAAGAGCTTATCTGGGTTAAAGAGCCATGACAGCATAACTTTTTGAAACATATTTTACCTTTGGTTATCGATGGACATACAACGAAAGGAGTACGAGATGTGATCTATCGTCTTGGATCACTTATAAGGTAATTATGATACTTTATATTTAATATGTAGGAATATTGGATATCTTTTATTTTTTAATTAACTTCTTTATAATTGTTTGTATGATATGTATAGGTGGATTACATCCAAAGAGATCGATAAAAACTCCATCCCACAGAAAAAAACGTGAATGCAAAGAGCTACTATGTTTGATGGAAAAAGAACTTCCTACTTCATTTTTTGATATTGAGGTTCATTTATTAGTCCATCTCGTAGATGAGATAGAGATTCCAGGTGTTGTCAACACTCCATGGATGTTTTGGGTCGAGCGATTTATGGGAATACTAAAAGGCTATGTGCGACAAAGAGCAAAACCAGAAGGATCCATGGCAAAGGGTTGGATGCTTGAAGAGTGCATGTATTACGTTAGTGAGTACCTTGACAAAGTTCATGAAGAAGCTCCACGTGCATGGACCAACCAGTCTTCTGCAAAAATAACAGATGAGGTATTATCAGGTAAGGGGGTTCCATTCTTATTTACATTTCAAGAAAAAAATGATGTTTCTACTTTTGTAGCATATAATAGCAAATGCATGCAAGCATTGCTTAGCGAGTACAAGGAACTTCAAAATTTCCGAAGTAAAAGGCGAAAAAACAAAAGATCTAGCCGTAATCTTGATAATAATGAGATTACAGATATACCTTCTTTCATGGATTGGCTATATAGTCATTTGCAACGCGCCAACGCAAATAATGAAGAAATCTCAGATGAGCAAAGAGAGTTAATGATAGGTTGTGAACGAAAGGTAATTTTATTAAAATAATATTTTATTTTTTTCATATATGTATGTTAAATTCTATTTACTAATTGAATTTATTTTGCAGGCTCGAATGTTCACTAATATGTGGGCTTTTGGACAGCATATTAGAATCAAAGCCATTGATTCTTTACGTTGTCGGAGAGATTCTCTCTCCTTGATAGTTCAGAAGAGAGGCAAAAATGATATGCTTAGAAGTTTTTTTTTTAACTCTCGTAGATTTCATGGCTTGATTTAATATTATTATTCTACATTTCGTTTTTGTGATGATACTAGTTGATCAGGCTTGAAGATCCCTTGAAAATGTACCTACAAAAGAAAACAAAAATTAGGAATGAAATGAAATAAAAAAATGTGTGTGTTCATTGAAAATATGAATACTAGTTATTTTATATATGTGTATGCACATTTTTGTTGTTTTATTTTATGCACGTGAACCTATGAGAAACTCTTATATTGTAAAGAAAAGAATTAAAAGTGAATCAAAATGCGTGCCTGTATCAAAAAGTGAATTGAAACAAATTAAAAGAAATCTATAAGAAACGAGGGCATGCGAAAGTGACCGTGTGTGATATGTAGAAGTTAACTAATGATTGCATGGATCAAATTAGATGTGTGTTAGTACATGTATGTGTTAGTCATTGAAAAGAGTGCATGCTCATTCGGATCCTTACTTATGTATATATATATGTGTGCTGATCCTATGTGGGAGCTCTCATGCATGTACGCTGTGGAAGCGTTTTCAGACGACTAGCGGATCAATTCAGTCGCCTCGCTAACGGCGCACGCAGGGTGACTAGGCAGGACAGGTACAAGTTTAACTTTTCCTAAGGTCCGTAGGGTGAAGCGTTCCTATAACGTTCAACTGCGTAAAAATAAGAAGGTGGAATAATCTTTTCACTAACTATTTGATCTTTTATCGTTTCGTTTGTTTCTTCTTGGAAGGTATCTAAGTTTCTATCTACAGTTGGAGGGAAAAGATCTTCACTAACACTAGGTGGAACAGTAGAAAGTATGGTTATAGCTGTCCTAGAATCGTGTAAAGTTTCTTTTATATTTACTTCTTTTATTAACTCTTCCTCTTCTAATGGTTTTGGGAATAACAGTTCAAAAGTTGATGAAGGAAGAGAAGAACTATCTGATGAACTTTCTTTACTTTCTAAAGGTTTTGGAAACAACAAGTCAAAAGCTGATGAAGGTAAAAAAGGATTATATGAAGAACTTTCTTTAGACATAAAAGATGATGCTAAATTAATAACCAAAGTCCTATACAACCTCAAGGATGATGTTTATAAATGACAGTCTAAAAGATAGCCTATACAAGCTAATAAAGTTTCAAAGTAAGGGTAATCTTTGCTTTTCAAAATTCAGGTCACATGTGATTCTCCAGTTCGCTAATTGCTCTCAAGAGGGCAACAGCCTTCTGTTCACCAAGGGCTGCAATAAATATGATCATAGGAGAAACTAATCTAGGATCAACACATCCTATTTCCTGAGGATTAAGAGAAAAAGCTCTACCATGTTTCTTAATCATTTCACGAAATAATTCTTGTTCAGTTGGTAAAAGAATTTTCATTTCCAATTTTTATTAATTTAATAGTTTCTTCAGTAAATTTATGACCTATTTTAGACATGTCACGTAAGATAGGATCGTTAGCTACTTGTTTAATTTTTAAATCACTTCCTTCAGGTAAAGCTTGAGCTACAGGTTTCACCTTTTTATCTACTGTTTTATATTTTGTATTAATTTGAACTTCATGAAAATCAGAAACAAATTTTGAAATTAAATCATATTCATTTAATGAGTTTAAAAGAATAACATGTAATAATTTTTCATCATGTAAAGTTTCGTCAATTTCATCAAATAAAGTAGAGGAAAAAGAAGTTTCAATTATGTTTTCAATATTTTCAGT
Source organism: Ceratopteris richardii (assembly GCA_020310875.1). NCBI lineage: Eukaryota > Viridiplantae > Streptophyta > Polypodiopsida > Polypodiales > Pteridaceae > Ceratopteris > Ceratopteris richardii. The sequence continues at coordinate 84,734,207 of CM035424.1, read as the reverse complement.
TTTAGACATATATCCTTTATCTTTAAAATATTTTTCATATTTTTTTATTGTTTTTCTAGGAATATCTTTATTATTTAGAATTTGTAATTTTGAAGATGAAAAATAAACAGATATATTTTTGTTAAAGGTTAACTCGTCGTTTATGATTATCGTAACTGTTACGTACCTACCGCGGTCGTTAATTACTACTTCAACGCAACAACCCTTCGGAGACTCCAGAATCTGGTTCCACACCTGCGTACCAGATATTTCCGAGTCTCTCTTTCTCTGTATTCAATCTTACCGTAAAAGTAAACGGACTCTAGCCACGTGGGTCCTTGGGAGTGGTAGGGGTCTGTTAGACAGAGGCCCTATACTATTTTCCCAACTTCTCACTCGCTCGTTACTCGGTCAGCGCGTCTTAGCTCAGTAGTTGTTTCTGATCAACCAAGGCTATCAACGTCTTAGAATCCCGTTCTCCAAGATCTATCTGCTATAACAGTTGAGCAGTAATCCGGATTGAGAATCAATACACAAGGCACACTGCTGGTAACTTAACACGAATTCCTTCTGCACAATTTACGACTTTACCGAGTACCACATTCAAATGGCAAGACCTACTGACTATAACTTGTCGCGCACTTTATCATCATTCTACTCGCATTCAGAACACTACTGGTACTAATCTGAACATAGATACATTACCTGCTCAGCCATTCACAGAAACTCATAACTCACAACCGAACCATGTTAGTTCTCTATGCGTCCGTGTTCCTCAGAAGAACGATCAGACACACGCATTCCTGTCGACTAACGCTTCGGAAATACTTTAATCATTACCGGGTGAAATCTCTGCAACACCGCATCAATTCGTAACACTGCGTATAACACACATACGCACACAAACACATACACAGGAGAGGGACTGGAGCAGACGAAACAGAGCAGAGTTACTCTTGTTCTACACACACAACACTTATACGTGCAATTCCCAAAACACAGGGGACTCTTTAACTCATTACCGAACAGACTTCTCACAATCGCAGTGCCGACTCGTAACACACAGTGTATCACACATACACAGTCGAATGATTACACAGAGAAGGTGCACAGGCAGGACGGAACCAAGACACTCTACTCGTTGCACACAGTAGAAGCAGTAAAGTAACCCCAAAACGGGAATTCTCACAATGTATTCGCAACTTCCAAAAAACACGGGGAGCGAGGGGCTCTCTGGGCTCCTTGCCTACCTGCCTACTGCTTCTGCTGCTCTCTCTGATCGCTTTAAATAGAGTTTTGTTACAAGGCTTTTACGCGAATCTTTCTTTACCGTGTACTTCCAGAAGGGTTCTTTCTACATTAAAAACTTCTGTCTAAGTACAATTCTTTCTTCATTAAAAACTCTGTCTAAGTACAATTGTCCTTTGTTCGGCGGCCGTCTAACACTGGCACGCACGGTGGACTCGAACCCGCAAGTGCAATACTGTTGGTAATGTCCTTTTGGCTCTTGCAACGATGAAGAACGCAGCGAAATGCGATACGTAGTGTGAATTGCAGAATTCCGCGAATCATCGAGTTTTTGAACGCAACTTGCGCCCGCGGCTCGTCCAAGGGCATGTCTGCCTGGGCTGTCCACCAGAAAGACTCTGGTTAATCATTCATAATGTCCAGATCCTGTGGGTGATTTCTTCAAACTCGTATAGCTGGTCTAGTTGCCTCAAGGACTCCAAACTTTAGATACTCGCAGCTCTTCCTTTAAATAGTTTTCTGGACATCTAAGCCCTTCTGAAAAACATGTCGATTTATACATATAATAAGAATCTACTCTGGATTTCGTTGTTACCTGGGCCCTCTTTTCTTGATCTTGTGCTTTAATCGCTTCGTGTATGGAATCAAAGTACCCTCTGTGCTGTTGAATCCTCGTCTTCTGCAGAAGTCATGTAGCCATACAGTATCCTATCACCACCTGGCTGAAATATCCATTTCTATTGTCTGTCGGTCCGTGCCCGGAATTAGTTCCCCAATCCTTTCTGATCGCACTTGTTCTAGTGGCGGAACAGGTCCACTGTCCCTAGGGTGACTTAGCAAACTGTAGGAGTCCCATCCTCTGGTGATGTTGTCGAAGTTTTTTGATATTCTCCATCAAATCCTTGTCATTATCCTGTTCGTTTCGCCTATCGTCTTCCGAATCACTAGCCATGATCACTTCTCCCGAGTCGCTGGAAATGATCAATTCTTCCCCGCAGTTGTATGCGCACTTCATCACTCCCTGTCTTGCTTTCGTCTGCATCGGCACCATTCTTGACGCTACCTTGCTTCATCACCCTTTCCGGTCACCATGAAGAGCGTTGTCTTTCAGTCTTGTTCCACACTAAGGCACACAGCGTACGCCTAGTGTCTTGCCAGCTCGATCGAAGCCACTGTGATGTAGTATCGGTTGTAGTCTGAACACCGGTTTGGTGTGAGTGTGCGTTCCCGGGTATTCGTATTTATAAGTGCGAGACCTTAAGCTGCCAGTCGCTAGAATGATGGTATTCCATTCTGATATGACATTTTAGGCTGCTTTCCGAGATTCTCGAATCAAGAATCATCATTCTGGAGACTGGTGCTGGACTTGGAACGTCTTTTGCATGTGTGAAAGTATTATGCACAAAAATCGTGACTTCTAATACTAACTTTCGGACTTAGTATTATCAGGTCCTCAGGACTCGTACCCGCAAGTTCCTATGGTTCGGATACTATACCGTCTAAATACATACTTCTGGCAAGTCTAAATGTTCGGGTAATTTTCTTTTTAAGGGTTTCTAACATCTGGACTAAGGTGGTGGGTTCTAATAATTGTGCGTCGGTTCTAACTGCACTGAGGGCTATGGCTTGATGTAACAAAATGTCGGCTTGGGTTTGAAGGAAAGCCTCCTGTAGATAGAAGTCGTTGGCGAGCGCTGCATCTCGGGCGGTCGTAATTTCGGTTAATTTGTTCTGCAGCTCGTGGATACACTCCTTCTGGTTGCGTATTTGGTTATCGTGACGTTCGAATTGTTGGGTTTGGAAATCCAGCGTTTTCTTTAATGCGTCTCGTTCTCTGCGGGTAGTGGCGATGTCTTTCTGGTATTGGCCTTCCTTTATTAATTGTTTTTTGAGAATGCTGTTGACCGCGTCAGCACATTCTTCGGCTCGCCGTAATTGTTCTCGAACTTCGGCAGCTTCTTTCTGTTGCTCCTGCAGCTTCTGGGTGGCTTCTTGTAATTGGGTCTTCGATTCTGCGACCAAATCTTCGAGAGAGGCGTTGATGTCTTCTTGTTCCTGAAGGGCGGTCTTTAGGTTTTGAATTTCTTCATTGGCATCTTGGATGATCAGGTCTTTGGCAGCGAGCTGTTCCAGGGCTGCATCTCGTTGTTGTAGTAAGGTCTGTTCTGTTGAAAGCCGTGCTTGGAGTTCGGCTAGCAGTGTCTGCAGGTGATGATTTTCTGCCTTTACGGCGACGATCTCTTCCTGGAGGGGGGTGATGTCGGCTTCTATGGTGTCTACTTTGTGCTGGTATTCAGCCTTCAGGCTGTTTGTAGCGGCTGTAAATTGTGCGGGCAGCTGGTGTGATAGCTGAATGAGGAACTGCCCCATGGCAGCAAGTTCCGAGAATGCGTTGGGTGGCGGTGGTCGTTGAGAGGATGTATCGGAGCGTAGTTGCTGGGAGTTGGGTGGAGAGTAGTTAGGGGAGGAAGAGGAGGATGGTGTGGGTTCCTCGGTGGGGGGGAAGGGTGGTTCAGGTGGGGGTAGGGGTTCAGCAGGAGGTGATGTAGGGAGGACGGTGTCTGAGGGATTTACCTTGGCGCGTGTTTCTGTCTGGTTGATGGCGTCGATGAGTCGATCTAATGCTTTGGTGGCGGACTCCTGTTCATCTTGGTGGTGCTCAGATTCTTTTTCGGTGGATAGTATTTCTGTTTCGGCTTGCTCCTGCTGGTCTGGTTGCTCCGTCGAGGTTTCGATGTGTGTAGTGGTGTCGTGGTACGTTTCTTCTTGGTCGTCTGGCTTCGTCTCTTGATCTTTTCCGGTGGATCCTTGGACTTCACTCTCGGAGGAGCTGATTCGAATGCGCTTGGTGCGGAAGAGTTGATTAATTTCTTCGTCTTCGTCTTCGGTGTCTTCGATCGGCTGTGCTGATTCCTCGTGCCTAATTGCGGGGCCTGTGGGTGGGGGTTGTGCGGCGAGAATGGTGGGAAAGAGGAAGGAGATGATGTGGGGAAGGCGAGAGCGTGGGGTGGATCCCTTTTGAAGCTGTTTAACGATAGCTACGCACTCTCTATGGATTCTCAGGAAGAAGTAGGAGGCAAAGTTTACAGGTTCGCGGGCTGCTAACTCTAAGGCGGAGTAGAAAGGGCGAGAGATACCATATGTTCTCTTCTGCAGGTTGAGAATTGCTACAAGGAATTGGAGGGCGGATCGCTCGGGGTCTGGGCGGCATAGGATGGCGTACTCGTTGGATGAGGAACGGGGAAAGAGTTCGGTCATACGGGCTACAGTGATGGAAGGGCCATTTTCGCGACCTTGCGGGGTGAGGCGGTAGGCGTCGGCGAAGGCTTGGAAGGTGATGACAGTTCTGTGTGGAAGGGAAAGGAAGGCCCACTGTCGTTCGGTGGCGGAGTTTTGGGCAATGGCTTGGATGATCTGTGCAGCGAAGGGGTGGGCTTCCACTGAGTGCCAAGGCAACTCAGCGAAGTTGGCCAACCCTCTGCATCGCAGGTATTCGCCTACGTCGGCAGGGATACCTTCACTGAAAGCGGTGTAGTTAGCTAGCGCCTCCATGGTGGTCACAGGCACACTTACAGAAAACACAGAGTACTCGGATATACAAGCATAAAAACACAATAGCGGTTCTGGCGCAACTGAGGGGTTTAAATATGCAGAACACGGTGTGGAGGTGAGGATCATTGTGTGGTGCGGGAACGAGATGGGTTGCATGCTGGCTTGCGTACTGAGTGATCGGTAGGGAGAGGCGGCTGGTATCATAAAGGTCTGTACAAAAGACGGCTAAAAGCAAAACGTATAAATTTGTACAAAAACGTGACTCGTCGCCGAATAATTAAGGCGTACTGGTAGTGGGATAATACGGTCGCAACTTCGATCCATTAATTACTTTTGGAAGTGGAATTTCGGTCAATGTGGTCAACCGAAAAGTTGCCGGACCTACTTGTGCTGAGATCTTGAAAGGGCCGAACCATCGTAGTTTGAATTTTCCGGCTGCTCTGTCCGATTTTGCATTATAGAAGAGTACAAGCTGTCCTACCGAAAAGACTGGCGTCTTCAAATATCGATCGTGCGTCTTAGCCTGCCTTAATTGAACTTCACGCATAGTTAAAAAACTGAGCCATCGGTGCTCATCGAGTGCTTTGAGTGCGTCCATTCGTTCTGTCAGTGAAGATTCTGGAAGCATCTTCTGAGTGATTGCTACCCGCAAACTTGGGATGACTATTTCCATGGGAGCGATAGCTTCTAAGCCATAAGCTAACTTGAAAGGTGTCAGGCCTGTGGTTACTTTATATGTAGTTCGGTATGCCCATAATACTGCAGGTAGTAGTTGATCCCACCTTTCCGGTGTTTCCATGATCAATTTCCGGAGGATATTTAACAGTGCTTTGTTTGTACTTTCGGCCAATCCATTGGCACGTGGATAATAAGGAGAGCTAAATTTATGTGTGACCTGGAAGGACTGTGTGAGAGCCTTCATTAAATTGTTTACAAAATGAGTACCTTGATCTGAGACAATTTCCAGTGGTAATCCAAATCGTGGAAAGACATCCGTGAGCAGGCATTTTGCTACCGTAACTGCTGTAGCAGATCGCAAAGCCCAAGCTTCTGCCCATCGAGTTGCGTAATCTGTGCAAGTCAGTATGTATCGATTGTTACTGGATACTGCTGGAGGTGTAATTGGTCCGATAAAATCTAAACCCCATTTCTGAAAAGGTTCTAATGGTAAGATGGGTTGCAGGGGAAAAAGATGCCGTTGTAAGGGCTGACCAGTTCTTTGACAATTATCACATTGTTTAATAAACTGTGAGATGTCCTTGTGCATTGTTGGCCACCAGAGTCCTCCTTGCAGAATTTTCCGGTGAGTTAAGTCTGCTGCAAAATGGCCACCGGAAGGAATTGAGTGAGCCAGAGTGATAACTGAGTTAACTTCATGTGGTGGAATACAGCGAAGTAGGATTCCGGTATGATCTGTATAATACAGTTCTCCAGCAACTAACCGAAATCGGCGGCTAACAACTGCGATTTTTCTTCGAACTGCCCTGGCAGTCTCGGCGGGAAGGCGTCCTTCGGTGAGGAAAGTTAGAATTTGATCATAGTATGTAGGTGGTGTTTCTAAGTTGGCAATCTCATCGGGCAGTGGTTCAGCATTATAAATCGCAGGAGTCGTATCATCTATGCCTACCGGAGCTTCACCGGAATCTAGACGTGATAAGAAATCTGCTAAGGCATGTGCATTTCCGGGTCGGTGAATGACATCATAGTCGAATTCTTGTAAAAGTAGCACCCATCGTGCTAATCGTCCACCTAAATGCTGCTGTCTTACTAGATAAACAAGGGCAGCGTGATCCACATGAAAGGTAAATTTCCGGCCTAGTAGATAATGTCTGAACTTTTTGATTGAATAGATCAATCCTAGACATTCTCTTTCCGTGGTGGAATAGTTCTTTTCTGCAGGTGCAAGCCTTCTACTGGCGTAATAAACAGGGTGAAACCACTTCTCTGTTTGTTGCATCAGAATACTGCCAATTGCAATGTCTGAAGCATCGACAAAAACATGGAACGGATTGTCCCAGTCCGGTGGTTGTAAAATTGGAGCGTGCGTTAGGAGATACTTGAGTCGATCAAATGTAATCTGACATTCTTCAGTCCATTCAAACTGTCGGGGCGTTTTGGTGGTTAGCCTGTTCAGTGGTACTGCTAAGTGAGCAAGCCACCGAAGGTGTCTGCCATGCCACCGTATTTGTCCCATAAAACGCATTACTTCTTTCGGAGTTGTGGGTATCGGGGCTTCTAAAATCGCTGAAATCTTATCTGGGTCCACTCGAATACCTTGAGCAGATACAATATGCCCAAGTAGCTTGCCACAAGAAACTGCAAACACTGATTTGTTGGGGTTAAGGCAGAGTCTATATTCTCTACACTTCTGAAAACAGCATCGTAGATGAAACAAATGTGCTACCATCTTCCCAAAGATCGAGAAGTCGTCGAGGTAGACTTGCATGAATGAAGTGAGATAAGGAGAAAATATCTCCTGCATACATCTTTGAAAGGTGCTTGGCGCATTTCTTAGTCCGAACCACATTACTGTACAGGCAAAAACACCCCAATTGGTAATGAAGGCAGTTTTTGGTATATCTTCTTCAGCCATTCTAACCTGGTTGTACCCGCTGTATCCATCTAAAAATGAATACATTTCATGACCTGCGACTCTGTCCAGCATGGTATCCAAAAAGGGGATTGGAAAAGGATCTGGAACTATTGCTGCATTCAATTTCCGGTAATCCACACAGATTCGTAACTGCTTGTTTTTCTTCGGCACGATCACAATGGGTGAGATCCATTCAGCGTGTTCTACTGGTACAATGAATCCGACTTTTAACAGTCTATCGATTTCGGCTTTTACCTGTGCTGCATAATGGGGGTTCATTCTGTAGCTGGGTTGTCTGGTTGGTTTCGCTTCTGGTTTCAACGTGACTCTGTGTTGATAGATGCGCGGATCTAAGCCTTTCATGTCCTTGTAATCCCATGCAAAGACGTCTGTGAATTCGCGAAGAAGTTCGATCAAATCCTCCTTAAATGGTTCCGGTAAGTTCTGCCTTATTTTCACTGGTCGTGGATGATCTCTATCTCCGAGATCGTGCGTGATCAGCTGGTCTTCTGGGACATAAAATTGTTGAGGTTTCTCTGTATCGTCTGTTGGCTTGAGCAGTGGTTGTAATTCATCGTCATGGGTCGAGGAAGTATCTTCCCGGACCGACTTTCCGGTGATAGCTACTACTGTACATATTGATGTGTTCCAATTATCTATGACGGATTGTAGATCAACAGTTCCTAGGGACATTAAATCGACATTACTCTTCAGAAATTGCTCTTCTTCGTCATCTGATAGTCCATCTAACATATGCACTGGTTCAGCAAAATATGGTCTGCCGTGAGGGTCACAAGATTGTATAGCGTCTAATTTTACGACATATTTGCGATGGGCATCCTTAAATGTAAGCTCTTGTGCGGACCAATCCTGTATTACCTTCGCATGCTTTAGCCAAGGTCGGCCGAAAAGAAGATTGTAATCCAAAGTGGATTCGGGTAGATCTAGTATGACAAAAGTCATCTTGAAAGTCGTACCTTGTAGAGTGATGGGTACATTCCGCACAAGTCCTACAGGATGGACTCTTGATTGATCCGCCATTCGAACAAAGAATTGAACTGGTTCAATTTCGGTCCAGCCTAGCTTTTTGCATAATGCTGCGGTTGCAATGTTTACTCCTGAACCTCCATCAATCAGTACTTGCGTGATTTTCTGATTTTTATACCATACTGTAATCAAGGGCACTGCATGATCAATTGCTGCCTCAGGTTCCGGTTGAACTGTGGCTGTTGTCGGAATGCAGGAAGGTACTGGGCTGAACTGTCGCTGAAACTGCTGTCGGATTCCAGGTACTAAGGCCAGAAGTTGGCCTAGAGGTAGAGTGATGGATGCCTTGGACAGAATTTCCCAGGTCTGTTGAGCTTGACTGTCTGGTTCTTTTAGATTTGGAGTTTCTACCGACGCAGAAGTGTCTGCTGTTGTTTCTACTGATGATGGTTCTGCTGATGCTTCCTTTTGTGGTGTTTCATCCCTTGATGAAGAAGCCTGAGTCACCGGAATGGGTTCTGGGAACACTGGTGGTTCTGTTGCGGTCCAGTGACTAGCTTTGTTGTACATCCTTCGTTGTTCTTGTATCCCTGGTTCGAAGATTTCTGCTGCCGGCTGAAGTTGTTTACCGGAACGGGTCTGAACGGTAGCAGTCTGCGTCTCGATCGGTGTAATTTTTACCATGTTGGCCATTGGGTTTTGGCGTTCCTTCTTTCTTTGATCATACTCTATTGCATCTTTACAAAACCTTCTAATGTGGCCGAATTCGCCACAGAAATGACAGCGTGGAGGTGGTAACTCGGGGTTTTCCGGTGGTGGTCCGTTGTGCCATCGGTTGGCATTATAATTGTTGTTTCTCTGTCCTCGGTAGTTCCGATATCCTTGTTGTTGATTGTTTCTCAGTTGCGGAGGCACATAGTGATTTACTGGTTGGCCATGTTCTTGGATGACCGCATTGACGGTTGCTGTTCCTTGTATTCTAGCGTTGTAGATACAGTTTCCGGTGGTGTGTCCGGCAGTGTTACAGATAGCGCAAAACGCTTGATTCAGGGCACAGTTGGCACTTGTGTGCCCCGAATTTTTGCATGTGGTGCAGTATACTTGCCTGGTGATATCCTCAGCCATATTTTTGTTTGTTTTTAACCATTCCAAGTCTTCTGAAAATCCACCAACCTTGGACTCTAGCTGTAGAGCCATTGCAATGACGGCATCCAGGGTCATGGCTCCGACACATCTTATGATCATGATCTGCTTCAGTTGTGGTGTTAATCCATTGATAAACCATTGAGAGATGACATCATCAGGCAGATTAGCGTGAGCCTGTGGTATCTGCCGTAAATGTGTTCTGAAGAGAGTAGCGTACTCCTGGACGGTCTGATTTGCCTTTTGTCTGTTGTTCTGTAAATACTCAAAGATTTCGGCAGGATTCTTCTTTAGTCTGAAACGCTGTAAGAAGGCGTCTCGTACTGCCTCGTAAGTACCGAAATGATTGATATCGTATTCCGTGAGCCATCTCGCTGCTTCATTGATCAGTGTGGATTGAAAAACAATGGCCTTATACGCCTGATCGGGTGGATGGTTAAGAACTGCATAACTTATCTCGAAAGTTCGTACGTGGGCGTCTGGGTCATCTCCTGGGAATCCACCGAATTTCGTGTAGGTTACTCCTGTTGGCGGCGGCCTTGGCTGTCCTAGCTGTTGGTGTTGATGTTGTTGTTGTTGGTGTTGCCCGCTCATTGTGAAGGGTTCAGGGTTTCCTTCTGTATCGGATAAACTATCTGGACTTGTATCACCGGATGGTGCGTTTTCGGGTGTACTGTGTCGACTTAGGATGCTTCGGATCTTGGTTTCGAACAGCTTTCCTTCCTTCTGGATGTCTAATATTCGAAATCTTTCTTCCAAACACGAAGGTTGAGCTGAGGATTCCGCAAAAAAGGCTAAACCTTTGCCAGTGATCGGCGATTCTATCACCGGAATCTCACCGGAATGAACCGAAATTGGGCCAGAACGCCCTGTTTTACTACTTTTGCCGAATGTTCCTAACGTATTTCTGACCGTGGATATCTCTAAATCTTGATCTGATATTGTTAGACTAGTTTCCAACGGCGTTTTGATAGAGTCTGGACTTGCTATATCTTCGATAGGTGGGGTCGAAGTAGCGCCAGAATGTATCGAAGGCGTTGATCGTTCTACCGGAATATGACCGGAATTGGTTGTATCGTTTCCACTTTTCTTGATCACTGGGTCAGATCTAGTTATGCCTACTTCTCCTGAGGCTATCTTTTGTGATTTCCGTGCTTCATCCTGACGATTCTTAGGATATGTTTCGCCCGATCGAGTGACCGGCATGTATCATTGCCCAGTGATACTATTCGAGCAGTTCGCAACAATCTGGATCTGTTGCTACTGTTAGTGAAGAAAATGTTGCTGGATGTTTGCTTCTTACAGATCGCTGGTGTTCTAATGCCACGGTCTCGCAAGTGACTCGCAATCAAATACTTCTTTACCGCAGGTACTGATAAATAGTTGCCACTTTCCCACAGACGGCGCCAAATGTTAAAGGTTAACTCGTCGTTTATGATTATCGTAACTGTTACGTACCTACCGCGGTCGTTAATTACTACTTCAACGCAACAACCCTTCGGAGACTCCAGAATCTGGTTCCACACCTGCGTACCAGATATTTCCGAGTCTCTCTTTCTCTGTATTCAATCTTACCGTAAAAGTAAACGGACTCTAGCCACGTGGGTCCTTGGGAGTGGTAGGGGTCTGTTAGACAGAGGCCCTATACTATTTTCCCAACTTCTCACTCGCTCGTTACTCGGTCAGCGCGTCTTAGCTCAGTAGTTGTTTCTGATCAACCAAGGCTATCAACGTCTTAGAATCCCGTTCTCCAAGATCTATCTGCTATAACAGTTGAGCAGTAATCCGGATTGAGAATCAATACACAAGGCACACTGCTGGTAACTTAACACGAATTCCTTCTGCACAATTTACGACTTTACCGAGTACCACATTCAAATGGCAAGACCTACTGACTATAACTTGTCGCGCACTTTATCATCATTCTACTCGCATTCAGAACACTACTGGTACTAATCTGAACATAGATACATTACCTGCTCAGCCATTCACAGAAACTCATAACTCACAACCGAACCATGTTAGTTCTCTATGCGTCCGTGTTCCTCAGAAGAACGATCAGACACACGCATTCCTGTCGACTAACGCTTCGGAAATACTTTAATCATTACCGGGTGAAATCTCTGCAACACCGCATCAATTCGTAACACTGCGTATAACACACATACGCACACAAACACATACACAGGAGAGGGACTGGAGCAGACGAAACAGAGCAGAGTTACTCTTGTTCTACACACACAACACTTATACGTGCAATTCCCAAAACACAGGGGACTCTTTAACTCATTACCGAACAGACTTCTCACAATCGCAGTGCCGACTCGTAACACACAGTGTATCACACATACACAGTCGAATGATTACACAGAGAAGGTGCACAGGCAGGACGGAACCAAGACACTCTACTCGTTGCACACAGTAGAAGCAGTAAAGTAACCCCAAAACGGGAATTCTCACAATGTATTCGCAACTTCCAAAAAACACGGGGAGCGAGGGGCTCTCTGGGCTCCTTGCCTACCTGCCTACTGCTTCTGCTGCTCTCTCTGATCGCTTTAAATAGAGTTTTGTTACAAGGCTTTTACGCGAATCTTTCTTTACCGTGTACTTCCAGAAGGGTTCTTTCTACATTAAAAACTTCTGTCTAAGTACAATTCTTTCTTCATTAAAAACTCTGTCTAAGTACAATTGTCCTTTGTTCGGCGGCCGTCTAACATTTTCTATTTTATTTACACATTTATGCGAGATATCAAACCAGTTACCACTGTTGTCTCGCTCAACAATGGTCTCTAGTAAAAATTTTGATCAAAGTATGTTCCAGAATCACTAAGAGGTAAATGACTCTCGTTTTTTTTTTCTTGTGATCTGATAGGTGTTTTCCTAATTTGTTCTCTGTTTCGTACATGGTTTGGGCTGACTATCATAACTTGGAGCGATTGTAGATCATCTTTAGATCTAATTCTTGCGTATGCTGAGCCGTCATCTATTACTTTAGTCTCCATTCTGGCTTCACATATAAATGGTTGACCTAAGATAATTTCATAAGAGCAGTTGTCCTGAATAAAAAAGTGGAATGTCTCAAAGATTCCACCTATCATTAGAGGTATGTTGGCACATGCTCCTAGGAGTGATCCACAACCATTGTCCGCGGTTCGCATTATCCAACCGTGATTTTTATCAATAGGCCATTTAAACTTATCATATAATCCTTTCGAAATCACATTGATTTCAGACCCAGAGTCAATTAGGGCTAAAGCAGAATATGATCTCTTCTGATCTCCTAAGTTAACTTTAATCTCCGGTGTACCTCTCGCCCAAAAACTTTTTCTAAAATCACTCTCTGAGTTTTTTGTTTCATCATCTGGTACAATTGGCCCTAAGAAATTTTTGTTCATATTACAGGTATTATCTTCTTCATCCTCTGAGTCTAAAGAAAGAGATTCATGAATCAAGTTAGTTACATCGGCAACATCTTGCATCTCTACCTCTTGTGACAGAGGGAATCTCTTCCTTTTAATTAGTTTAATAAAATTTTCTTTAAATTCAATTTTTGCTATTGAGAAGATTTGTTCTAAAGTCATTGTTACTGCACTTTTTAATAAGATGTCATACAATATTTCTTTCGAATCAACTTTTTGTTCAAGTTCAGAAATAAGAATAGCTTTCGGTACTCGTTTTGGTTTCTTTTCTGGTTTCTCTTCAGGTTTTGTTTCAGTTCTAGGAATTTGCTCTACTTTGTCTGATGTTTGAATTGGCTCACTAACCACAGGTTTTTTACCCTCCCTAATTTCTTTTCTTCGCTCCTCATTTATTTTAGAACTTTCACCTTGTTCAAACTGAACTTTCTTAGGCTTCGGCTCATCTCTCATCTTACTTCTAGTCATTCGTCTACCTGAATCATTTGTATCTTGCTCATCATCCCTCTTTCTTTTCTCTTCAACATTCGCAATATGCGAATATATCGAGAATTGATCGACAGGAGAGGTCCACGCAGTTTTCTGCATAATATCATCTCTCGCCTTTATCAAAGCTTCAATTGAGTAGTTCCTCGTTTCCCTTGTTTGTTCGGAATCAGAGTCACTATCAACATATTCTAGTTTAACAGCAGAAGCAGATTTCGAAGACTCAGAAAGGTTTTCATACAGCTTCTGCATCCCTCCCTTTCCCCAATTGGCAGCTAAGGGTAAATGTGTTCTATAGTCACACAATCGCTTGTCAATATCAATTACAAGTCTTTTCTCTTTCGCATCTTTCAATGCTTCACATGTGTAAGTCAAATGATCTGTGGCATCGCACCAGATACATCTCCTCACATTGGCATTTCTCCTTTCATTGAAATTTCTTTGGTTAAATGCTTGAGGAATTGGTTGGGGAATTGGTTGAAAGGATTTGGTTGGGGTACAACTGGCGGATTAGGAGGTACAAAAGGTGGATTAGGAGGTACAAAAGGTGGATTAGGAGGTACAAAAGGTGGATTAGGAGGTGCAAAAGGTGGATTAGGAGGTACAAAAGGTGGATTAGGAGGTGCAAAAGGTGGATTAGGAGGTACTAATGGATGATTCGGAGCTACAAATAGTGGATTTGGAGCATTTACTGGTTGAGGATAACTAGTCAGATGAGCTTGCATTGCAGGTTTATCTTGTAGGTTTAAAGCATACACCACATTCTGCAAAGCTGCTACCTCTTTAGACATATTCTCATGCATATGCATCATATTGTCCAATTTGTTAAACAAAATCTCAAATTGCAACTCAGTTGGTACTCTAGATGTGGATGTTGTAGGCTCAACTTTGGATTCTATATGTGTATCCCTTGTTGCATGAATAGGAAGAAAACTAGAAGATGGTTGGGATGTGAATCATAAAGAAGTGTTTTACGTTGGTTCATGTGAGCAACCGCCTCAACTACAGTTTTCACTACACTCCAGTCATCTGTAAGCCCATATTTCTTTCCTGGTTCTTCAAGCCTACGCTCAACCTCTACCCTTATATCTGGAGTCAAGATTTTAAGGAAATATAAAATGATATCTGGGGTAAGGGCAACTCTATCCTGTTCAGGTAATTGAGAGAATCTTTTCATAAATTCCCCATGGAGTTGAGTTAAAGAAATGTGAGGCTTAGGAGAACTGATCCATTTCATAAATCCCTCTCTATTGTGTTGACTATAGTCCTCTAAGTAAAATTCTTTATGTAGCTCTTTTCTAAACTCATCCCATCCCTTACTGTCATGTAGATCCATAATAGCTTTTACTGTACCTATGGCAAGTCGTCCAAGATAGGATTTCCACTTTGTATCAGGCAAGCCGTGTAACTTGGCTAATTCCTCAAACGTGTCTAAATAGTTTGTAACATTCATACCCGTAAATTTCCCTTTATCTTTTAATAACGTTTCAACTACTTTTTGTCCTTGCATCTCATGCATCATAGTTTGAAATAGCTCGTCCATTTTTGAAGTTTGTTTTGATCTAGCTTGAACAATTCTAACTATCAGTTAGACATAGAGAACCTTTGCACCCTACCTATCCTCCTTGTATTCATTACAAGTGGGTAGTGGATTTAGTGACTATGCCTAAAGGTTTAGATAAGATGAGATATATAGTTTTAGCTAGAGAAGACTTAACTAATCATGTAGAGGGTAGAGCACTTCGTACGAAAACTACTTTTAACGTATGTAAGTTTCTATTAGAAGAAGTTATATCTAGATTTGGTTACGTAGAAAAGATAGTTGCAGATAGAGGAGAGTTAGATGCTAGAGAGGCTAGAGAATTCTTTGATCAGCATGGGATTCGTCTGTCTCTTACTACTGCTTATAATCCAGAGTCGAATGGAAAGATTGAGCGGGGTCATCCCTCTATTGTGAAGGCAATTTCTAAGGCATGCAAGGGTGATATAGTGCAGTGGCCTAGATACCTTCCTTTTGCATTATGGGCAGACAGGATGACGTACACTAGATCTACAGGATTTATGCCTGCAGAACTCATGTATTGTCAGAAACCGATTTTTCCTATCCAGACCCAGATTATTTCATGGACGACACTTCCATGGAATAATGAGATGGCTCGTGAAGATCTAATTTCTGTTAGGATTATGCAGTTAAATATAGGAAATAAATTAATTAAAGAAGCTGTACAGAAAATTAAAAATTCACGTCTTAAAAATAAAATCTATTTTGATAAAAAACATAGACTTAGACCTTGTACTATAGAAGTAGATGACTGGGTTTTAGTTTATGATAGCACTTTTGATACTCAGTATGATGCTAGGAGAAAATTAATTAAGAGATGGTTTGGACCATATGTAGTTGTGACTGTATTTGAAAATGGTACATTTAAGCTTAGAGAATTTGATGGTTCTTTATTGAAAAATTTGATTGCAGGAAAAAGGGTTAAACTATTTAAAAAGAGAAATAATGAAGAATATGAAATTGAAGAAAATGATTGTGAAGATGATGCTGATGAAAATGAAGATCATGATTAAAAATCAGGTGAAACAGTTTTGATTAAAGATTCTTTAATTTTTTGTGTATATGCATAGCATTACTGCATGGATTAAAAGGATATGTTCCAATTTATTTTAAAAAAAATCAAATAGATTTAAGATATATAAATATCTGAAATATTTATGATTGAAGCATAAGAACTCATATTTATATGAACTAAATCAGAAAGTTAAATAGAAATTTTTGAATTGGAATCTTGTAAAAGAAAAGGTAGTCTTATTTTGAATATATGTATATGCTTAAAAGAAATTTTTTATTCATTAGCAAATGGGATTTTGTATCTTGCTTTTATTTTTTATGAGATCTGACCTCTAAATAAAAATAAAATTAATTTAAAACTTCATACCCAACTAGTTTATATGTATGTGTCTGTTGTTAGTGTGCTATGTTGGGCTAGTAGGCGGGTGGAACAACCTTGGTCGGGTGATCAAGGCCACGAGCTGCAGCTAGTTTCATCATAGGCCTAACCTATATGTTGTCATGCGCCTGCATGGGTCGATAGGCGGGTGGAGTTACTCTGGTCGGGTGATCAGAGCCACGAGCTGACGTCGATTTCATGTAGGGCTGACATAGTTTGTCGTGCGCTATGCCGGGTTGGTAGACAAGTGGAACAAACTTGGCCAGGTGGACAAGTCCAGGAGTCGCACCCAATTTCGGTATAGGCCGATTTGTAAGAAAATAAGAAAAAGCTGAGTTGGGATGAAGTAAGAAAAATGATATGATTTAAGCAATTAAAAGAGAGTCAGACCATAGGAAATAAAAGTAGGAGGCATATAATTCTGTTATCTGATGGAAAAAGTTTCCTTTTTGTATATGCTGTTATGAAAGATAAGTTACTTATTCTTAGCAAGTGACATGAACAGAAGGACTATAAGACTTATGATTTATTCTTATAAATATTTGTTTAAATGTGGATTCAAAAATATGACATGATATTTTATAACTTACTTCTATGTTGTTTTTTTTAAATGATTTGTACAAATCTTTTTAATTGCATAAAGTTTGAATGCATAATGTAATAAAATTTTGAAATTATTTAAACTTAATTTCAAAAGAATTTGATCTATTCCACTTGAATCTGCAGGTTGGCCCATCGGGACGATGTGCAGGTTTAGTGGGGGCAGATGTCGGAGAGAATTTGTTACTCTTAAAATATTACAAAAAATTAAAAGATTAAATGATTGATATAAGTTTGGTTAAATTATGAAATTTTTTACTAATGTTTGATTTATTTTTGCAGAAAAAGAAGTTGCTGATCAATAACAAGAAGTGGAGTATTTATCCAAATGTTTTCTTAATATTATTTAAGGGTTTAGATAAAAATTCAAGGGTTAGTTAAGGGTATGTTTATGTATTGAAAGTAAATGTAGGGGTATTTAAGGGTTACATATAGGTTTTGGGCATGAATTATAGGGTTCTAGCTTAAATGCAAGGGTAATTATGGGTCAAATGCATGTTCTAGTTAAAATTTATGTGTAATTAAGGATTAAAAGTATGTTTAAAGCATGAACTTTAGGGTTCTAGTTAAGTTTTAAGATTAATTATGGGTTAATTATTCATCCTAGTGGGTTATGGAAGGTTAGAAAATAGGTTTATAGGTTAGTTAGAGTTAATTGATGTGGTTTAAAGTTAGTTATAGGGTAAACCTAAGGTTAAACGATTAAATTAATAGGTTGCAGTCTATAAATAAATTATTAAATAGGTTAATTTTATCTTAGGGAACCTTAGAAAATTAATAGATAAATATATTAATTATTTATTCCCACTAAGCCTAAGGTAATAATTAAAATGGATTAAATTAAATTTTAGTCTAAGGTTTAGAATTTATTCTAAAGTTCAGTATTTAAATAATTAAAAAAGAAGAAGTGAAAGGTTTTTTAATCTAAAGTCTATAGTCCATTAAATATTTAAATAAATGGTTGAAAATTGAGAAAACATCTAGAAGGAAATCCCACGACTTTTTTTTGTTTGAGTGGTGTTTGAGTGGTGTGGAGTTGAAGAGGAGTTAAATTTGGTAAATTGGTTGAGTTATCTAAAGTGAAAAGTAGGCTATGGTGGGCTACTCACATCTATATAAAGAGAGGAGTACGTGCTCACAAGTTCATATGTTTTATTTTCAGGTACTTACTATGCTCTAGACTATAGCCAAATTTTGTTCTCAGCTTTTTGTCAGTCCCTCTGACAGGAGGAGAGAGAAGGCCATCTCTCTTGTCCTTCATTCTTGGGGAAGCAAATTTTTTTTTTCAATTGTAGAGATATTTTCCCTCTTCCTTTTCTTTTTATTCTTTTCTCTTTTTTTTTTCCCTCTCTGTCCTCTGTCCTTCTGTCCTCTTTAATTAAATATATGATTTTAATTTTTTTTTTATTTATTATTTCTTTCTCTCCCTCTCCCTCCCTTTCTCTGCCGGCGGCGCAGCACTGCTGCGCGCGCAACAGAGAGAGAGAGAGAGAGTGAGAGAGAGAGTTTTAATTATTTTTTTTGTTTTTTTATTATTTTTTTTTTATTCTGTTTTTTTTCTTTCTTTTTTTTTATTTTTATTTTTTTATTTTCTTTCTTTCCCCCTCTCTCCCTCTTTTCTCTGCTGCCGGCGGCGCAGCAGCGCCGCGCGCGCAGTAGAGAGAGAGAGAGAGAGAGAGAGAGAGAGAGAGAGAGAGAGAGAGAGAGAGAGAGAGAGAGAGAGAGAGAGAGAGAGAGAGAGAGAGAGAGAGAGAGAGAGAGAGAGAGAGAGAGAGAGAGAGAGAGAGAGAGAGAGAGAGAGAAAGGTAGAGAGAGAGAGAGAGAAAGGGAGCAGTAGAGAGAGAGGGAAAAGGAACAGTAGAGAGAGAGAAAGGTACAGAAGAGAGTGAGAGAGAGAGAGTTTATTTTTTTATTTTTTTTTATTCTTTTAGATTTTGTTTTCTATTTTTTTATTTTATTTTAAGTTAGTACTTATATTTTATTTTTCCCTCTATATTATATTCTAATTACTTTATGTTTATTTTATTTAGATATATGGTTATTTTATATATGAATAGAAATAATATTTAATAAAAATTATATTAGATTTATATTATGGAAAGAATATATATTTAAGGAATTATATGTATTTATGAATAATTGTGAATGAAGTTTTAATTTATGTTTAT
The DNA here is from genome assembly GCA_020310875.1 of Ceratopteris richardii. NCBI lineage: Eukaryota > Viridiplantae > Streptophyta > Polypodiopsida > Polypodiales > Pteridaceae > Ceratopteris > Ceratopteris richardii. The sequence continues at coordinate 84,715,081 of CM035424.1, read as the reverse complement.
ATATGTATAAGTATATAAGTATTTATATGTGTATGTGTGGGTGAAAGTATTTAAGCTTAGGTTCATTAAATCTTAATGTTATTATGCATAGACATTATATATGTATGTTAAAATGAATGATATGTAAAGGATTATGAGTTTATGTAGGGTATGAAAGGGTATGCATGTGTGTTTAATTATCTAACTTGATTTTATATATATATGTGTTTTGCATTCCTAATCTTCTTTTATGAGTTTCAGGTTTCCTAAAGGAGGGTCCATTGAACCTTTAGTCTTACCATTAGTCCTATATGATTTTACCTTTCCTTTTTTCATTCACCAACCCTTTACATTCATATTTTATCCTTTCCTTTCCCTTCTCTTAACCCAACCATTCTTAGCCTATTCATTTTCTTACCCTACCCTTACCCCAAGCTTCTTCATCTTGCTAGAGACTTAAGTTCCTTTTCCAAGTATCATATGAACCCATGTTAATTTAGGTTTTAACCCATGTTAGTTTAAGTATATGAACCCATAATAGTGATAGAACTTGATCCCATATTTTATGTTAGTACATGTTAAATAAGTTAGTGATAGGTATGTTATTTAGCTAATGCATGTTAGAAATTTATCCATGTTAGTTCATGCATGTGTATGTGCATTTATGTTCATGCATGCATGGGTATCTTAGTGTATGTTTATGTTAGTAAGTGTTCATGCATGTGCATGTGCATGTATGTTCATGCATGTGTTTGTATGTTAGTGCATGCATGTGTGTGTTTATGCATGTGCATGTATATTCATATATGTTTATGTTAGTGTAGTTTATGCATGTAAATGTTAGTAGTGTTAGTGCATATATATGTATGTCTATGCATATGTGTGTTAGTGCATGTACATGTATGCATGATCATTTATGTGTTTATGTTTATGCATATGTGTGTTAGTGCATGTGCATGTATGTTCATGCATGTGTGTGTGCATGTATGTTCATGCCTATGTGTGTTAGTTTATGTTCATGCATGTATATGTTAGTATGTGTTTATGTTCATGCATGTGTGTATTTATGCATGTGCATATATGCATGTTCATCTATGGTAATGCATGTATGTGTATGTATGTATGTTTATGTATGATTATTTATGCATGTATGTATGTTAGTTAAATATATATTTATGAGTAAACAATGAATGTTAATGTATATTAAAAATAATTATGTAAATGATTTTTTTATGTATATATTTTAATAAAGAAATGTATTTATTATATATGTGTTTTTTTTTAGAAAGATTAATTACTTTAATAAAATATTAAATGAGAGTTAAATTTTATAAAGATATACTAATCTTTTTCATATGTTTTATTTTCAGATATGTTTTATTTTCAGATTTGATTTCTGAAGAATTGCAGCTCTTAGTGAACTAAAGGCCTGTTGAGAGCAATTGGCGATCTGAAGATATACATGTGACCTGAAGTTTGAAAAGCAAAGATTACCCTTACTTTGAAATTTTATTAGCTTGTATAGGCTATCTTTTAGACTGTCATTTAGAAACATCATCCTTGAGGTTGTATAGGACTTTGGTTATTAATTTAGCATCATCTTTTATGTCTAAAGAAAGTTCTTCATATAGTCCTTTTTTACCTTCATCAGCTTTTGACTTGTTGTTTCCAAAACCTTTAGAAAGTAAAGAAAGTTCATCAGATAGTTCTTCTCTTCCTTCATCAACTTTTGAACTGTTATTCCCAAAACCATTAGAAGAGGAAGAGTTAATAAAAGAAGTAATAATAAAAGAAACTTTACACGATTCTAGGACAGCTATAACCATACTTTCTACTGTTCCACCTAGTGTTAGTGAAGATCTTTTCCCTCCAACTGTAGATAAAAACTTAGATACCTTCCAAGAAGAAACAAACGAAACGATAAAAGATCAAGTAGTTAGTGAAAAGATTATTCCACCTTCTTATTTTGACGCAGTTGAACGTTATAGGAACGCTTCACCCTACGGACCTTAGGAAAAGTTAAACTTGTACCTGTCCTGCGTAGTCACCCTGCGTGCGCCGTTAGCGAGGCGACTGAATTGATCCGCCAGTCGTCTGAAAACGCTCCCACAACGCTCTCTTGCTTCGATCACGATTGGCGCAAACTTTGTTCAGAGGGCTTTTCTTTTGGGCAGAAACTAAGGAGGTGCGCAAAATCTGATAGAGGTCGATTTGCAGGAGAATCTGACAACCATGGAGGGGGGGGGAAAGACCTTGGCAGAATAGAAGATTGTAAATGATGCTGTGGTAGCTATTCGACAAAGGGAAAAATCATGGAAGAGTGCCACTCGGCTGCTGCTGCGTACTCACATGGTGAAAAGAGAGTGAGAAGAGATCAAAAGTTGAAGCATTAACGGGCCAAATCTTATGAAGTTCAACGCTGAAGCTTAGCGAAGAAGAGAACTTAACTCTGAAGTCTTCTGTACAGCTAAGTTTTTTTTACTACGAAAGCTCTTTAATACAAACTTAAGCAGGCATTAAATATGTTCCTATGTTCTGCGTATCCTTTTATTTTTGTGCCACATAGTTCTGGACTTCGGATTTTTCTTTGAAACAATTTGTGATTGATCCATAACTTGTTTAGTATCATATATTTTATTTTGATTGGTTCTAATAATAGCGCACTGAGCAATGATGCATGCCATTCGGATTCCAGGCTTTGATTTCCAACTTCTGTTCAGATTTCGCTTTCTGCATATTCCGAAATAGATTTAGTATAAATTGCTCTAAAAAAAAATATAATCTATGTGAAATTGCATTCGTATTTTAATGAAGTTTTCTTTTGTGTTGCCGCTGCATGAGAGTATATGACTGTGTTTGATTTAATGCACATAATATTCTCTTTTCTTATTGTTATTTTGACTATTGTATCAAAACTGTATACAAATTCACATGTTGCTCTGATCATACTTATGTTCTAAACTATTGAGTTCGAAGTCAGATGAAGTTTGTTCAAAGTTTGAATTTAGAATGAAGATTGAAAAGTTGATGAAATGACGATGGAAGGTCTACGGTAAAAGTTGAGCCTATGCAGTTATTTGATGCAGTTTTAAAATAGTCGCACTAACAATCTGAAGGTGTTGTTTTCATTACTAGGACACGACTTGTTGATTTATCACATCCTATTACAGTAACTGTGTTCTCCATTATCTATGGTATTCTTCATAGTTTTTTTTATTTGATCTCTGTAGGGAACTCTGCTCCGCACATAGAAAGGAGTCTAAAATTTGGCCAAGAAATCTGAAGGCTCTGAAGTAAATTCTCTGGCTGACAGCGACTGAATTTGTTATTCGCATCTGAACTAGATACTCAACTATTGTTTTTTGACGAGTGCTTTGCAAAGCTTAGATCACATTTTTCACAAAATGTTGCTTACATTATTATAGGTTTTGAGAGATCTTTCAAATGTCTGTATGTAGGTCCACACAAACGGATTCTAATGTTTTTCTTGCGTGGGGTATTTACTTTCTTCACCGCTATGATTTATAGTCACTTGAATGCATAAGCAATTGTAATAAAGGAAGCAGATCAGAGTGTAGAAAATGATTTCATTATGCATCAGGTCTAAGATATTAATCACCGAATTAATCAAGTTTTATTAGAAGATTGGCGAGAAGATCCGAGCGATGTTAATAGAAACAACATTGGCGTGGAAAATTTGATTGTTGAATAGGAGAATTGTGATGCTATTCACAATGTATGGTTATTGTTATGATTGAACTATGTGCATTTTACAACATACTTTTGATTTTCTGGCCTTTCGAAGTCCTGGGCTTGTTTCTATCAATGCATACCTGTGATGACTTCAACCAGTGGCTGTAAGTTATACGGACGTTATTTTCCATCGATTTATTCGCACGTTTCTGCTTCACACCATCCATTGTACACGGTTATGATTGGAATCATCTCATAAGTTTAACTGCAAATTGTGCGCTTGCATGTTCGAATTTGTAATTGAAATTTGCATAAGCACATGCTAAAACTTCCTTGTGATATAAGTGTTGTGTTTTTCTCATATGATGATGAATGAGGAGTCATTGCGCAAACTGCTTGTAATAAAATAGATTTTATAGAGAGCAATTGATTGCTGAACTTTTGAAGAACTAAGATTAAAGAGTTCCAGTTGTTTATAATCCTGGACAAGGTTTGTTCTGAAATTCGAAGTTTAATTTACTTTCAAATATTGCATAAAGCGCATTGTCACATGCATTACTACAGGTTGGGCGAATTTATTACTGAAAAGCTTTGCAAATAGATGTTTTGTGCTGAAATACTATGCTGAACATAGATTATGCAGGCTATTCATGTTAGCTTAGTCCACCTAGAATTTTAGTTCCATTGTTCTTCTCTGCGTATTGTGTTTCGTTTGAATCAGAATCAACTCTTACCTTGTTGAATTACCAAGCATCCATTTTTGTTGTCATTTGAAAGAGACTAAGTTTGTTCGAGAATCAGATAGCTGTTAATTTCTAAGTAAATTACGCATAGTGGCTAGAGATATGAAATGGAACTAATAATTATGTGAAATTTTATCATTATAAACAGCAGGGAAAGATCAAGTAAGATAAGCACTATTTGTTTTATTTCATGGTTTCATCATGTTTGTACCGGAAGAGAAGTTTTGATGATAAGAGAAGTTTTGCAGTTGAACGCACTAAGTTTTGAATTTCCATCTTCATCGAGTTGTTTACTTTATTATCCATCATCGAGTTATTTCTTTTGGGAAATGTTATGCAAGTTACGTTTGTTATGAAATGATATGTTTTTTTTTATACATTGTGAAGTGCAATTGCAAGGTTATATGGATTGGAAAAATTTCTTTTCCATCGAACTTTAGAAACGGTAATATCCTATCTTTCAAAAATCTTGTATGTGACTAAGTTAAGAGACGAATGTTGAAGACAAGTGTTTTTACGAGATCGAACTAAAATCTTGGAGTTTGGTTTTCCTTTCGACTCTCCATCTCTTTTCGTCACCAATCTATACCTGAGCTTGCTCCAAGCACCCTGCGTGCGTCGTATTTTCGGCGGTCGCCCTGATCCACCGACCGTCGCTTTCGCCCCGACAACGTAAAACAGAGGATTCTAGTATTGTTGCTGCTTTCAAGCAACTATTATGTGCTAGCTCAAAAGACACAAACCTTATAGATAACAAACTTGGTTACGTAGGAACTATTGTTGGTGTCTACAAAATTTCATTCCGTACATTCAAACAGGTAGAAAAAAGTTTATATATATTTTTTAGAGTTAGTTAATTTTTTAAGCACCTAATAATGGGTTTTGTTGTTATATATTTTGATAGGTCATTTATGAAGGTTGACTGGTTTCAAGCGGAGTATAAAGGTAGTAATTCCACATTAAGAAAGGAATTATCTAGGTTTTGGGCAATTGATTCTTCCAAGGTAATGCAATCTACTAAAGAACCATATATTCTTCCTTGGCATATTGAACAAGCATTCTTTTTATAAAAACCCAGATGCTTATCCTTGGTGGCAAGTCATTCATGTGCAACCTAGAGGTAGGTCATTGTTTGGACAATTTATTGTTAGAGAGATCGAAGAAAGTCCTCTTGATGATTCAGCATCAGATACTGATACATCAACATCTCAAATAGAAATTAGAATCATTATACATGATAATGATACTAATCTTTTTGATGAAGAGGATAATTCTCTACATGTTGATTCTACCGATGAGGAAGAGGAATTACCAGAAATAGATATTAATCCATCAATAGATGATGTAATTCATGAGAACATAGATTTAACAATAGAAGGCATAAATGAAATCAATAAGGATAATGAAGATGAGACTATATTGATGTCTTACCAAAATGATGGCAATAATGAAAACATATGAGCAGATTAGGTAATAAATTCTACTCTAGTTATCGATCAATAACTTGAAGCTTCTGAATGGATATCAGATAATAGATTTTTTTATTAACTTGAATAACAATGAATCCTACTAGAGAGATGAAATCATGTTCTTCTAAGTTAGAACATGAAGCTCGGGGGTATGCCTAATTATTTTATCTAGCTTTATCTTCGAGGAGCAAATTTTTATCATGTATGTATGCATATGTGTGTGTATTCATGTGTATTATATGTATACATATGTTAGTATGCATATATATGTATCTCATGTATATGTATGTGTTTGCATGTGTGTGATATATATATACATGTGTTAAATATGCATATGCATTTATGTAAAATATTCATGTATTCATGTAATATATGCAAGTGTTTATAATTGTGTACATGTATATATGTATATGTGTGTATGTGTAAATATGTACATATAAATATGTATGCATGTATATATATGTTTATGTGTGCATGTAGGCATGTATATGTGATGTGTACATGTATATATGTATATATGTCTATGTGTAAATGTGTACATGTAAATATGTTAGTATGTATATATATATATATATATATATATATATATATATATATATATATATATATATATATATATATATATATATATATATATATATATATATATATATATATATATATATATATATATATATATATATATTTATGTGTGCATTTAGGCATGTATGTGTGATGCATAATATATCTACTCCAGTTTATATTTATGTTTCCTATCTACATGATGTGTATATATCTTTACATATATTATGATCCTCGTTGATTTGAGTAGCTATATATAGAGGCATAATGTTGGGAGGAGAGACATCTCTCTAGTAGGACGTCGGAGGTGTACATATACTTCAAACATATGGCTAAAAGGTTGAATTAGAGTTTTTAAATTAGGAATTTTGAAACCCTAATATCGAAATTAGTGTTTTCAATTTAGGATTTTTGAAATAGGATTTATTTATTTATTTATTTATGTGTATGCATGTCTTGTGTATGTATGTGTATCTATATGTGCATATGCATGTGTTTTGTGTGAATATATGCATGTGTATATGTATATATGCATGTAAATATGATTATATGAGTCTATGTGTGTGTACATATGATTATGCATGTGCATGTGTATGTGAGTATGTGTACGTGTATGTGATTATGTGCATGTGTCTATGTGTATTCAATATATGTGTGTAACATTGCATGTATATGTGTGTGTAAAAATGTGCATGTATGTGTGTGTATGTATAAATGTGCATGTATATGTATATGTGTGTAAATGTGCATGTATGATGTATATGTGTGTGTATGCATGTATTTATACCTCTAGTCTCTCTCTCTCTCTCTCATATACATACATACATGCATAAACACATATACTCATATCCACATATATATACATAAAAGCAGTGCATACCGTGCATTATCGCGACGATGAGCCATAAGTGTCCACATCTCTTTTAGACACCACTTAAGCGACCATCCTGTCCCAAACTCTGTCTCAAGTGAAATAAGTACGTATTTTTTATCCCTCTCATCATGCTCACTACAAAAATAAAAAACATAATGTAAATAAAACATAAGATATTTATTTCAATTTATATGTAAAACTTTTACTTACTTCCACGGTAAGTGGACAAAGTGAAGGTAATAGTCGCATAGTGCCCGCATTCTTCTCTTGAACTCCAATCCATTCCCTATGTACACAATGTTCCCCTCTGGCTCTATGTCGCACTCTAGTCCTAAGGTTCCTATGCATGTCCGCATAGGCAACTCTGCTCTGCTATCACGATTTGGAGGTGGTATAGGTGTCCTGAAAATAGATAGATAGAAATAAATAAAAATATGTGTTATAATATCATTAAAAAAGTTTATGAAAATAAAACAAACCTATGAGCAAATAGCTCTGTTCCTGCATGTGGAGCCGTAGAAGAGCCCTCATCTGATGGTTGGGTAAGCATCTGGATCGTATAATCCAGCTCCTCATTAGACATCTCTGAGTAATCACACATTATGGCCCCTAGAGTATCAGACGGAACTCTTGCTCTCATAAGACTTTTCGTGAGAGTGAGTTTTGCCTTTCTCTCTCTACTCGGATCCATAATACCTAACATATAAAACAAAATGGTTAGAAATCAATATATATATATATATATATATATATATATATATATATATATATATATATATATATATATATATATATATATATATATATATATATATATATACGTGTACATATGTAAGTGTGTATGCATTAAGTATGTGTATGTGTGCATGTGTGTGTGTATGTATGTGCATGTATGTGTGTATGTGTGTATGCATGTGTATGTGTGTGTATGCATCATTATGTGTATATGTGTCTATGTGTGTATGTGTGTGTATATGTGTGTGTGTGTGTATGTATGTGTATATGTGTGTGTATGTATGCATGTATGTATGTATGTATGTGTGTATGTATGCATATGCATATGCATTATGTATGTATATATATACATGTATGTGTATGTGTGAGTATGTCTCTCTATGTGTGTATATGCATATATATGTGTATGTATGCATATATGTGTGTATGTGTGTATGTGTGCATGTATATGTGTTTTTATGTGTGTATGCATGTGTATGTGTGTGTATGCATTATGTATGCATATGTGTGTGTGTGTCTATGTGTATGTGTGTGTGTCTATGTCTATGTGTATATTGATGGGGGAAGTATCTCAACCCCTAAGCAACGATGAAGCGCGAATGACCTCCACAGGTATCCTTCTTTGACCTCTGCACACCAAAAATGCTCTTACTCAGAGCTTATGCAGAGAACTCCAGTGAGATTTTGTAGACCTGTAGTAGACACCAAGGGCTTTCCAACAAAACAAATTTCACTTGAAATGGATGCTTACACAAAGAGAAACAATGTCTACAACATGAGCTAGTTGAATGCTCACAACTGCTAGTCAAGCAGAGACCTCACTTCACTCCAGCAATTTTTTCTCAGAGATTATACAGAGAATGAATCTCAAACTTATGTCAACTTTAGAGGACTCTAATAGCTACCCAATGACACCAAAATCATAGCAAATGGATACATAGAGAAGGAGAACCAGCCCTTACAACAGAGAGCAAAATATTTCCAACAGAGCCTACACAAAGAGAGAGATATCAATCACACAACTTCACTAAAATGAATGTTGCTCCCAGCTTACTCAGAGAATGCTCCAGAGAATTGGTAAGCATAAAATAGACTCTTATAGCTATCCAATGAGACAAGAATTACATCAAATGGATACCATATGAGGGAGAACCAATGCTAACAACTCAGGGGTAGAGAGTTGCAACACTGCCTGCGCACACACATAGATATGCCTACTAAAAGAAAACAAACAAGCAAGCAAGGGGGTTGCTTAAGCAAGGGGCTTGCTTATCACAACTCCAGCACTTAGTGCTCACTTTACATGAGCTAAAACTCCAAGAAGATGGCCCAAAAGAAGTCGGGATACATGCTCCTTTTATAGTGAGAGGTGTGCCCCTAAAATCTAGGAACTACCTTTCCAAATCAGCCTCCTAACTTGGAGGAATTAGTTGAGATGACTTGGGGAGTGGTTGAGTGACTTTTCTTGATGGAATCTCGTGGCTTTTGGCTTCCTTTGATTGCTCCACATGTCCATAAAAGATTCCCCACGAATTTTTAGCTTGAAGCTTGACTTTTAACACTCCCCCTCAAGCTTCAATTCTTCATCCTCATCCAAGCTCCTTCATGTTGATGCATTGCTTGAATTTTGAAATCTTCATCCCATCCAAAGCCTTTGTAAACATGTCCGCAACTTGGTCCTTAGTACCAATATGATGTACTGAAACTTCCTTGGATATCACCTTTTCCCTTATGAAGTGATAGTGCACTTCAATATGCTTGGTTCTAGCATGATAGACAGGGTTCGATGCTAGATGAATGCTACTCATGTTGTCACAAAAAATTGGATATGTGTCAACCTGCAAATTAAGCTCCATAAATAACTTCTTAATCCACATTAGCTCACATGTGACTTGAGCCAAAGCTCTATACTCAGCCTCGGTGGAAGATAATGCCACCGTGGGTTGCTTCTTTGAAATCCATGAGATGATCTTGCTACCTAGCATGACTAGGTAACCACTTGTACTCCTTCTATCTTCCTTCGAACCGGCCCAATCGGCATCGGAATAAGCTTTGACCTGCATATCATCATCAAATGAGTAGAACAATCCTTCATTTATAGTGGCTTTGAGATATCGCAACATTCTTCTTGCAGCTTGCAAGTGTGTAGTCCTTGGACTATGCATAAATTGTGATAACACTCCAACTCCATATGCTATGTCAGGCCTGGTTATTGTGGCATAATTGAAAGAGCCTACAATAGATCGATACAAAGTTACATCCTCTAATGGCTCTCCATCAATGGAGCTTAGCTTTACATTAACTTTCATGGGATTTGAAATAGGCTTGCAATGTAGCATCCCAAACCTCTCAAGTAGGTCTAGAATATACTTCCTTTGTATGAGCATAATACCTTCTTCTTTGTATACAACTTCAATGCCAAGAAAATACCTAAGATCTCCAAGATCAGAGATCCTAAACTCCTTTCCAAGCTTTGCCTTGATCTCCTCAATGCCCTTTGTATCATTACCTGTAATGATAAGATCATCTACATACACACACATGTAGACCACAAGTTCTCCTCTTTGTTTGATGAAGAGAGATGGATCCGCCTTGCATTGATTGTAACCACATTTGATCAAATAGTCCACCAATCTTTGGTTCCAAGCCCTTGGAGCTTGCTTTAGGCCATAAAGTGCCTTTTTCAACCTACAAACATGATGTGGAAACTCTTTATGAACAAAACCTAGTGGTTGCTCCATGTATACCTCTTCTTCCAAGTCTCCATTGAGAAAGGCATTCTTGATATCCAATTGGAAGAGCTTCCATCCTTTGCTAGCAGCCATTGCAATGAGTGTCCTAATGGTGCTCATCTTTGCCACGGGGCTGAATGTCTCTTCAAAGTCCACTCCATAGGTTTGTGCAAAACCCTTAGCCACCAATCTTGCTTTGAACCTAGAAATAGATCCATCTGAATTCCTCTTTACTTTATACACCCACTTATTACCTATTACCTTCATGTTCTCCTTCTTGGGCACTAGAGTCCATGTTTGATTTTCCTCAAGTGCGTCGATCTCTTCTTGCATTGCCTCTTTCCATTCGGTGTACCTGCTTGCATCTTCATAGCAATCGGGCTCATGATCTTCTACTACTTTGTTCATATATGCATAATGTGTTGCCATGTATGAATCATAAGTAAACCTTTGAGTTGGATACTTAACTCTAGAAGACTTCCTTTCTTCACCTTTTGGAGGAATAAACCTCCTTTGCCTTGGGAACTTGATCTCTTTCTTTGACGTGGCTTCTTTCTCCATCATGTGTCCTTCATCATCTTCAACTTCATTACCTTCTTCATCCAACTCCACCAATGTTGCTTTGCCTTTGTTGATTGATTGTGCTTCATAGCTTGATGAAGGTCTCCCCCTCCATGGTGAGTTCATGCTTGAACTATCTTCATTGATGGAACACCTTGGGCCGCTTAGCTCTAGGTCGATTTGTTCTTCATCATGTCCATGCTTTTCTTCTTCATAGTCCTGCATACAATCATACTTCTTATACCAAGGGAGTAGCTCATCAAATGCTACATCCCTTGATATCCTCAAGTCCTTTGTATTTGGGTTGAAGCACCTGTAACCTTTATGATCATTTGAGTATCCTAGAAACACACACTTTTCTGCCTTTGGTTGTAGCTTGTGCCTCAATTCACTTGGCACATGTACATAACAAGTACATCCAAATATCTTCAAGTGGGAAAGATCAGGTTTCTTACCATAATAGGCTTGATATGGTGTCAAGCCATGGATCCCTGAGGTAGGAGCCCTATTCATTAGATACACGGCGGTATTTGCTGCATCACTCCAAAACATGTTAGGTACATTCATCTCATTAAGCATTGCTCTAGCGATCTCGGCAATGTATCTATTCTTTCTCTCTGCTACTCCATTTTGTTGGGGTGTGTACCTGCATGTTACTTGCCTCTTGATGCCTTGATCCATTAAAAAATCAGAAAACTCATTTGAGAAATATTCTCCCCCTCCATCGGACCTTAGCTTCTTGATATATGTACCTGTTTCCTTCTCTACCATTGCCTTGAATGCTTTGAAACATGTAAACACATCTGATTTGTTTTTGATGAAATAAACCCAAACCATCCTTGTGCAATCATCTATAAAAGTGACAAAGTACTTGTTACCTCCAATGGATTGCTCTTTTGTTGGCCCCCACACATCTGTATGTATCAACTCCAATGGATGTTGGCTTATGTAGCCACTCTTCTTGAATGGAAGTCTCGCTTGCTTCCCTAGTTGACAAGATTCACATAAATGCTTCATACCTTGTCCTTGGAAGTTGGGAAGACCTTCAACCAGCCTCTTGAATTGCATTTCCTTCATTCTTTGTATGTTGATGTGACCTATCCTCTTGTGCCACAAGTCCAACTCCGAAATCCTCTTGTTTCCATATGTGAAGTAGACATGTTGAGTAGAATGAGAATTTACCTCCAAAGTGAAGAGTCTCCCTTGCTTCTTTCCTCTTGCTATGACCTTGTAACCTTGCTTAGGGTTCTCCACAAAGCATCCACCTTTGTTGAACCTTACTTGATAGCCTCTTTCAACCATTTGCCCAACGGACACCAAGTTCTTTGTGATGGTAGGTACATGCAAGACATCCTTGAGACATCTTCCTTCCTCCTTGTCATCCAAAGCTACATCTCCAACATGGGAGATCTCATGGGCTGTATCATCACCTGTTTCTACATGTCCTTTACCTTTGGGAGCATGTAGATTAGTAAACCAAGAAGCATTGCAACTCATATGGTTGCTACATCCACTATCAATATACCAAGTGTTATCTACTTTGCTTGAATTCCCATTCATGTGCATCATCAAGAGATTGTCATTTTCTGAACTTGTAGAAGCATAATTACCTTGGCCTTTGTATGAAGAACCTTGATTATAGTTCCTTTGGTTTCCTCCTTGGTAGCAATCTCTAGCATAGTGGCCAAACTTGCCACATATGTAACATCCTTCGCCATCTTGATTCCTGTTTTGTTGATGTCGTCCTCCTCTTCCTCTTGAGCTTCCTCTCCCTCTTTGTGATGAGGTGCCTTGGTCATGTCCTTGATTTCTTGAGTGGCCTTGCCTTCCTCCAAACCTTCCTTTGCCCCTTCCTTGTCCTTGTCTTCCTTTGCCCCTTTGATTACCTGCATAGAAAACTTGTGCATCTTTGCTTTTAGTTGAACTTCCACCTATGTTCATTTCTTCGGTGACCATGAGAGCAACCAATTGCTCAAAATTGGGAAGATTATCCCTTACATAAACTGAAGTGGTAAAGGGTTTCCACTTCTCATCATCTCTCAAACCATTGAGAGTATAAGCCACAAGATCGTCATCATCTATGTGGCTTCCAATGGATCCCAATGCATCTGATAACTCCTTGACCTTAAGTATGTAGTCATTTATGCTACTCCCTGAGCTCTTCCTAAGGTTGTTGAGCTCATTCTTGAGTTGGATCTTCCTTGCTTTGGTGCTTGTTGAATAAAGCCTTTCAAGTGTCTCCCATACCTTCATGCTTGAATCCAGGTCTTGGATATGGCCGATCATGCTATTGCTAATGTGTTGGGAAAGAATAAAGATAACCCTCTTGTCTCTTTCATTCCATTCCCTAAAGGCCCTTCTCTGGTCATTGGTTGGATTCTCATCCAACCTAGGTCTTGGTTCACTTCCACTAATCAACCCCCAAAGGCCCTTGCCCATAAGATAGTTGGAGACCCTAAATCTCCATGGTTGATAGTTACCTTTGTCTAGCTTTTCAATTTGAGTGTTGAAGTCTCCCATATCTAGTCTTTGATACTTGACCTAGCCCTTGGCTAATGCTCCAATGTGTGTAAAATGAAAATGAGGCTCTGAGGTTACCTCAATCCAAAGCTTTCCTTAGATGGACACCTTGTGCTCTTGCAAATTTGAGTAGAATAGCTCCCCCTTGATGTGAGCTACCTCCAAGAAGCTTTTGTTGATGCAACTCTTCAACCACCAACTCCAAGAGGTCTTCTTGCTTGTATGTGATACCTCCAAGATGCCCAAATGCTCTGATACCACTGATGGGGGAAGTATCTCAACCCCTAAGCAACGATGAAGCGCGAATGACCTCCACAGGTATCCTTCTTTGACCTCTGCACACCAAAAATGCTCTTACTCAGAGCTTATGCAGAGAACTCCAGTGAGATTTTGTAGACCTGTAGTAGACACCAAGGGCTTTCCAACAAAACAAATTTCACTTGAAATGGATGCTTACACAAAGAGAAACAATGTCTACAACATGAGCTAGTTGAATGCTCACAACTGCTAGTCAAGCAGAGACCTCACTTCACTCCAGCAAACTTTTCTCAGAGATTATACAGAGAATGAATCTCAAACTTATGTCAACTTTAGAGGACTCTAATAGCTACCCATGACACCAAAATCATAGCAAATGGATACATAGAGAAGGAGAACCAGCCCTTACAACAGAGAGCAAAATATTTCCAACAGAGCCTACACAAAGAGAGAGATATCAATCACACAACTTCACTAAAATGAATGTTGCTCCCAGCTTACTCAGAGAATGCTCCAGAGAATTGGTAAGCATAAAATAGACTCTTATAGCTATCCAATGAGACAAGAATTACATCAAATGGATACCATATGAGGGAGAACCAATGCTAACAACTCAGGGGTAGAGAGTTGCAACACTGCCTGCGCACACACATAGATATGCCTACTAAAAGAAAACAAACAAGCAAGCAAGGGGGTTGCTTAAGCAAGGGGCTTGCTTATCACAACTCCAGCACTTAGTGCTCACTTTACATGAGCTAAAACTCCAAGAAGATGGCCCAAAAGAAGTCGGGATACATGCTCCTTTTATAGTGAGAGGTGTGCCCCTAAAATCTAGGAACTACCTTTCCAAATCAGCCTCCTAACTTGGAGGAATTAGTTGAGATGACTTGGGGAGTGGTTGAGTGACTTTTCTTGATGGAATCTCGTGGCTTTTGGCTTCCTTTGATTGCTCCACATGTCCATAAAAGATTCCCCACGAATTTTTAGCTTGAAGCTTGACTTTTAACATATATGTGTGTGTCTATGTGTATGTGTGTGTGTGTCGATGAGTGTGTATGTGTTTATGTGTATGTTTGTATCTATGTGTGTGTATGTGTATATGTGTGTATGTGTATGCATGTATGTATGTGTATGCATGTATGTATGCATATGTGTGTGTATGCATGTGTATGTGTGTGTACGCATCATTATGTGTGTATGTGTCTATGTGTGTATGTGTGTATGTATATGTGTGTATTGTCTATGTGTACGTTTGTGTGTCTATGAGTGTGTATGTGTTTATGTATATGTATGTATCTATGTATGTGTATGTGTCTATGTGTGTATGTGTATGCATGTATGTATGCATATGTGTGTATGCATATGTATGTGTGTGTATGCATCATTATATGTGTCTATGTATGCATGTGTATGTGTGTATGCATCATTATGTGTATATGTGTCTATGTGTGTGTGTATATGTGTGTGTGTGTCTATGTGTATGTAAGTGTGTGTCTATGAGTGTGTATGTGTTTATGTGTATGCATGTATCTATGTGTGTGTATGTGTATGCATGTATGTATGCATATGTGTGTGTATGCATATGTATGTGTGTATGCATCATTATGTGTGTATGTGTCTATGTGTGTATGTTTGTGTGTGTGTGTATATGTGTGTGTATGTGTATGTGTCTATGTGTATGTGTCGCTATGCGTCTATGAGTGTGTATGTGTTTATGTGTGTGTATGTGTCTATGTGTGTGTATGTGTCTATGTGTGTATGTGTGTGCATGTATGTATGCATATGTGTGTATGTGTGTTTATGCATTATGTATGCATATGTGTGTGTATGCATTATGTATGTGTATGTAAGCATGTGCATTATGTATGCATATAAGTATATGTATGCATATGCATATACATTATGTATGCATATGTGTGTATGTGTGTGTATGCATTATGTATGCATATGTGTGTGTATGCATTATGTATGTGTATGTAAGCATGTTCATTATGTATGCATGTAAGTATGTATGTATGCATATGCATATGCAATATGTATGCATGTATGTGTATGTGTGTGTATGTCTCTCTATGTGTGTGTATGCATATATGTGTGTGAATGTGTGTGTACATGTGTCTGTATGTGTGTATGCATGTGTATGTGTGTGTATGCATCATTATGTGTGTATGTGTGTGTATATGTGTGTGTGTGTCTATGTGTATGTGTGTGTATCTATGAGTATGTATGTGTTTATGTGTGTGTATGTGTCTATGTGTGTATGTGTTTGTGTGTGTGTATGTATCTATGCATGTGCATTATGTATGCATGTAAGTATGTATGTACATTGTATGCATATGCATATGCATTATGTATGCATATGTATGCATATGTATGCATGTATGTGTTTATGTGTGTATGTCTCTCTATGTGTGTGTGTATGCATATATGTGTGTGTGTATGTGTGTGTATATGTGTTTGTATGTGTGTATGTGTCTATGTGTGCAAGTGTGTGTGTATATGTAAGTGTATGTGTGTGTGTGTCTATGTGTATGTGTGTGTATCTATGAGTGTGTAGGTGTTTATGTGTGTATGTGTCTATGTGTGTGTATGTGTCTATGTGTGTATGTGTATGCATGTATGTATGCATATGTGTGTATGCATGTGAATGTGTGTGTATGCATCATTATGTGTGTATGTGTCTATGTGTGTATGTGTCTATTTGTGTATGTGTTCGTGTGTATGTGTGTGTATGTGTGTGTGTCTATGTGTATGTGTTGCTACACGTCTATGAGTGTGTGTGTCTATGTGTATGTATGTGTGTGTCTATGAGTGTGTATGTGTTTATGTGTATGTATGTATCTATGTGTGTGTATGTGTATGCATGTATGTATGCATATGTGTGTGTATGCATATGTATGTGTGTATGTGTCTATGTGTGTATGTTTGTGTGTGTGTGTATATGTGTGTGTATGTGTATGTGTCTATGTGTATGTGTCGCTATGCGTCTATGAGTGTGTATGTGTTTATGTGTGTGTATGTGTCTATGTGTGTGTATGTGTCTATGTGTGTATGTGTGTGCATGTATGTATGCATATGTGTGTATGTGTGTTTATGCATTATGTATGCATATGTGTGTGTATGCATTATGTATGTGTATGTAAGCATGTGCATTATCTATGCATATAAGTATGTATGTATGCATATGCATATGCATTATGTATGCATATGTGTGTATGTGTGTGTATGCATTATGTATGCATATGTGTGTATGTGTGTGTATGCATTATGTATGCATATGTGTGTGTATGCATTATGTATGTGTATGTAAGCATGTTCATTATGTATGCATGTAAGTATGTATGTATGCATATGCATATGCAATATGAATGCATGTATGTGTATGTGTGTGTATGTCTCTCTATGTGTGTGTATGCATATATGTGTGTGAATGTGTGTGTACATGTATATGTATGTGTGTATGCATGTGTATGTGTGTGTATGCATCATTATGTGTGTATGTGTTTGTATATGTGTGTGTGTGTCTATGTGTATGTGTGTGTATCTATGAGTATGTATGTTTTTATGTGTGTGTATGTGTCTATGTGTGTATGTGTCTGTGTGTGTGTATGTATCTATGCATGTGCATTATGTATGCATGTAAGTATGTATGTACATTGTATGCATATGCATATGCATTATGTATACATATGTATGCATGTATGTGTTTATGTGTGTATGTCTCTCTATGTGTGTGTGTATGCATATATGTGTGTGTATATGTGTTTGTATGTGTGTATGTGTCTATGCGTGCATGTGTGTGTGTATATGTAAGTGTATGTGTGTGTGTCTATGTGTATGTGTGTGTATCTATGAGTGTGTATGTGTTTATGTATGTATGTGTCTATGTGTGTGTATGTGTCTATGTGTGTATGTGTATGCATGTATGTATGCATATGTGTGTATGCATGTGAATGTGTGTGTATGCATCATTATGTGTGTATGTGTCTATGTGCGTATGTGTCTGTGTGTATGTGTTTGTGTATATGTGTGTGTATGTGTGTGTGTCTATGTGTATGTGTTGCTACACGTCTATGAGTGTGTATGTATTTATGTGTCTATGTGTGTATGTGTATGCATGTATGTATGCATAGGTTTGTGTATGTGTGTGTATGCATTATGTATGCATATGTGTGTGTATGCATTATGTATGTGTATGTATGCATATGCATTATGTATGCATGTATGTGTATGTGTGTGTATGTCTCTCTATGTGTGTGTGTATGCATATATGTGTGTGTATGTGTGTGTGTATATGTGTGTCTATGTGTGTATTCATGTGCATGTGTGTGAATGCATCATTATGTGTATATGTCTCTATGTGTGTATGTGTGTGTGTATGTGTGTGTGTATATGTGTGTGTATGTGTGTGCGCGTCTATGTGTATGTGTGTGTGTCTATGACTGTGTATGTTTGGATGTGTGTGTGTATGAATGTGTGTCTATGAGAGTGTATGTTTCGATGTGTGTGTGTATATGTGTGTCTATGTGTGTATGCATGTGTATGTGTGTGAATACATCATTATGTGTGTATGTGTGTGCGCGTCTATGTGTATGTGTGTGTCTATGAGTGTGTATGTGTTTATGTGTGTGTATGTGTCTATGTGTGTGTATGTGTCTATGTGTGTGTATGTGTTTATGTGTGTATGTATGCATATATGTGTGTATGTGTGTGTATGCATTATGTATGCATGTGTGTGTATGCATTATGTATGTGTATGTATGCATGTGCATTATGTATGCATATGCATTATGTATGTGTATGTATGCATGTGAATTATGCATGCATATGTGTGTGTATGCATGTAAGTATGTATGTATGTAGACATATGCATATGTGTGTGTATGCATATAAGTTTGTATGGATGTATGCATACGCATATGCATTATGTATGCATGTATGTGTATGTGTGTGCATGTCTCTGTATGTGTGTGTGTATGCATATATGTGTGTGTATGTGTGTGTATGTGTGTGTATGTGTGTGTATGTGTGTGTATGTGTGTGTATGTGTGTGTATGTGTCTCTGTATGTGTGTTTGTGTGTGTATATGTATGTGTATATGTGTGTGCATGTGTATGCATTATGTGTGCATGTGTGTATGCAACATTATTTGTGTACGTGTGTATATGTGTGTGTATTTGTGTGTATGTGTGTGTGTGTCTATGTGTATGTGTGTGTCTATGTGTGTGTGTACATATGTATGTGTGTGTAAGTGTGTGTGTGTGTGTGCACATACCTTGTTGTTGGTAGAAGCGGCTCTCTCTCTCTCTCTTGCTCTCTCTCTCTCTCTCTCTCTCTCTCTCTCTCTCTCTCGGTCTCTTCTTGATCGCGTCCGAATCCCGGCACAAATGTGCCGGGAGAAATCAAATTTTTTTTAACATTCCAGAGCATCACATATGCGACGCTCTGCAGTTTGCCAATGTCGCTAATTTCATCGCGAAGCAGCGATGAGATTAGTGACGCTCTGAACTAGCATCGCATAAGCGATGCTAGCATCACTTATGCGACAAAGGTCGGGGAAAAAAATCGAAATTTCTATCGTCGCTTATGGGATGATTGCATCGCAAACGCGACGGTACCCGTTTTTTTTTTTCAATTCGGGGGCGTTGCTACACCCCCCTTTTTCTTGTAGTGTGAAAGATTTAAATCCACCTAAGTACCATGGACAAGTTAGTGCCACGACGGCAGATGTGGTGGAGCAATGGATAAGTAAGTGGGAACAGTGTTTTCAACTTTGTAATATTGAGGATGAAAAACAAAAAATACAGCATGCCACTTATCGTTTGATGGATGTTGCTTAGCGGTGGTGGAGGAAAATAGAGCAAGACAAGATAGAACCCGCCACTTGGGCAGACTTTAAAGTTATATTTTACAATAATTTTGTTCCTCTAGATGAGCATATTAGGGCTCTAGATGCATGGTTTTTCCTACAACAGAGACAACTTTCAGTGCAGGAGTATGCAGAAAAATATAGGGAAATCTTGTTGAAGATTCCAGATCAGGTGCCTGATTTTCTTCAGGTGCATAAATTTGTTCTTGGGCTTAGGGAGACGTTGTGTCCACTTGTGCACAAAGGAGCACTGCCACACACTAAATGAGGCAGTAGAACTTGCTTTGGTGTTGGAGGATGGGAGACGCTCTCAATTACAACCTTCTGGACAAAAGAATACTTGGACAAGATTCAAGAAGCCTATAGTTTCAGTTCGAGCATCTAATAGACAGATGAATGTCATTGAGACTTCGAGTCGTGGGAACAGGAAAGTAAGCACATCCATGGCAGATAGAGCTTTTCAGAGAACCAGTTTGACTCAACAACAGAAAGAAAAGGCTCGTCATGAGGGTCTTTGTTATGAATGCCTAGGTCGGCATCCTTACAGGATGTGTCCTAAGAAGAAAAAGAAGATATCTGCAGCGATGGTGGTGGAGAGGCAGCAGTCCTCGCCATCCACTCCATCATCTCCTTCAGATTTTGATCTTCTAGCTACAGACACTGAGATGGATCCTCCATCTAAAGATAAACAACCCATCTTAAATATAACTGTGACTAAGAAGGTTAAGAATGTTCCAGATGTGGTGTTATCCCCAGTAGCTCAGAAAGGGTATCAGTTTCCAGACACCGAGTTGGTTGTCATGAGTGGGGAAGTTCATGGACATCTCGTTAAAGTTCTATTTGATACAGGATCCGCACATAATGTTATTAACTCTTCCTTAGTCAAGAAACTAAAGTTGAAGACTACTCCATCTGTATACACTTACACGGTAGAGTTGGTAGATGGGAAGGGATCTGAGATCTGGCATCAACGAGTTGTTGGATTACCAGTCCAGATACAAACTTATAGAGAGGAGCTAGATTTCAAGATCGCCAGGTTGGCTAGATTTGATCTCGTCCTTAGTAAACACTGGCATGCAAGTGAGAAACCAACTATTGATTTTCAGACCCACATATATCAGTTCAATCATAATGGTCACCGCATTATCATCGGTGGAGAGCCGGACGTTAAGGTGTACAGACGAGCATCTACCTCTCATGGTAAAAGCAGAGTGTCTGGAGGCTCAGCTAGCTTCTAGAATGAAAACTGAATTCCACCACTTGTTTCTTTCAGAGTTACCTTCATGTCTTCCTCCTTGCAGAAAAGTGGAGCATAGCATTGAGCTAGTATCAGGAGCTCATCCACCGGCCAGACAGCCATATCGAATGAGTGTGCAAGCGGAGGCAGAAGTACGTCGTACTGTCGAGGAGTATCTTGACAAAGGACTTATGAGATCCAGTTATTCACCTTTTGCAGCCCTAGTGCTTTTGGTTCGCAAAAAGGATGGATCTTTTAGGATGTGTATAGACTTTAGAGAATTAAATAAAGTTACAATAAAACACAGATATTCGATGCCTCACATTGATGATATTTTCGATGCACTAGGAGGTGCCGTTGTATATAGTAAAATAGAATTAAAAAGTGGTTATCATCAAATAAGAGTCAAGGATGATGATGTACATAAAAGAGCTTTTCGTACTATATTTGGTCATTATGAGTATCTTGTAATGCTTTTTGGTTTGACTAATGCACCAGCTACTTTTATGATGCTCATGAATGATATTTTTCGTCCTTTTATTGGTCAGTTTGTGGTTGATTTTGTATATGATCTGTTGGTTTTAGTAAAATTTTGGAAGAACATGAATGTCATTTGCAGATAGTTTTTCAAATGTTAGATGACAATACTTTGTACGTAAATCCAGAGAAGACACAGCTATGTTTATCTGAGGTTGAGTACTTAGGACATATAATTTCTGCAAATGGAATTAGAATGGATCCACTAAAAGTTTCTGTGATCCTTACTTGGCCAATTCCTCATAATGAGCGCCAGTTGTGATCATTCTTAGGATTATCGGGCTTCTACAAGAAATTCATTGCCAGCTATTCACACATAGCTGCGCCATTCACGGATTTGTTACAAAATAATCAAAAGTTTGTATGGACTAGTGCACAACAGAAAGCTTTTGACACAATGAAGCAAGCAGTTTCAAGTGCCCCAATTTTATTGGTGGTAGATCCCCAAAAACCTTTTGAAATAGAAACCGATGCTAGTGGCATCATAGTTGGTGCAGTTTTGATTCAAGATGGTAGACCAGTAGCTTTTGAAAGTAAGAAACTTTCTCAAGCTCAGAGAAAGTAGTCTGTCCATGAACAAGAATTATATGCAAAAGTTCATGCTTTGAAGATTTGGAGACACTATCTATATGGTGCAACTTTTAAAAGTTACACAGATCATCGCACATTGAAGTATTTCTATTCCCAGCCTGATCTTCAGGGGAGACAGGCTAGATGGGCTGAGTTGATGCAAGAATTTCATATGGAAATTCTATATAGAAAAGGAAAAATGAATACAGTTGCAGATGCATTATCTCCTATTTTGCATCAGATTAGCTTCACAGTTCTTGATAGTGATTTGATCCAAGAAATCAAAGATTCAGAGATTGAAGATGATTATTCTCAGTCTATAATCAGCAAGTTATCACAAAATGATAAAGATCAAGCATTCTCAAATTTTCAAGTGGAGCAAGGCTTGCTCAAAAGAAAGGGAAAGATTTGTGTGCCTAATTCCCAAGAGGGGAAGTTTAGAAAAGAGGTTATTTTCTAGAACCATGATGTACCTTGTGCAGGACATCTTGGTATTGAGAAAACTTTGCAATTCATGAGACATACTTTTTAATGGCCTAAGATGGTCAGAGATGTAAACAGTTATGTAAGTCATTGTTTTAAATGTCAGGTGAATAAAGCAGAGATGATTAGTTCTCTAGGTCTGCTGCAGCCATTACAGATACCACAATATTGTTCGGATAGTATTTCCATGGACTTCATAATGGGTTTACCTAGGACACCACGACAAAAGAATGCTATTTTTGTAGTGGTTGATCGTTTAAGCAAAATGGCATACTTTATACCTACAAAGGAATCAGTGCAGGCTCCGCAAGTCGCTAAACTATTTATTCAAAATATTGTTAGACTACATGGTCTACTTAGATCTATAGTTTCAGAGAGGGATCCCAGGTTTACCGGAAATTTTTGGAAACATGTGTTCAATAAGCTTCAAGTTCAACTCAAGATGAGTAGTGGAGAGCATCCACAAAGAGACGCTCAGACCGAAAGAGTTAATTAGATACGGGAAGATATGCTACGGGCATATGTTTCAGAAAAGCAAACAGATTGGGATAGTTTTCTCCCATTAGTTGAATTTTCTTATAATAGTTGGGAGCACAAGACTACTAGGCTTGCACCTTTTGAGGTGATCTATGGATTTATTCCATATAGTCCAACTACCATTGGATTACCTAGGAAATCTCTGAGTGCTTCAGAGTTTTTGACAGATATGCAAGCTAACTTAAAAATAGCTCAGTTCAATTTCCAGCAAGCTGCTGAAAGGATGAAAGCATTTGTTGATCGACATCAAACACCACGAATGTTTCAAGAGGGTGATCGTGTGTTTTTACAGGTTCCACTTAGTTCATCATTGAAAGTGGGTCAGAAACCCAACTTATCCCCTAGATTTTGTGGACCTTGGGCAGTAATCAAGAAGATTAGTGATGTCACATATAAATTGCAATTGCTAGATAATTGCAAAGTTCACCCATTTTTCCATGTTAGCAAGTTGAGACCATACATTTCTCGAGATGAGAATTGTGTAGATGGTTTAGTTGCTTTAGAAAATAGAGTATCTCAGCCTTTTAGCCATAGGTAGCTTAGCTTCCAACTTAAAGAAGAAGTGCTTGCTTGCTCAAAACTTTACACTGTGGAACGAGAATTGACCAAAACATTAGCATCAAATTTTGTGCTTCTTTCAGAAGAGACTCAGCACCTTTACACATACAAATGTTCCTACTCAAAATTCTCTCAACCTCTTTACAATTAGGCTATCAAATCTTAGCCATAGATGGATTAATTATGGACTTAGACATCTACAAAACTACTCTTGAAATAATCAAGCACAAAAGGAGAACTGAGAGAAACATCACGTGGGAATTTTCTTCTATTCCAAAAAAATTTACTTCTGTTGATGAGAGATATCTACATCACTTCTCAATCATCTAAATGACTAATACATCAACTTTTCATAGTCTCGCATACTTTTCTTGAATTTCTACTTGTATATATAGGCGTATATGTACACACACATGATCGAAAGTAAAGGTATATGTGTGCTAATTATAAGCTCAATGTAAATATGTATACAAGTCTTCATTTCATAAATGTGCTTTATCTCCAAGATTCATAGACTAATCTACCCTTCAATCTTTCATTCAAAACATCAATTGAGGTTTTCTCTATCTTCTTTATGCCTGTCATGTCTTTGAATCTTTGTAGCTTTGGTCCATCCAAACGTTTGGTTAACATATCTTCAATATAATCTTTTGTTGAAGTATGTATGCTTTCAATCTCTTTATCAATCACCTTCTCTCTTAAGAAGTGATAGTGAATCTCAATGTGTTTAGTCCTAGCATGAAAAACAAGGTTAGCATCTACATACAATGAGCTCATGTTATCTCCATAAATAGTGGGTGTAGTCTGAATGATGTCAAAACTCTTCATGAGAGTTTTTAACCATATGACTTCCTTTGCAG
Source organism: Ceratopteris richardii (assembly GCA_020310875.1). NCBI lineage: Eukaryota > Viridiplantae > Streptophyta > Polypodiopsida > Polypodiales > Pteridaceae > Ceratopteris > Ceratopteris richardii. The sequence goes on along the minus strand of CM035424.1, from coordinate 84,690,305 downwards.
CTTCAACCATACCTTTATATTCTGCCTCTATAGATGATAAAGCAATTGTGTGTTGCTTCTTAGAACACGAAGAGATTAACTTATCTTCCACATAACACAAGTATCCATATGTTGATCTCCTACCATCGAGGATTACCTGCCCAATCCTTATCACTATATATCTTGATGTTTGTATCTTATGTGAAACCATAATACAAACCTTCCTTAAGCATACCCTTAATATACCTCAACACTCTTTGTCCTGCAACCCAATGTTCTTTCCTAGGACAATGCATGAATTGAGACAATACTCCAATTGCCTATGACAAATCAAGCCTTGCTAATGTAGCATAAATTAAGCTACCTACCAAACTCTGATAAAGCTTCATGTCCTTGAATTAATCTCCTCCATATCTGCTCAACTTATGATTGACCTCCATTGGAGTAAATGCTACCCTACAATATTCCATTTTAAACTTGATTAATAAGCTCTTCAAATACCTTTCTTGAGTTACATATACTCCATGTTGAGTATATGAAATATCCATGCCCAAAAAATATGACAAATCTCCCAAGTTAGTGATCTTAAAATCTTTCTCCATTTGTTTCTTGAGACTTTGAATTCCCTTCTCATCTCTACTTGTAAGAAGTATGTCATCAACATATATGCACATGTAAATGAACCCATCACAACTTGCTTTGACAAGCAAGCTACTATCTACTTTAGATACTTGGAAACCAAGTTCCTTCAGGAACTTCACAAGTCTATAATTCCATGCCCTTCGGGCTTGCTTCAAACCATACAAAGCTCTCTTGAGCTTACAAACATATTCTAGATACCTTTTATCTATGATCCCTTCTGGTTGCTCCTTGAAAACATCATCTGAAATATAACCTTTAAGAAAAGCATTCTTCACATCTAATTGACATAATTTCCAACTTTTACATGTAGCAATGGCTATGAGTGTCCTAATGGTTCTCATCTTTGCCACCAGACTATAGGTTTCGTCATAATTTATACCATATGTCTAAGCATACCCTTTCACAACAAGTCTAGCTTTATACCTACACACACTTCCATCTGCATACCTCTTTGTCTTGTAGGCCCATTTGCATCCAATGATCTTCTAGCTATTTGGTTTAGGAACCAAATCCCAAGTTTCATTCTTCATCAATGCATCATACTCTTCCTGTATAGGTTTCTTCCAATTTTTCTTACCTTTTTACCTCTTCATATGTAGAAGGGTCTTCATCTGCTTTCACTATGTAAGCATAGTCTTTAGTAGTCAAACAAGAAGTATCATAACTATACCTTATAGGTTGCCATTTATGTCTTGATGACCTTCAGAGTTCTCCACTTCTTGAAGTTTCTAGTTCATCACATTCAGGATCAAACCATGGCATTTCTTCAATTTCAACTTGTACTTCATTGCTCTCTTCTTCATCAAATATTTGTACCTTTGATTTACCTTTCATCTAATCCAAAACTTCTTGATCACCTACATAAATATTTATTGTACATGCATACCAAGTACCTTGCTCATCAAATGTAACATCCTTTCTTATAACGAATTTTTTTGTGGATGGACTCCACAACCTCCCATCTGTTTATCATCATATCCAATGAACACATACTTTTTAGCTTTAGGTTCCAATTTATTCCTCAAATGAGATGGCACATATGCATAAGCCAAACATCCAAACACTTTGCAATGATCTAATGTAGTTCTCTTATGCCACCAAGCTTCATATGGTGTCATACCTTGCAAAGCTTTACATGGTAGCCTGTATTGTTATAGGATTGACGTTGGAATCCTCTATGCATTTCTTCCAAAGTAACATCTACTACCTCTACCTCTCAAATTACCTCTTTGATTTCTGCCACCTCTTCCTCTTCAATTAAAATTCTGACTATATCCTCCATTATTTTGATTATTATGCCAACAATCATGAGCTAAACCATATGTCTTACCACAAATCCAGCAAGCTTTGGCTCCACATTTATTGCTTCTGCCTCTTCCTCTACCTTTGCCACCTCCTCTTCCTCTTAGGAAGTTGGCTTGGCTAGTTGTACCTTCTTCTTCATTTGATTGTTGTTTGCCTTTTCTATTCTTCTTCTTATCCTTCGAATACATTGCTTGACCTACACTCTTATCACCATCACCTTTGACATCCTGCTCAACACTTAGCATGTGTCCTAGCAATTGATTCAAATCAAGAGTGAAATGATGTAGTGACAATTTAGTAGACAAAATGAATGGCATCCATTTCTCATCTCCTCTCAAACCTGTAAGGATTCACCTTACCAATTTATCCTCTTCAATATCTTCATCAACTGCTCCTAATGCATTAGCAATGTCCTTCATTCTTGTTACATAATCAGAAATGAATTGAGAAGCCTTCTTCTTGAATGTGGTAAACTCTGCCCATAAGGATGCCTTCCTTCACTTTGTAGTGTTTTGGAAATGCTCCTCCAAAGCATTCCATATATCACTTGCACCTTCAAGCTCTCTAATATGAGGTAGCAAGTAGTCATTGACTCCCATGTAGATGATGCTCCTTGCTTCAGCATCTCTCTTCATCCAAGTCCTCAAATCTGAAAGTTCATCCCTAACTGGACCACTAGGATCACTAAATTGTGGTTTTTCTTCTTCACCTCTGATGTAGCCTATGAAGTCTCTGCTCATGAGATGAGATTCCATCCTCATTGACCATGCTAGATAGTTTTCTCTATCCAATTTCTCTACGTGAAGAGAATCTCCCATCCTTTCTTCACCTGTGGATTAAATTCTTGAAGCTTTATGAGGAAAAAGTGTACCTTATATCGAATGAAGTTTCTTTTGATCTTCTTGATAGCTTCAGGCCTCCTTCTCAAGATTTCCCTTAAAGCTTTCATCTTTTGAACCTTCAAATGTTAACTTATGTATAACTGCAGCAATTGAGTTCCTCGTTTCTTCTATTTTGATGCTCCCAACTGTGATACCACTAATGGAGAGTGTTAATCTCCAAAATAACAAGCTATCCTTGATGCTAGAACACTTCTATATCAATAATAACTCAAAACCTTGATCCATTTTTGAAGACCAATACTAAACTATCAAACGTTTCACTAACTGTGAAGAAAATCATTTCTCAGAAAAGTCTGCTACGCTTAACTCACTCATTGCTCAACCAAATGTGTAAAGTTTTCAACAAGACTCTGTGCACTGTGTTATCTAATGTTTCTCTATCTTCTCCAAGTTAAATCATCACAAAAGACTTAGTATATCTTGAGAAATCATTCAATTAGTTCACATATGTCTAAAAATTGTTTTTTAGAATCATCGACTTTGACATCTACAACTTCTAAAGCATAATTCTCCCAAACTAAAACCCGTTTACCCAAATGCTTTTAGCCATAGGTAGCTTACCTTCAAACTTAAAGAATGAGTGCTTGTTTTTGCTCAAAACTTTACACTATGGAAGGAGCATTGACCAAAACATTAGCATCGAATTTTGTGTCTGTTTCAGAAGAGACTCAACACTTTTACACATACAAATGTTCCTACTCATAATTCTCTCAACATGTTTACAATTAGTCTCTCAAAGCTTAGCCATAGATGGATTAACTATGCACTTAGACATCTACAAAAGGATTCTTCAAATGATCAAGCACACAAGGAGAACTCTGAGAAATATCGCGCGCAAATTTTCTTCTATTCCAGAAAAAAATTACATCTGTTGATGAGAGATATTTACTTCGCTTCTCAATCATCTAAATGACTAACACATAAACTTTTCATACTCTCACATACTTGTCCCAACTTTCTACTTGTATATATAGGCATATATGTACAAGCTCATGATCAAAACTAAAGGTATATGTGTGCTAATTATAAGTTCAATGTACATATGTATACAAGTCTTCATTTCCTTAATGTGCTCTATCTCCAATCTTCATAGGCTAATCTTTCCTTCAATCTTTCATTCAAAACATCCATCAGTTATTGCCTTGCACGAAGAGCTCCCCCTCAATCATGAGTTGAGGTTTTCTCTATCTTCTTTACAACTGTCATGTCTTTGAATCTCTGTAGCTTTGGTCCATCCAAACTTTTGGCTAACATATCTGCAATCTAATCTTTTGTTGAAGTATGTATGACTTCAATCTCTTTATCAATCACCTTCTCTCGTAACAAGTGATACTGAATCTCAATGTGTTTAGTCCTGGCATGAAAAACAGGGTTAGCATCTAGATACAATGAGCTCATGTTATCTCCATAAATAGTGGGTATATTTTGAATGATGTGAAAACTCTTCATGAGAGTTTTGAACCATATGACTTCCTTTGCAGCTTCAACCATACCTTTATATTCTTCCTTTGTAGATGGTAAAGCAACTATGTGTTGCTTTTTAGAACACCAAAAGATTAACTTATCTCCCACCTAACACAAGTATCCATATGTTGATTTCCTATCATCAGGATTACCTGCCCAATCTCTATCACTATATATCTTGATGTTTGTATCTGATATGAAACCATAATAAAAACCTTCCTTGAGTGTACCGTTAATATACCACAACACTCTTTGTCCTGCAACCCAATGTTCTTTCCTAGAACAATGCATGAATTGAGAAAATACTCCAACTGCATATGACAAATTAGGCCTTGTTAATGTAGCATAAATTAAGCTAGCTACCAAACTCTGATAAAGCTTCATGTCCTTCTTCTCCTCCATATCTACTCAACTTATGATTCACCTCCATTGGATTAGATGCTACCCTACAATCTTCCATTTTAAACTTGATTAATAAGTTCTTCAAATACCTTTCTTGAGTTACATATACTCCATGTTGAGTATATAAAATCTCCATGCCCAAAAAATATGACAAATCTCCCGAGTCACTGATCTTAAAATCTTTCTCCATTTGTTTCTTGAGACTTTGAATTCCCTTCTCATCTATACCTATAAGAATTATGTCAATATATATGCATATGTAAATGAACCCATCACCACTTGCTTTGACAAACAAGCTACTATCTGCTTTAGATATTTCGAAAAAAAGTTTCTTTTAGAACTTCACAAGTCTATAATTACATTCCCTTGGGGCTTGCTTCAAACCATACAAAGCTCTCTTGAGCTTACATACATATTCTAGATACCTTTTATCTTTGAACCCTTCAGGTTGCTCCATGAAAACATCGTTTGAAATATAACCATTAAGAAAAGCATTCTTCACATCTAATTGACATAGTTTCCAACCTTTACATGCAACAATGGCTATGAGTGTCCAGATGGTTATCATCCTTGCCATAGGACTATATGTTTCATCATAATCTGTACCATATTTTTTAGCCTACCCTTTCACAACAAGTCTAGCTGAATACCTTGACACACTTCCATCTGCATAGCTCTTTGACTTGTAGACCCATTTGCATCCAATGATCTTCTGACTATTTGGTTTAGGAACCAAATCCTAAGTCTCACTCTCCAGCAATGCATCATACTCTTCCTGCATAGCTTTCTCCCAATTTTCGTAACCTTTTGCATCTTCATATGTAGAAGGGTATTCATCTGCTTTCACTATGTAAGCATAGTCTTTAGTAGTCAAAAAATAAGTGTCATAGCTATACCTTGTAGGTTTCCATTTATGTCTTGATGACCTTCTAAGTTCTCCACTTCTTGAAGTTTCTGGTTCATCACATTCTGGATCAAACCTTGGCATTTCTTCAACTTCAACTTGCACTTCATTGCTTTATTCTTCATCAAATATATGAACCTTTGATTTACCTTTCTTCTGATCCAAAACTTCTTCATCACCTGCATAAATATTTATTGTACCTGCATACCAAGTACCTTGCTCATCAAATGTAACATCCTTTGATACAAGGAATTGTTTTGTGGATGGACTTTACAACCTATATCCCATATGTTCATCATCATATCCAATGAACACATACTTTTTAGCTTTAGGTTCCAATTTATGCCTCAACTAAGATGGCACATATGCACAAGCCAAACATCCAAACACTTTGCAATGATCTAATGTAGGTCTCTTACCCCACCAAGCTTCATATGGTGTCATACCCTGCAAAGCTTTACATGGTAGCCTATTGACCAAGTATGTAGTTGTATTTATAGCCTCAGCCAACAAGTATTTGGGAAAATTTTTCTCCTTCATCATTGATCTTGCAAACTCAACAAGAGTTCTATTCTTCCTATGCTAAATCATTTTGTTGAGGAGAGTACCTGCAACTAAATTCCCTTTTTATACCTGCATTCTAAAAGTAATCACTGAGCTCATTAGAGAAATACTCTCCCCCTCCATTTGACCTTAGTCTTTTCAACTTTTGACCTATAATGCTTTCTGCATACACATCATAATGCTTGAATGTATTAAATACCTTTGACTTATCTTTGATCACATAGATAGTGATCCACCTAGTAGCATCATCAACATAAATCACATAATATCTTGAACCATTAATATTGAAATCCTTTGATGGTCCCCACACATCTGTGTGTACCAACTCAAGCTTCTTTGAATACATAAATCCATGCTTAGAATATGATTGCTTATGAGCTTTACCTGATTGACATACCTCACATCTGTATGTCATATGTTGACCTGCAACATTAGGCAATCCAAGTACTGAACCATTGCTAACCATATCCTTAATACCTCTTTCATTGAAATGTTCAAGCCTTTTGTGCCAAAGATCTAACTCAGAGAGCTTATGTCCTCCATGAGTGAACAAGGCATGACCAACATTACCTTGAATCTTCAATGTGAAGAGTCTTCCTTCTTTCTTCCCTTAAACAATTTGTTTTTACCCATTGCTAGGGTCTTCCACAAACACTCCATCATTAGTAAATCTTACTTCATAACCTTTTTCAACAATTTTCTCTACACTTATCAGATTCTTTGTAATTGTAGGAACATACAAGACCTTACTCAGCAGAGTACTTCCATCCTTAGCCTTCACTGATCCAATTGACTTTACATTATGCTTTGTATTATCACCTGTTTGAACCACATGTTTAATTACCTTATTCTCCAAATTAGTCATCAAAGCTATATTACCACTCAAGTGATTGCTACACCCTGAGTCAATGTAGAAGATTCTTTGGTCTTCACTTTGCCTTTCACAAGTTGCATTCATAATCAAGGTTGAATCCTCCTTCTGATCTAAAACATAATTGTACTAGGTATTGTTATAGGATTCACTTTGGAATCCTTTACTTGCATTTCTTCTAAAGTAATCTCTACTACCTCTACCTCTATAAATTACCTCTTTGATTTCTGCCACCTCTTCCTCTTGAATTAAAATTCTGATTATATCCTCCATTATTCTGATTATTATGTCAACAATCATGAGCTAAGTGATTTGTCTTACCAGAAATCCAACAAGCTTTGGCTCCATCTTTATTGCTTCTACCTCTTCCTCTACCTTTGCCACCTCCTCTTCCTCTTAGGAAGCTGGCTTGGCTAGTTGTACCTTCTTCTTCGTTTGATTGTTGTTTGCCTTTTCTATTGTTCTTGTTATCCTTTGAATACATTGCTTGACCTACACTCTTATCACCATCAGCTTTGACATCCTGCTTAAAAGTTAGCATGTGTCCTAGCAATTGATTCAAATCAGGAGTGAAATGATCTAGTGACAATTCAGTAGACAAAATGAATGGCTTCCATTTCTCATCTCCTTTCAAACCTGTAAGGATTTGCCTAACCAATTAATACTCTTCAATTTCTTCATCAACTCCTCCTAATGCATCTACAATGTCCTTCATTCTTGTTACATAATCAGAAATGGATTGAGAAGCCTTCTTCTTGAATGTGGTAAACTCTGCCCATAAGGATGCCTTCTTTGACTTTGTAGTGTGTTGAAAATGCTTCTCCAAAGCATTCCACATATCACTTGAACTTTTTAATCCTCTAATATGATGTAGCAAGTAGTCATTGACTCCCATGTAGATGATGCTCCTTGCTTGAACATCTCTCTTCATCCAAGTCTTCAAATTTGAGAGTTCATCCCTAGTTGGAACACTAGGATCTTTAAATTGTGGTTTTTCTTCTTCATCTATGATGTAACCTATCAAGTCCTTGCTGATGAGATGAACTCCATCCTCATTGACCATGCTAGATAGTTTTCCCTATCCAATTTCTCTATCTGAAGAGAATCTCCCATCCTTTGTTCACCTGTGTATTAAATTCTTCAAGCTTAATGAGGAATAAGTGAACCTTTACTTCTAATGAAGTTCCTTTTTGTAATAAAGTAAGTTTGTGATCCAGGGATCCGATTGGTTCGGACAGATCTGAAATCGGACTCCGTTTGGTCATTCATTTGTGTGGCCAAAGATCTCGAGTCTAGACTTACTGGTAGGTAATTTACTCTTGTAACCAACTAATCCACTTAGCCTAATGGTTAAGACTCAAGGGTGTGAAGGAAGAGGTCTTGGGTTCAATCCCCATGGGGTACATGCGAAGAGTATTTTGCCCAAAGAGCTCTAGAACCTTCTAGAAGCATCCACTGGAGTTAACTCTGGCTAACTGGGACACTTGGCACACATGTAGTTACATGCCTGACACTTGGATGATTAGTATCCACCTGCCCAAGAAGGCAGTCCCCTGGAGAGAGCTATATATAGAGGCATTTGGTTGGGAGGAGAGTCATTCATTCAAGAGCAATTCCAGTCCTTACGTTGTTGCATTGGTTAGAGCAATTCCAGTCGTTACGCTGTTGCATTGGTATCAGAGCTTCATTCTCCATAGCTCTCTTCTTCTTCATCTTGCGTGTCCATTGCTTCTTCTACGACATAGAAGCATCCTACTCGCGGATGATGAGAGAAGCTTGCCGATTTCCTCGCTTTGGATTAGCTTAGAGAAGCGTAGCACAAAAAAAACAACGTCATCTCTACTGTGAGCTGGCAGGATTCGAACTCCCGCCCCCTGTTAGGAGCGCGCTGCTCTATCCAGAAGGGCGTCATCATCCGCGTGAAGGGTTACCGCAGCAGAATGTATTGACCGAAGTCCTTGCTGAAGAAGATCTCAATTAGTAGATGAAAAAGTTTATACTCTCTCGTGTGGCTGAGGGGATTCGATCCCTCGCCCCCCCAACAAGGGCGCAACCAACTACCCAACACATCCACGGGCGTTCACGCTCAGAAGCCTGCAAAAATTCTTCTTGTGCTCAAATCTGGCGTTGAAGAAACTCTTAATCAAGAGCTAGCAAGAAACAAAAACAAACTTCACGAGCGCCTGCTGCCGACGGGACTCGAACCCGCACCATCAACTTGAGAGGGAGGCGACCTATCCACGCGCACAAGGCGATTGACTTGTTCTCGAATGTAGAAGAAACTCTGCTAAAACAGTGATCAGAGCTGAAGTGCAAGCCAAACTCTCATCCATTCAAGGAGCCAAGTCCTCTCATCCATCCAAGGAGCCAAATCAGTTGTTGCAGGCCGAACCCGAGAAGTATTCTTCTTTTAGCCAAAGAAACAAGCAAAGATAATTAAAGTGTGAGCAAAGTTTGAAGAAAGCGGAAGCCGTGGAGTGAAGATCCGGAGGCCTAACTTCGTCATAATTCTAGCACTTTCGGCTAGAATCAAGTCGACCTCGACGGACCAAATCATTAGGAACTATTTCTTGTGATATTCTTGCATAGCTCTTTTGATTTTGTTGCACACACTTCTTGCATTAGGAATACTTAGTAAGTTTAATAACGCTTTGTGTGTGATGGAGGGGACTTCTAGCCACGTCTTGCTTACAAGTACTACTAGTGCGTCCATGTATGTTTCCATTCCTATGTTAGTAACATCCTCATTCATGACTAGACCACCAATAGTTGCACGTGCATTGCATTCATCAGCACGAATGGTTTCAAATACTAGTCATGCGTCTGATGCATCTAAAATAGAATCAACGATTATAGCATTAGACGTTGAGGATTCTGCGAGAAAAGGGGAAACAAAAACTACTCTAAACGAGGGGAAAGATATGGAGAGTAGGATGTTGCTAGTTGAGCAAAAGCTTGGACGGTTGTCCAATATTCTGGATGAGGTTGCAGTACTCCGTCAATCCGTTGATGGAATCCAGGATCACCTTAAGGCCATTCTGAACTTACTTCAGACGCCTAAGGATATCAGTAAGACTATTTTAGGTAGTCACACAGATACGATCGCAACTTCACCGATGTCTGTTAGGATGGAAAAGGATAAGGGATTATCCTCTCCCTATACAGATATGTTTCCTTTAGCTGAGTTTGCCTATAACAGTGCCAAGAATTCATCAACTAAATTTAGTCCATTCATGTTGATGTACGGTTTCCAGCCTAGGTCTCCTTATGCAGTGGGACTTCATAATGAACGAGTTGAAGCAGCACAAGAGTTCCTTCAAGACATGAACTTCAAACTTAAGTTAGCTAAAGAAAACTTAAAGAAAGCTCAAGATCGTGCAAAGGTTTATGCCGATCCAAAGCGAAGAGATGTTACTTTTTAGGTGGGCGATCAAGTTTATCTTCGTATTCCTGAAAGATCGGAAAAATTCAAGACTGGTCAATGCGCCAAGTTGTCGCCTAGATATTGCAGTCCTTTTCCAATCACCAAGAAAGTTGGTTCGTGGGCTTATGAATTACAACTTCCAGATGATAGTTGGATTCATCCAGTGTTCCATGTTAGTCGACTTAGGAAGAGTCTAACAGATTCAGATAATCTAGTTGGACAACAGGTCATACTTCCTATTCCAATAAATGAAACAGTTCCTCATGAACCTGAAAGGATACTTCGCACCTGAGATAAACATACAAGAAGCCACTTGTATGAAGAGTGCTTAGTAAAATGGAAAGATGGAACTGAAGAAAATTCAACATGGGAAAAAGTTTCCACAATCCAACGACGTTTTCCAGCTTTCAAGTTTTAAGTTGGTCCCAAATAAAGAAGGTTTTCTACTTTCAAGTTTTAAGTAGATAAACCGATCATGTTCTTCAAGATCTAGAATATGATAAGGTTTTTTACTTTCAAGTTCTAAGTAAATAACCTGTTTGAATGAATGCATGTTCTTCAAGTTTTAGAACATGAGGCTCGGGGGTTGCCTACAATATGTATAGCTCTAATTTTCGAGGATGAAAATATTTTCCAAGGGGGGAAGAATGTAATAAAGTAAGTTTTGATCCACGGATCCGATTGGTTCAGATAGATCTGAAATCGGACTCCGTTTGGTCATTCATTTGTGTGGCCAAAGATCTCGAGTCTAGACTTACTGGTAGGTCATTTACTCTTGTAACCAAGTAATCCACTTATCCTAATGGTTAAGACTCAAGGGTGTGAAGGAAGAGGTCTGGGGTTCAATCCCCATGGGGTACATGGGAAGAGTATTTTGCCCAAAGAGCTCTAGAACCTTCTAGAAGCTTCCACTGGAGTTAACTCTGGCTAACTGGGACACTTGGCACACATGTAGTTACATGGCTGACACTTGGATGATTAGTATCCACCTGCCCAAGAAGGCAGTCCCCTGGAGAGAGCTATATATAGAGGCATTTGGTTGGGAGGAGAGTCATTCATTCAAGAGCAATTCCAGTCGTTACGCTGTTGCACTTTTGATCTTCTTGATAGCTTCCGGCCTCCTACTCAAGCGTTCCCTTAAAGCTTTCACCTTTTGAACCTTCAAATGTTAACTTCTGTATAACTACACCAATCAAGGTGCTCCTTTATTCTATTTTGATGATTTGTGCTCTGATACCACTAATGGAGAGTGTTAATCTCCAAAAGAACAAGCTATCCTTGATGTTAGAGCACTTCTATATCAATAATAACTCAAAATCTTGATCAATTTTGGAAGACTAATACTAAACTATCAAAATTTTCACTAACTATGAAGAAAGTCATTTCTCAGAAAAGTCTACTTTATTTAACTCACTCATTGCTTAACCAAATGTTTAAACTTTTCAATGAAACTTTGTATGAGGTGTCACCTAATGTTTGCACATCTTCTCCAAGTTAGATCATCGTTAAAGACTCATTAGATCTTGAGAAATGATTTAAACAGTTTACCTATGTCTAAAAACTATTCTTTAGTATAGTCGACTTTGACACCTGCAACTTCTAAAGCATAGTTCTCCCAAAGCACGAACCGTTTAACCAAATGATTTAGACCATAGGTATCTTACCTTCCAACTTTAAGAATGAGTGCTTGCTTGCTCAAAACGTTACACTGTGGAAGGAAAACTGACCAAAACATTAGCATCAAATTTTGCGCATGTTTCAGAAGAGACTCAACACTTTTACACATACAAATGTTCTACTCATAATTCTCTCAGCGTGTTTACAATTAGGCCCTCAAATATTAGCCATATATGGATTAACTATGGACTTAGACATCTACAAAAGGTTTCTTGAAATAATCAAGCACAAAAGGAGAACTCAGAGAAATATTGGGTGCAAATTTTCTTCTATTCCAGAAACATTTACATATGTTGATGAGAGATATCTAATTCACTTCTCCATCATCTAAATGACTAACACATCAACTTTTCATACTCTCACATACTTGTCCTGACTTTCTACTTGTATATATATAGGCATATATGTACAAGTTCATGATCAAAACTAAAGGTATATGTTTGCTACTTATAAGTTCAATGTACATATGTATACAAGTCTTCATTTCTTGAATGTGCTCTATCTCCAAGCTTCATAGGCTAATCTTTCCCATCAATCTTTGACTTCAATATTTCATTCAAAACATCAATTGGTGATTGACTTGCACCAACATTTCAGATCATCCAAAGTTAGCTAGAATGCTCTTCAAAGGATTTATAAACCTATACATAGCTAAAATAAAGCAAGGGGAGATGAAGAAAATTTGGGAGCATATGAGTTATTTAGCACATCTTTGTTGTACATTATGTTATTGATATAAAACTATCTACATATGATGTCTTTTGAATGCGACTTCATCGTTCATTTCTTAACATCATATCCAACAAAAAGCACATCATTTTTGAGGCTGACGAAGTAATTACATAATTAAATTGGGTTTTGATTTCTTTCCTTAAGGAGTTGTTCATTTGGTTCCTCCCTTGTCAGAAATTTGGAGAGAAGCATTCATAGCTAGAACACATATGACTTCCTTATTTAGTTGAGACTAATTATTTTTTAGTTCTCCACATCTTCATTTGGTCTTTCCACTTCTTATTGAATCTATGGATGCGTTGGAGAGTGCTTGACTTGATCTCTCATTTGAGTCTCAAGTAAACCTCCCTTGAACCCTGATTTTTTTTTAACTTTTTTCGTGTCTATCTGTTTGATTACCTGTAGAAAAGAATAATATGTGATCTCTCTCAACTTGAATACCAAATAAGTTCACTCTATTCGTTATCATAGTTTTAAATATAATCATAAATCTTCTTCAGATTATTCAAGTTAGTATTTCGAATATAGAGTATTCTTAACGCTCCTTGTCCAACTTCTCTTTTTCCATGTGCTATATTCTAGAATGCTTCATTTGTTAACTTCCAATGTGTATTGCATCTTGCAGAAAAGTGAGAAATACTGAAACTAAACACACAGACACACAGACACACACACACACACACACACACACTGATAGTTTGACTCCCATGTAGTCCAAAATCACTTATACAAAACATCCCATAAATTTTTCAACTTTTCAATGGCTAAAAAGTTCATCTAGCTCGGATACAATTATTTGAATTCATCGTTTCTGCAAGAAGAGTTGGCTTTCGTAGGATACTCAACCCAACAATAATCTTGGCTGGAAAGAATGTAAAAATATGGCAACAAAAAAAATGACAATGCATGCAAGAACTAGAATTCGTAAGGAAACGGATCTCCTTAGAAGAGTACATAGCATAGGTTTGGTTAATGTGACAAAATAGCTATACAACGCACGTCGGAGGACATTCAAATACTCAATCCGGCCTTCCAAAGACATAGTTAAAAGTGAACATATAGATTAAGGAATTTGTTTTCCATTTATATTATACCCAAAACTTGATATTTGATTCCGTAAAAGTTCAACCGACCATGAATATTATCGCTAAAGATATAGGTCGAGAAATCACGTTAACTTGAGGAGGGAAGCACGATCAAGTTTATGTGAATTATATTTACCTGTATATTTTCAGATCAGACAAAGTTAGCTAGAATATTTTTCACAAGATTTATGACTATTATATGGAAACTGATTCTTTTTAAGTATTCGTTTGAAGCATCGTATGGAAACTGATAAGTTTTGAATAAATCTATTTGGTTCTATTTCTTGTGTGCTATCTCACATACTGTATTTGGAACACACGAATTCTCAAGATCATTTTCTCACACTCAGACAGCAACCTAGAGATCCCCTTGTCTATCTACCAATCGTTATGCAGGAAGCAAGTTAAGATATCTGTCTATAATTAAATAATTAACAATGAATATCCCAATTAAATTCATCTAAGTCTTATTTATAAGGTACTGAAATTATTCACGAATGCGTTGAGTCTGTGGACGAGTTCTTGAAGCATGTGTATGGACCATTCAGAATTCCTAGTTCCTGTTTCTAAGAAATAACATCTATGGAAGAAATTTTCACCTTCTAATTGTGCTAATTGGGAATGGAAATGCTCCAGCAAAAGAAGCACTAATGCATGTGAAACACATGAGATGGCGAAATCATCACCGATAATTCTCCAAGTTAAGGGTATAATTAACAGTCAACCTTGTTGTTGAGAATGTCCTATAAGTTTCTGGAGCTGTATAACAAACTTCCAATAAAATACTTTCAACTAGAAGACTCTACAGAGGTGGAATCCCCTATAAAGTACATGGGCAACAAGCCAGATCTATGCCAAAGAAAAGTATATCTGTCGTCTATCGTCATGGGTAGGAGTTGCAATACGATAGAAATTCTTCTTCTTGCTGATATGACGTTGATATGACATGGAGGACGACGATGGGTGCCCTTATACATCATAACACTGACGGAAGTCTGTAAGACATGCATATAATGCGTATGACAAAGCCAACTTCCTAAGGAGTGGTGTCACAAGTGTGTAAGAGAGTGCAGTCACGAGCTTATAACTCTTAGAATTCAACGCTACCCATAGTTTCGTAACGCTACAATATGACTTTATATTGAGTAGGACGTTACTCCAAAGCTCTTAGGCATTTAGAAAGGTATACAGTAAGTTCGCATCTGTACAACGTCTCATGCTGGATTATAGCCTATACCACTTTGCAGCTGTCCTAAGTATGTGGGAAACTAATTCTTTAGAGCTTTTCGCGTCTTTTTCGTTGAGGTTGAAGTAACAGTGATTTTGTAATCTATAATGAGTTGACGTCTGCTGACATGATTCTTAAGATCTTGGTCTGATGACATTCTTTATCGTGAGATCGCTGGCTGCCTTTGACTGCAGTTGTTGGACAATTGTTCTGTTGGCTGACACGACTTTTTCAGTTACTTCGAATCGTAAAGTAATAACAGGCCAGCTTGAAAATTGACTCACCTATCACGATCCACTTATTTCAAGCAATACCTGAAAAGCAACCTTGCTACAGAGGTAAGTCGCACGATCCGTATAATGACCAGCGTGAACATTGACTCACCTATCAGGATCCACTTCTTTCAAGGATCACCTGAAAAGCACCCTTGTTACAGAGGTAAGTCGCATGATACGTGCAATGACCAGCTTGAAAATCGACTGACCGATTTTCATACGCAACCATGTTACAGAGCTAAGTCGTATACAAGTAAACCTCTGACGATCCTGTTCTGCATCAGAAGAAACCATGCCGTTGTCTGGATGAAGCTCAAGTATCCGTTCGTATGGCTACGTACAATTCAAAGAATGTGTCCATGTTTTAGTACGCAATGCCATTCTTAACCGTTCTACGAGATTTTCCAGGAAGATCAAATTTAGATGTTTGCGCCTCCTTCAATTGATTACGCATTGCAACCGTGGCGTCAAATTCTTATCTTTGGAACAATCCTTGGCGACTTAGGCCTCGAGTTTTGGCTCCCAGGTCACCTCAAGTCGTGTATGGAAGGGTCACATTTACCCTGCTATTACCGAAACAGAAGTCCCACTTTCCTGGCATTCTCCACTTCCTTGAGGGCGACCTTCCGTTTTCGTAACCTGCTTGAAAGAGAAGAGATATAATGGAATTTCAGATAGTTCTCCTCAATGTGTTAAGGCAAAGGACTGTAGGCAGAAGAAGTGGGAGATTCGCCAGCTTCCCCAATGAATGTGAATCCTTATTCTTTCTTATGCTAAGTCCATCAGAGTAGAATGGAAAGAATGTAGCTGGATCCATCTTCATACAGAAATTGTTATAGAAGCCAAGGTATTTTCGCTAGGCCTGAAATGAAAGAAAACCTTTTGAAGCAGCATAGTGGAACAGAGAGGGTTCACCTAGAAAGCACGCTAACAATCCTTCAGCAGTAAAAGAAGAACATCATAGGAATAAGATCAAACCTTTCAAAATTTTCATATCAATAGGAGAGAGCCAAGTACATAGATGGTATGATCAATGTAAGCAAAATGTGGTCATGGGTTTGTGTCAAGATTAGAGACCTTCAATGGAATCAGTTAAGTTATGTCTTACACAAAAGTAGAAGCCCCAAAAATAATTTTGTGAGTAGATAATTCAGAAATTTTACTCTATGATAATGCTGATATGTCACTATATTAAGTCATCAGGATGGGAAAATATATCATTAGAAACAAAGCCAATACATTTTTGAAGTGATAGAAGAGCCCCAAGCTAAGAGCAAAGATCACCATTAAAGGCTCACTTTAGACATACTTTCTAGAGATGCCAATATAATGTTATCCAAGGTTCAGAAGGTTGGGGAATCTTTTTGCAAAGTTTTAGCTTAAATATTACTTAGGGGGTTAATACACAATGGGAATTATAACTGTTAATTGAAGTGGAGGAGGGAAAAAAGTAGCTTGTTGGTTATTGACTTACTGTAGATACACAAATATTCAAAGAAATTTATTTGAAAACCTGAAAACATGAGTAGAGATAATATGCTGTACTTATTACAATACCCGACAGCACACTTTCTTGGGCATGTCTCGAAAGATGCATGGGGGTAATACAACCCAAAGACATAGGAACAAAAATGGCTTGGGTTCACAAGGCCACCTAGGTTTCAGAGAGAATTATGGATACCTTTACTGAGGTTTTTACCCCCCTCATGGGCGGTCCACTTAGGTTTGATTCTGTTATTTTCCAATATGGATATCCTATGGTGTCTAATGGAGGGAATTGTTTATAGCTACAAATTATTCTCCCTAATAGGCCAACGGATTATCAATCGACCAATCTTTTGGATTGCCATCAAAGTTGGCCGCACATGATCTTTCTTTCCATGTCTTTTATAGTGTTCCCCCCTGATGGCATTCGACGAGGCAGAAGACAAACCAATTATTTCACCAACTAATGCTTGCTTCCAACCAATTTGACTCTATAGATACAAAATCTTGGCAGGATGTTTTTTGATGGAGTACCTCCTAGGGTTCAAAGTTGGCGTGATCCTTATGGAAGAGCGGGAACAAGATGAAATCATTCATCGAGGACGATGAGGATGGAAGTGGTCTGCAGGGATTAAAAAAAATCATTATAGTTGGTTTTCTATTACTGGAATAAAAGGAAGTGACTTGGAAAATCTTGAAAGGACAAAGACGCTTTGGAAAAAAGTTTTTCGTATGTGGAAATATCTTTGGAATCATGAAAGAAGACATTGGATTAGATTTCGGGACATACACCTGGCTATGATAGTTGACTATGATGATTGGTGCCTATAAAGAGAAAAAAAAAATCAACTCTTGGATATCTCTAACTCATTCCTTTTTCGCAGGAAAGATCCCCCAAAGTCGATTGAGGGATTAAGATGGATTTCGAGTAAAACACTAGATAAAGTGATGAGTCTCAAGAAGCACCTGGAAGGGCATATCTTGCTTAATCGAGGATGGTGTCTGAACTCGCCAAATAGGAGATAGCAATTTCATTTAATGGACCTCTTGCATCCTCTCATTGACAACAAAAAATGAGTTTTTATGTGGCAAATTCTCCACACGGGAATTCAGACGAACGTGAAAGCAAATAAACCAAATAGGAGATAGCAATTTCATTTAATGGACCTCTTGCATCCTCTCATTGACAACAAAAAATGAGTTTTTATGTGGCAAATTCTCCACACGGGAATTCAGACATTGGCCACATCTTCTTTTTCTTAGCATTTCATGTGTAGAAGTCTTGAATCTTCCTTATTTTATCATAAATAGCTTCACGTACACTAACACAATTTTATGTGAATTCATCAGCCACAGCAGTGTTGGTTTGAGGTAATATGATACGAATGTGAAGCTTTTTAAGATATATTCTTTAGAAAAGTTCATGTCTGATAGTAGCATCTATTGTGTTATTGCACGTAGACCGTAAAAGAGGTAATGCTTTATCCCAATTTTCTGAATTACGTATAAGAAAAAACACAATAAATAATGAATAATGCTATTGTTTGCTTCATTTTGAACGTTCTATGATGAAATGCAAAACTAGAATCCATCTATGAGTGCAAGTTAAACAATATTTTGCAATGTTGATATATTTAGGTAGTGATGTGTGTGAACATTCTAGGATTGTCAGGACACCTTTTCCCCTCTTTAAGAGGTTTTTCTCCCCCGACTTGTACATATGGCTACTACCCGAACAGGTTACTTATCTTTGTATATTCTAGTGGTAATACATTCAGTATTATGTGTTGTACTCCAAGTGTCTCCATCTTCCTTGTGTTGTTCGCATGCTTCTGCAAATTTCTAACCCCAACAATAGGTACTAGAGTGGTCGCGGCCTCATCTAAGGCATCATTGACACTCCTCCAATGTGCACTTGCAGCTCATCATGATTGGAATGTACATTAGTTGAACATTAAAACTGTATTTTTGAATGGTGATTAGCATGAAGAAGTGTATGTTTTTTAGCCCCATGGCTTTGTGTAGAAGGGGCATGAAAACCAAGTGTGGAGGTTGAAGAAGCCATTATATGGTTTGAAACAAGCACCAGGTGCTTGGTATGAAAAGATACATGCCTATCTGATTGCACATGGTTTTGAGAACATTCCAACTGTGAGCACCTTATATGTTAAGCGTGCAAATGATGTGTTTTTTATCATTGTTGTGTATGTTTATGACATGCTGCTCATTGGTCCTCGTGAGAAGCCTATTATTGCTGATTCTTAAAGATGATTTGCATGCCTCATTCAAGATGTCTGATTTGGGGCATTTGCATCATTATTTGGGAATTCAATTTATGCAAGTTGATGGTACAATATCTTTGTGTCAAACGAAATATTATTGACACATTATTGCAAGGTTTTGGCCTTAAAGACTACAAACCTATTGCTACTCCTATGGAGACAGGTTTGGATTGAGTCTTCATGATGTTGGAAATGCATTTGATGTTGTTCTCTATCAGCAAGCAGTTGGATGCTTGATTTACTTATGCATTACTTGGCCAGATATTCAGTTTGTTGTCTCACATATGAGAAAGTTTATGCATTGCCCAGGTGTCAAGCACTGGCAAGCAGTTTAGCACATCTTTCGCTACTTGAGTGATACCCGGCCACTTGGATTGTTGTATACCAAGAAGGGATCACTACTAGGAGATTTACATGCTTTTTCTTACTTTGACTAGGCAGGTTGCTATGACAATTATGTGTCCACTAGTGCTTTTTGGTTCATGCTTGGTAGCTCATGTATATATTGGTTGAGCAAGAAGCAACCTACTATGGCCACTTCCAATTGTGATCCTGAGTATAGGGCAATTTTCACAATGACTATTGAGTATGTGTGGCTCAGATGCCTTATTGCTGATTTGGATGTTGGTTAGTCTTCTACTACCACCTTCTTCACTAAGAGTCAGAGCACATTGGTAGTTGTGAGGAACCCTGTGTTCCATGCTCCCACTAAGCACATTGAGGTACATTATGGTTATGTTGGGAGAGGTTCTCTACTGAAGAGTTTAGCTTGGTATATGTGCCCACGTAATAGAAGAGTGCAAACCTTTTCATGAAGGCTCTATGTAGGGAGAAGTTTAGCACTTTTCGCAAACATTTGGGCTTATTTCTTTTTGTGGATTGATTCCACATAGCTTGGCACTTCCTTATACATGATTGCTAGCTCCTTGTTCACCGCATCACTCCAAAGGGGGATTTGTTGATATATTTACGTAGTGATGTGTGTGAACACTCAAGGATCATCGAGGCTCTTTTTTCCCTCTTTAGGAGGTTTTCTCCCCCCTCCCCCTTGTATATAGAACCGCTTCCCTAATGAGTTAATTATCTTTGTACATTCTAGTGGTAATATATTCAGTATTGTGTGTTGTGCTCCAAGTTTCTCCTTCTTCCTTGTGTTGTTCGCGTGCCTCTACATAATCTAACTCCAAGATGCAAAAATGTTCATCTCTATCACAGAAAATAACTTTAAACAAACCATGGTACACACATATAAATAAACACTCACATATGTATACACACACATATGTGCATACACACATGCATATGCATACATACATAAACACACATATGCATTTACACACACACATGCATATTACATACACATGCACATATATATACACACTCACATATGTATACACACATGCATACATGCACATACACATACACACACATCACATATACATACACACACACATATACATGTTTTAGGATTAGGGTTTTTGAATTTCTCTTTTCATTTGTTTTGCAAGAGATTTTTGGCATTGATTCTTTGGAATTTGAGAAGAGACAATGTCAATTGGGCTTGACAAGAGCATTCAAAAGAATTACATTGATGTAAGTGATTGTTTTGTTCTTTATTATAATTAGAGATAGAGAGAGAGAGAGAGAACAAGAGAGAGAGAGAGAGAGAAACAGAGAAAGAGGGAGAGAGAGAGAGAGAGAGAGAGAGAGAGAGAGAGAGAGAGATGAAAGAGAGAGAGAGGGAGATAAAGAGAGAGAGAGATATAGATAGAGAGAAAGAGAAAGACATAGAGATACATACACACAGATGCATAATTATTACATACACATATGCATATGCATATGCATACACATATGCATACATACATACACACACACATATACATGCATACACGTGTGCACACACATGCATACATGCACATACACATACACACACATCGTCTATACATCCACACAAACACACATATACATGTTTTAGGGTTAGGGTTTTAGGATTAGGGTTTTAGGATTAGGGTTTTTGACATATACACATATACACACATAATACATACGCACATGCACACATATACACATGCATACACACATACACACATACACATATGCATACATCAGATACATACACACATACACACATAAACATACATCAGATATACATACACACATACACACATAGGCATGTTTTAGGGTTAGGTTTTTAGGATTAGTATTTTTGGATTTTACATACATACACACATGCATACACACATTTACACATATACACACATATGTGTATATGTGTCTAGGTATATGCGTACACACATACACACACATACATATATACATACATACATACACACATGGATACATATATACAGACACACATATATACATACATACATACATACATACATACATACACACACACATACATACATACATACATACATACACACATACACATAGAGAGAGAGAGAGAGTCACACACACACATGCATACACATACACACACGTGACATATACATACACACATATGCATGTTTTAGGGTTAGGTTTTTAGGGTTAGGGTTTTTGGCTTTTACATATATACACATATACACATATAAACACATAATACATATGCACATATACATATATATACATGTGCATACACACACACATACACACACATACATACATAGACATACATACACACACACACACACACACACACACACACACATATATATATATATATATATATATATATATATATATATATATATATATATATATATATATATATATATATATATATATATATATATATATATATATATATATATATATATATATATATATATATATACACACACACACATGCATACACACATACACATGTTTTAGGTCTAGGTCTTAAGGATTAGGATTTTAGGGTTTGTACACATGCAGACAAATATTTACACATATACAAATATACACACATAATACATATACACATACACAAGTATATACATAGGGAGACACACATATACATGTGTTCTAGTTGTTGTTTATAAATATCATGTCAATGTGTCTCATTTCTTTGTACACGATTCATGATTCATTTCACTCATGTGTTTTGTATTTGACAGTATGTTTTGCTTTATCAAATCACTTCTCCATATGATGAGTTTGCTTACATATGTGCCCACTTTACCATGGCCATGTCATTAACTTTCCATTGTAAGTTATCAAATGTTCTCCACACTTTGTATTTAATCTAGACCTTCTTTATCTTTTCTATGTGCATCTAATGGCCTATGTGTGCTCAAATTGTCTTGAAAATGTATCTTTTCTATGTGCATCTAATGGCCTATGTGTGCTCAAATTGTCTTGAAAATGTATCTTTTCTATGTGCATCTAATGGCCTATGTGTGCTCAAATTGTCTTGAAAATGGCAAAAAAGCCCCAGCCATAGAAATGTGGGATTCAGGTTTGCAAGAATTCATCAGCCACAGCAGTGTTGGTTTGAGGTAATATGATACGAATGTGAAGCTTTTTAAGATATATTCTTTAGAAAAGTTCATGTCTGATAGTAGCATCTATTGTGTTATTGCACGTAGACCGTAAAAGAGGTAATGCTTTATCCCAATTTTCTGAATTACGTATAAGAAAAAACACAATAAATAATGAATAATGCTATTTTTTGCTTCATTTTGAACGTTCTATGATGAAATGCAAAACTAGAATCCATCTATGAGTGCAAGTTAAACAATATTTTGCAATGTTGATATATTTAGGTAGTGATGAGTGTGAACATTCTAGGATTGTCAGGGCACCTTTTCCCCTCTTTAAGAGGTTTTTCTCCCCCGACTTGTACATATGGCTACTACCCGAACAGGTTACTTATCTTTGTATATTCTAGTGGTAATACATTCAGTATTATGTGTTGTACTCCAAGTGTCTCCATCTTCCTTGTGTTGTTCGCATGCTTCTGCAAATTTCTAACCCCAACAATAGGTATTAGAGTGGTCGCGGCCTCATCTAAGGCATCATTGACACTCCTCCAATGTGCACTTGCAGCTCATCATGATTGGAATGTACATTAGTTGAACATTAAAACTGTATTTTTGAATGGTGATTAGCATGAAGAAGTGTATGTTTTTTAGCCCCATGGCTTTGTGTAGAAGGGGCATGAAAACCAAGTGTGGAGGTTGAAGAAGCCATTATATGGTTTGAAACAAGCACCAGGTGCTTGGTATGAAAAGATACATGCCTATCTGATTGCACATGGTTTTGAGAACATTCCAACTGTGAGCACCTTATATGTTAAGCGTGCAAATGATGTGTTTTTTATCATTGTTGTGTATGTTTATGACATGCTGCTCATTGGTCCTCGTGAGAAGCCTATTATTGCTGATTCTTAAAGATGATTTGCATGCCTCATTCAAGATGTCTGATTTGGGGCATTTGCATCATTATTTGGGAATTCAATTTATGCAAGTTGATGGTACAATATCTTTGTGTCAAACGAAATATTATTGACACATTATTGCAAGGTTTTGGCCTTAAAGACTACAAACCTATTGCTACTCCTATGGAGACAGGTTTGGATTGAGTCTTCATGATGTTGGAAATGCATTTGATGTTGTTCTCTATCAGCAAGCAGTTGGATGCTTGATTTACTTATGCATTACTTGGCCAGATATTCAGTTTGTTGTCTCACATATGAGAAAGTTTATGCATTGCCCAGGTGTCAAGCACTGGCAAGCAGTTTAGCACATCTTTCGCTACTTGAGTGATACCCGGCCACTTGGATTGTTGTATACCAAGAAGGGATCACTACTAGGAGATTTACATGCTTTTTCTTACTTTGACTAGGCAGGTTGCTATGACAATTATGTGTCCACTAGTGCTTTTTGGTTCATGCTTGGTAGCTCATGTATATATTGGTTGAGCAAGAAGCAACCTACTATGGCCACTTCCAATTGTGATCCTGAGTATAGGGCAATTTTCACAATGACTATTGAGTATGTGTGGCTCAGATGCCTTATTGCTGATTTGGATGTTGGTTAGTCTTCTACTACCACCTTCTTCACTAAGAGTCAGAGCACATTGGTAGTTGTGAGGAACCCTGTGTTCCATGCTCCCACTAAGCACATTGAGGTACATTATGGTTATGTTGGGAGAGGTTCTCTACTGAAGAGTTTAGCTTGGTATATGTGCCCACGTAATAGAAGAGTGCAAACCTTTTCATGAAGGCTCTATGTAGGGAGAAGTTTAGCACTTTTCGCAAACATTTGGGCTTATTTCTTTTTGTGGATTGATTCCACATAGCTTGGCACTTCCTTATACATGATTGCTAGCTCCTTGTTCACCGCATCACTCCAAAGGGGGATTTGTTGATATATTTACGTAGTGATGTGTGTGAACACTCAAGGATCATCGAGGCTCTTTTTTCCCTCTTTAGGAGGTTTTCTCCCCCCTCCCCCTTGTATATAGAACCGCTTCCCTAATGAGTTAATTATCTTTGTACATTCTAGTGGTAATATATTCAGTATTGTGTGTTGTGCTCCAAGTTTCTCCTTCTTCCTTGTGTTGTTCGCGTGCCTCTACATAATCTAACTCCAAGATGCAAAAATGTTCATCTCTATCACAGAAAATAACTTTAAACAAACCATGGTACACACATATAAATAAACACTCACATATGTATACACACACATATGTGCATACACACATGCATATGCATACATACATAAACACACATATGCATTTACACACACACATGCATATTACATACACATGCACATATATATACACACTCACATATGTATACACACATGCATACATGCACATACACATACACACACATCACATATACATACACACACACATATACATGTTTTAGGATTAGGGTTTTTGAATTTCTCTTTTCATTTGTTTTGCAAGAGATTTTTGGCATTGATTCTTTGGAATTTGAGAAGAGACAATGTCAATTGGGCTTGACAAGAGCATTCAAAAGAATTACATTGATGTAAGTGATTGTTTTGTTCTTTATTATAATTAGAGATAGAGAGAGAGAGAGAGAACAAGAGAGAGAGAGAGAGAAACAGAGAAAGAGGGAGAGAGAGAGAGAGAGAGAGAGAGAGAGAGAGATGAAAGAGAGAGAGAGGGAGATAAAGAGAGAGAGAGATATAGATAGAGAGAAAGAGAAAGACATAGAGATACATACACACAGATGCATAATTATTACATACACATATGCATATGCATATGCATACACATATGCATACATACATACACACACACATATACATGCATACACGTGTGCACACACATGCATACATGCACATACACATACACACACATCGTCTATACATCCACACAAACACACATATACATGTTTTAGGGTTAGGGTTTTAGGATTAGGGTTTTAGGATTAGGGTTTTTGACATATACACATATACACACATAATACATACGCACATGCACACATATACACATGCATACACACATACACACATACACACACATACATATATACATACATACATACACACATGGATACATATATACAGACACACATATATACATACATACATACATACATACATACATACATACACACACACATACATACATACATACATACATACACACATACACATAGAGAGAGAGAGAGTCACACACACACATGCATACACATACACACACGTGACATATACATACACACATATGCATGTTTTAGGGTTAGGTTTTTAGGGTTAGGGTTTTTGGCTTTTACATATATACACATATACACATATACACACATAATACATATGCACATATACATATATATACATGTGCATACACACACACATACACACACATACATACATAGACATACATACACACACACACACACACACACACACACACACACATATATATATATATATATATATATATATATATATATATATATATATATATATATATATATATATATATATATATATATATATATATATACACACACACATGCATACACACATACACATATGTGACATATACATACACACATATACACATATAAACACATAATACATATACACATACACATATATATACACATGCATACACACATATACATGTTTTAGGTCTAGGTCTTCAAAATTAGGGTTTTAGGATTTTTACATAGATACACATATGCATACACACACACACACACACACACACACACACACACACACACATATATATATATATATATATATATATATATATATATATATATATATATATATATATATATATATATATATATATATATATATATATATATATATATATATATATATTCACATACACATATATATACACAAGAATACACACATACACATGTTTTAGGTCTAGGTCTTAAGGATTAGGATTTTAGGGTTTGTACACATGCAGACAAATATTTACACATATACAAATATACACACATAATACATATACACATACACAAGTATATACATAGGGAGACACACATATACATGTGTTCTAGTTGTTGTTTATAAATATCATGTCAATGTGTCTCATTTCTTTGTACACGATTCATGATTCATTTCACTCATGTGTTTTGTATTTGACAGTATGTTTTGCTTTATCAAATCACTTCTCCATATGATGAGTTTGCTTACATATGTGCCCACTTTACCATGGCCATGTCATTAACTTTCCATTGTAAGTTATCAAATGTTCTCCACACTTTGTATTTAATCTAGACCTTCTTTATCTTTTCTATGTGCTTCTAATGGCCTATGTGTGCTCAAATTGTCTTGAAAATGTATCTTTTCTATGTGCATCTAATGGCCTATGTGTGCTCAAATTGTCTTGAAAATGTATCTTTTCTATGTGCATCTAATGGCCTATGTGTGCTCAAATTGTCTTGAAAATGGCAAAAAAGCCCCAGCCATAGAAATGTGGGATTCAGGTTTGCAAGAATTTTGTAGGTCAATCCTGCGTTTCTATGGCTGGGGCTTTTTTGCCATTTTTAAGACAATTGAATGCTATTTATTTTATCTACATTCATTAGGAAAAGAAAATTTATTCTATTTTTATTGTATCTGCATGCTATTTATGGTATCTACATCCATATGATAAGTCCATACGATGATTTTGGTTACACATGTGCCTAGTTTACCATGAAAAAGTCATCAAATTACCTTAGCCAATTCATGAAAAGTGATTAATGTGCTTATCGAGGCTAAATAATGCAAAAAGAAACCCCAACCAGAAAAATCTAGGATTCAAGTTTGCAAAATTTTTGTTGGGGTTTTTTTTTGCAGTTTTTAGCCTATTTGAGGACTTTCCTAGGTAAACACATTCATATGGTCTCAAGAACAAGAGCTAATGAGGTCAAGAAGTATCGTATGAAACCTTACACGGTCCATAATAAACTAGTGAAGACACTCAATCACTTGTGGTAGAGAGCTCGGGAGAGAGAGATTAAAAAATAGACAATAACTGAAGACAAAACATTTCATTAATCATTGAAATACATTGCAAATTATGCTTAGTAGAATCTAGAAGATACAGAGGTTATGGGTTATTTTCTCTAATTCTTCTTATTAGCTAACTTATCTTTGGGTTGTATAGTTACTCTCTCGGCATGGATAGCACATAGGTTAGAATCTTCAAGCATGGAGATGAGGTAGGCCTTTGTTGCCTCTTCAAGTGCCTCAAGTGCTATCCCTTGTATTCGTAAACCTGCATAATAGCTTTGTATTTCTTCCTCTACCACTCTTGCAAATCATCTTCGTGGTATTAGAATCTCAACTGAGTTTTGATAGTGTGGCATCTCTACAAATGCTCTACAGTGTCTCTGTCATCTTTGTGGAGCTCTTGCATTGGGAGGTATGTTAGGTTGTCGTTGAGGTCTACATCATGGTTGATAATTCTTTTTCTTCCGATGTGCTTGATGTGAGGGTGGAGCTTCATGTGCCACATCCTCTTGTTAATGTGCATGTTGACTTTGCTCCCTTTCCTCCTCTGTTGGTATTTGGCCTTGTCCTTGTGGAAGTGTTTTGCCTCCATGTGTTACCCTATGGCTCATTCGAATGTCCACTTGATTCCATGGTGGTTGAGTGCTTCTTTCCTCATTATTTGATGGTTCTCCATCGGAAGCACTCTCCGATATAACTGTCCTCCTCTTCACTCATTTGGGTCTTGCCTTGATGGGTGTCCTCTCTTGTGGCTCATCATCAGAATTTGAATCTCACCAACTTTGAGACCAATCCTTTTGTTTATTAGAAACTTCATATTCTCACAATAAATTTCTTCTAGATGGTGTGCCATCATGTGAGAGAGGCCTAGAAGTGGTGTGTGAACCACTTGGGCATCTTGGGGGGGGGGGGGGGGGGTTGTAGCCATGGTGGGCATTGAGTTCCTTGAACATGGCTAGGATAGACCACATGGTCTTTCCTTGCAGTTTGGTTGGTCCGGGCCATTCTCTTGAGTTGCGAAAGTATGAAATGGAGTGAGTTCTGTCTATTTATAGAGTTTCTTTTAAAACTCTCTATTCAAACTAGAATGGACAAAACTAGTTTAGAAACATATATAATATAATAATGCAAATAGCAACACATTGATACCAAGATTATATTAATCCTATAGTTTACCAAATAATGGGATATATTGATTTTACTTTACTTCCAAGCCAAGCCTTCTCATTGTCTTTTAGCATGCCACTCAACATGATGGAGAGGTCCTAAAGATGACTTCCATTTCTCACTAGCAATGTTGTGTTGCATCCATCTCGCAATTTTTTCCAAATGTGACTCCCTAACTCATTCCACTAAAACTTTCTTTGAGAATTAGTGTGATAAAACCAATTAAACATCTCCTCCATATAGATTGATTGCATTGGACCACCACCATGGCGCGTCTTTTTGAAGTACACACCTCTCGCTTTGTAATGTGACTTCTCGTTTTCCTCGGTACTCAAAATCTCCAATGACCCATATGGATGCATGAAAAATGCTCCAAGTGCACATAAAATATGGTAAAAAGTATCAAGTACATTGGAAAAAATTGAGTGCCATGAACAATTTTAAAGATCAAATGCACTTAAAATGTAGTGTGTTATATTGCTCTCTCCCCAAGATTGAATGAAGCACTTTGTGAACTCCACTAATGTCTATTGAAACACTTGATATTGAATATCACCAGAGCAAGTAAGACAAATTAAGCCTACCAAATTATCTAAGCGTGATCACACCTTCTTTCTCTTATTACAAAGATCAGCATCTTTATCATTCTTTATTGTGATCATGCATAGGTCTTTCAACATGTCATAATGTTCATTATTTTGAGTGCTAGTACCTCTTCTAAAAAAATATCCTACTTTATTCCCCGTCATTGACACTTGTTGTAAACTCTCTTGAGATTCTCTAACTTTTTTAACAAGTAGGTTTATGTTTCCACCATGAAAACCAATTGAGTTAAGGAGTTCCTCCAATTTTTATATAACTTGTACATATTTATCAACTGGCTTCATGGAAAATGCATATTCTATATGGACCTTCAATAGTCAATCAAAAATTCTCATGAAGGCATGCAATGTGTAAAAGTGAACATTAACTTAAGGAAATGGAATAATGGGATTCCAATCCTTATCCGACATGTCACGATTAGGTGTACCTAACATGGGACACCGGATTAAAGGTATATCCCATTCACTAGATGGAGGTTCATCTGTGTGATCAGTTAAATCCTCTATGTTGTTTTGTTTTCTCTTTGTTTGTTTATAATCTCGTGTGCAATATGGAAAAGGATAGAGAGAAAATGCACCTTGTTTGCACCCTAACATGTATTTGATAGTCTTTAAGTCTCCACCCAAGCCACTCTACCTCAAAATCACCTAGGCCTTCAACATTGATTTTTGCACCATGAATTTGAGAAGTTATCACCTCTATGATCCATGGGGTCCTTCTAAAAATCCATGCAAGAACATCATTGGATTCTTTAGGTACTTGAATAGCACCTAACCACCATATATCGTTTTTGGATTGAATATTTTATGTAAAGTGATGGGTAGAGTTTTCACGTTCATCAATAATGGCATGGGCCATAGCTTCATTCATGAGTGTCATGTAAAGTTTCTCCATACATCGTCCCTTTATGATTTGACATTCATCTATCTTCAGTATAGGCTTGAGTCTAGAACCACAATCTACATCAAATGACAAACATTATGTTCATAAAAATACTATGAATGTCATCATCATAGAAATAGATATATCTTGAATTGTGGATTTGTAAAATTTAACCATTTCCTTTTGAATCCTCTCCAAATTGACAAATATGTTCTTGTACTTTGTGTACATGAATCCATTCCTAGATGAATTTTTCAACTCTTTCTTTGATGTAGCAGAATGATAAATGGATATAGGGATAACATCTTCTATATGCAAGTAATTGCCAATAGTATTAGCTACATCCTCATTGCTCATCTTCTTCCTTAGAGATACCTTGTAGGGACATGGAAAAGTACTTTTAAAAATAGCTTTGTTTTGTAATTCCTGCTTCAAAAGATTATACAATGCACGGTATGCTATAGTACTAACATATTCTTCATCACATACCATCTATACCTCCCTAGGAGTAATTATATCTTCTAAGTTGTCTGCAAAATCTTTAATCACTTGGGTCTTGATGTGATTTCCTATTGCTGATTCAAAAATCATAAGCACATGTTTCTTTCTTAAACAAGAATATAGAAACTTCAATTGATCTTTTATTGTTGATGGCGCACTATCATCTTCAACAAATGACATGCACAATAAGAAACTCAATTTAAAAGTCTTTTAACAGAAATAAACAAGTGAAACACGAACCTAAGTGCATAAACATGTCGCTTCCTTACTCCATCGCTAGTTGAAAGAGCTTGAAAGGACAATAATGCTCTATCCTATATCTCATACCAAATGGAGTCTCTTTTAGTTGTGTTAGATTGGCCTTTAACTCTGCAATTGTGTTCTTCTTTTCTTCCACTACTTGTTGGAGTATATGATTGCACTCTTCTAGAGATTCGATAGCACTTTCTAAAGTGGAACATATGGTTGTGATGACATTGTTGCATCCAATAATTTGCAATAGATTTTGAATGGCTAGACAACCGTTTGCAAGAACCTAGCAGTCTAGCTTCACCGCTACCAAGGAATTCTAGAAACCTGGAGATACTATGAAATCTAGGATGAAAATTAGAAAATGGATCTAAGGGATACAGTGCACCATTGACCCAAAGATCAATATTCTTCTCTCCGACCCCATGTCGTTCAGTTTCAGAATCTTTATCATTGCTACCTCTAGCTGTTGGTGCAATTTCTATAGGAACACGAATATGTACACTCATTGAATGAGGAGCATGCGTTGGTGATGGTGTCATGTTCGTAATACATGTGAGCACCATGATGTTCCCAAACTCAAGCATGGAATAGAAAGAAGCACGAAGATGGTTGGAATGGCATGTACAATAGTTTTATTGCAAGAAAAAAGTGTGTTTTGGTGTGTGGATAGGTCAAAGTGACTTTCTCTTGTGTTTAAAAGTGAAAAAAACATTTCTTTTTTCAAAAGTTCATGTTTTAGGGCAACCAAAGTTATGAGTTTGATGATGTGGCACTTAACTTTTGGAGACATTTTGAAAAGTATGTTTTTTTAAGTGTTTCTTTATGAAAACTAGACTAAAAAAATAAATTTTGACATATGCATACAAGTATGGGCCATTTTTAATAAAGAATAGCTAAAAATGAGACTTTTTCAGAAAAGTCATTTTTTTATTCATATAGATGGCTGGATTTGATGAGGTGGAAAGTGGCTTCCCT
This sequence comes from Ceratopteris richardii, assembly GCA_020310875.1. NCBI lineage: Eukaryota > Viridiplantae > Streptophyta > Polypodiopsida > Polypodiales > Pteridaceae > Ceratopteris > Ceratopteris richardii. Next base: position 84,658,293 of record CM035424.1, on the reverse strand, counting down.
CTCTCTCTCTCTCTCTCTCTCTTTGCGCAGCCTAAAAAAAATCCTACTTCAACCTACTAAAAAGTTCTCTATTAAAGGCATTTTGTCACCTTAACAAAGAACAACATTAAGTTTAATCCCTAAAAATTAGGAATCCTTACAACACCTATGCAGGGTTCACTTTTTCCCCTAATGACTTAGATCTTTTGGAGAACCAAACAAGTAAGAAGTTCAAGAGACTAAGATTAGATGGAGGGGGAGAATATTTCTCCCATGATCTTGATTCCTTTCTTGAAGAAAGAAGAATCAAGAGAGAGATTACTACAAGGTACATTGTAGAGAAAAATGGAGTGGTAGAGAGGAGGAATAGAGCAATTGTTGAAGCTCCAAGGTCTATGTTAAATGAAAAAACTTTATGTAACAACTTGTGGGTTGAGGCTGTATCTACAACCACTTATTTGATTAACAGATTACCTTCTAAATCTCCTAGTGGTATGACACCATATGAGGCTTGGAATGGGAGAAGACCTAGCTTGGATCATTGCAAAATCTTTGTATGTATTGCTTATGCTCATGTTCCTTCATACACTAGAGGGAAGATGGACCCTAAGGTAGAAAGGTGTGTATTCATTGGTTATGACAACAATAAAAAAAGCTATAGATTATACAACCCAAGCAACAAAGGTTTTTTAGTGACTAGAGGTGTGGTGTTTGATGAGAAAAGTTCTTGGTATGAAGATTCATGAAGGAAAGTCAAATTTCCTTATCACATTGAAGAAGATTTCCCAAAGCTTATCAAGGACAATCCTCCTAAAGTTAAAGAGCATGATGCTTGAGAAGATGTTGAAGTATCTCAGATAGAAAGACTCAACTTATGGAATTCAAAAGGTAAAGCTAAAGTGCTAGAGCTTGGTCATGAAGAAGAATCATCACAGCATGGTCTAAGAAGCTCCATGAGAGAGAAAAGAAAACTAGAGAGGTATGGATATGGCAATTCTCTTGTTACTAAACACTCAATCTACTTAGCACAAGATTTAAATCAAGAATAACCCTCAACATTTGAGCATTCCAAGGATAAGCTAGAGTGGAAGCTAGCAATGGAAGAAGAAATTAGTCTCTAGAGAAAAACAACACTTGGGAATTGGTTCCCAAGAAACTAAGCATGAAAGTAATTGGATCCAAGTGCATCTACAAAGTCAAGAAAATTCTAGATGGCCCAATAAATAGATATAAAGAAAGGCTAGTGGCATAGGGGTTTGCTCAAACCCATGGAATGGATTTTGAAGGGACATTTTCATGTGTGGCTGAGATGCCAACAGTCAAGGTCTTAGTAAGTATTGCTACCTCAAGAAATTGGAGCTTCTATGAGTTAGATGTTAAAAATGCATTCCTAAATGGATGGATTTGAGAAGAAGTATACATGGCTCAACCACTAGGATATGAAAAAAAGCACAAACCAGATTATGTATGCAAGCTAAAGAAAGCACTCCATGGTCTAAAGCAAGCTCCTATATCTTGGAACCATAAGCTTGTTACATATCCAGCATGGTCTTGAGCTAAAGATCCATTCAGTCAAGAAGGGGCGAAGCTCTTACCGTTTTCTTTAGAAGTGATTCAGTGAAGAAGCAAAACCATGTTGGCCCAAAGGTTTGACCATGTTGGTCTTGTCTTCTCTTGTCTTTCTTAATATTACCATAACAGGGCCCAGATTATCTACAGGTTCACCTAGGATGTTAGATATTCGACCAAGAGTATTTTGACCAACTGAGATTTGACCTTTGCCATCAATAGGTTGAGCCAATGCATTTACAACACGGCCTAAAAATAAGTTACTGGTATTTGAGCAACTTTTCCCAAGTCATCTACTCATGTCTCTATGTGGATGACATTATCATTACATGTAATGATGCCAATGGCACCAAGAAAATCAAATCTCAGATGATGGAAGAATTTAAAATTACTGACGTTGTTTTGTTAACATACTTTTCAGATTAGAACTTGTATATATAGATTCTTGAATCTCTATTACTCAGAGGAAGTACATTCATGACATGTTAGTCAAATTCAAGATGAAGAACACTAAAGTTCTAGGTACATCCATGGAACTTAATCAGAAACTTAGCTCTCATGAGGGAGAACTTCTTAAAGATATTACATGCTACCAAAGGCTTGTTGGGAGTCTAAACTATGCAACCCTAGCAAGAGTGGACATATGTTATTGAGTAAGTTTATTAACTCAATTCATGCATACACCAAGGAAACCTCACATGGAAGCTACCAAGAGGATTCTAAAGTATCTAAAGGGTACCATAAATGAAGGGATATTTTATCATTAAGATGTATTTTGATGGAGATTGGGTTGGCTCAAGGATGAGAGGAGGAGCACTTCTGGATACCTATCTTTTGCATGTTGAAAGCTAACATCATGGTCATCAAACAAAAAACCCATTATAGGATTTCCATCAACAGAAGTAGAATATAGAGATTTAGCCAATGTGACACAAGAAGCTATGTGGCTCAAGCAACTTTTCCCAGATTTGGGATTACACTCTTATAGTCCAATAATTTTTGGAGATAACACTAGTTCACTTCATTTTGCTTCTAATCTTGTATATCATGCAACGATAGCACATTGAAGTGCACTATCACTATGTAAGAGAGAAGCTACTCAACAAAGACATCCAATTGACCTATGTATCAACCAATTTGCAATGTGTATATATGCTCAAAGAATCTTTGGATGGAACTAAGATGAACAGGTTCAAGATGATGATTGGATTGCAAGAAATCAAGGAGGAATGAAGACCAAGCATGTTAGGCTTGAGAGGGTGTTGTTTGATGGAGAATGATAATCTCTAAAAGAACAAGCTATCCTTGATGTTAGACCACCTGTAGATCAAGAATAACTTCAGACTCCACAGAATTTTGAAAATCAGTAATCAAACTATCAAGAAATTGATCAACTCTGAAAAATTACTTCTTAGAAAAAATCTGCTACAGATTAATCACTCATTGATTAATCATTTGTGTAAAGTTTTTGATAAAACTTCGTAGAACGTGTTGCCTAGAGGTTGCGCAGCTTTTCCAAGTTAAATCACTTCAAATGCTTGAGTGTAATGTGAGAAATAACTCAAACACTTTACCTATGTCTGAAACTGCCTCTCTGTAATGACGACTTTGACACCTGTAACTTCTAAGCAATGGTTCTCCCAAAGTGTAGCCCATTTAATCAAATGCTTTTAGCCATAGGAAGCTTACCTTTCAACTTAAATTTTGAATCATCATTTGTGTAAAACTTTACACTGTGTGCTGAGTAGTGACCACTTCTTTAACCACGAAATCTGTGCATGTTTCAGAAAACACTCAAAACTTTCCACATATGATTGTTCCTATTCAAAATTCTCTCAGCCTGGTTGCAATTGAACTCTAAAACTTTAACCATAGATGGATTAACTATGGATTTAGACATGTTCAAAAGGATTTCTCAAAAGATTAACTACAGAAGGAGAATCAGAGAAAAGATCGATGCACAATTCTCTCAAAATTTTCTCTTATCTTAACTCTTCATACATCTGATGGATGATACATACAATGTTCATCATCTACTCATCTATATTTCATCTCATACTCTCTTATCCTTATAATACGACTATAAGCATGTACTTATATACACATAAAAGTCCTAATTCGTCATTACTTCAAATATATTGAAGCATATATAGAACTAATGTACACATCATTTAAAGAACTTTGCTATCTGAATCTTCTCTTCATTCCATGAAGTTGGTCTTCAGTCTTTTCTTCTTCTCTTTACTTCTAGCCTTCATGTAATCACTAATTGTTGATTGTTCTGCTCCAACAGCTCCCCCTCAATCATCAATTGTGATGACCTGCATCTTCTTTATTCCTGCCATATCTTTAAATCTCTCCAACTTTGGTCCATCCAAACTTTTTGTCATCATATCTGCAAGTTGATCTTTTGTAGGAGTATGCATGACTTCAATTTCTTTATCAATGACCTTCTCTCTCAGAAAATGATACTGAATTTCAATATGTTTAGTTCTAGCATGAAACACAGGATTTGTTGCCAAGTATAAAGAACTCATTTTGTCTCCACAAATGATAGGAGTAATGTGGACAACATCAAAACTCTTCATAAGTGTCTTTAGCCATATTACTTCCTTTGCAGCTTCCACCAAGACTTTGTATTCTGCTTCTGTAGATGATAAAGCAACTATATGTTGCTTCTTAGAACACCATGAGATTAGCTTATCTCCCACATAACACAAATAACCATGTGTTGATCTTCTATCATTAGAATTACCTGCCCAATCTGCATCACTGTATATCTTGACCCTTGTATCTGAAGTATATCCATAATACAGTCCTTCTTTAAGTGTGCCCTTGATATACCTAAGTACTCTTTGTCCTGCAACCCAATGTTCCTTTCTAGGACAATGCATGAATTGAGATAGAACTCCAACTGCATATGATAAATCAGGCCTTGTTAATGTAGCATAAATTAGGCTACCCACTAAGCTCTGATAGAGCTTCATATCTTTGAATTCCTCTCCTCCATATCTAGTCAATCTATGATTGACTTCCATTGGAGTTGGTGCTATCCTGCAATCTTCCATTTTAAATTTGGTTAGCAAATTTTTCAGATACCTTTCTTGAGTTACATATACTCCATGTTGAGTATATGAAATCTCCATTCCCAAGAAGAATGACAAATTTCCCAGATCACTGATTTTAAACTCTTTCTCCATCTGTTTCTTAATCATGTGTATGCCTTTGTCATCTGTCCCTGTAAGTATTATGTCATCAAACATAATACAAACATAAATAAATCCATCTTCACTTGCTTTGACTAACATGCTACTATCTGCCTTTGATGCTTGAAGTCCAAGTTCCTTCAAGAACTTTACAAGCCTATAATTCCATGCCCTTGGGGCATGCTTCAATCCATACAAAGCTCTCTTGAGCTTGCACACATAATTTGGATACACTTGATCTTTGAAACCATCTGGTTGTTCCATGTAAACTTCATCTGAAATGTAACCATTCAAAAAAGCATTATTAACATCTAATTGAGATAATTTCCAACCTTTGCAAGCAGCAATTGCTATGAGTGTCCTGGTGGTTGTCATCTTTGCCACAAGACTATAAGTCTCATCATAGTCCACTCCATATGTCTGTGCATATCCCTTCACAACAAGTCTAGCTTTGTACCTAGACACACTTCCATCTGCAAATCTTTTTGTTTTGTAAACCCACTTACATCCAATGATTTTCTGACTATTAGGTTTAGGAACCAAATCCCATGTTTGATTCTCCATCAATGCATCATACTCCTCTTGCATAGCTTCTTCCCAATTCTTCTTCCCTTTGGCTTCATCATATGTAGATGGAACTTCATCTGCTTTTACCATGTAAGCATAATCCTTAGTAGTCAAAAATGAAGTATCATAGCTATACCTTGTAGATTGCCATTTGTGCCTTGTAGACCTCCTGAGTTCTCCACTTCTTGAAGCTTCTCCTTCATCACATTCTGGATCAAACCTTGGCACCTCTTCACTTTCATGTGAGGCTTCACATGTGGCATTCATAATAAGAGTTGAATCTTCTTTCTGATTTGATGCATAATTGTAGTAGGTGTTATTATAGGATTGATTTTGGAAGTTTCTTCCTCCAACTCTTCCAAAAGAATTCCTACCACCTCTACCTCTGAAGTTTCCTCTCTGAAATCTACCACCTCTTCCTCTTTGATTAAAGTTGTGACTAAAATTACCATTGTTTTCATTATTATGCCAACAATCATGAGATAGATGATTGGTCTTACCACATATCCAACAAGCTCTGACATTATCTTTGTTATTTCTGCCTCTTCCTCTACTTCTACCATTTCCTCTTCCTCTTACAAAGTTTGCTTGGCTTGAAGTACCTTCATCTTCACCTGATTGTTGCTTTCCTTTGTTAGCTTTCTTCTTGTCTTTAGAATACATTGCATGACCTGCACTCTTATCAACATCTCCTTTGATATCATTCTCAAAAGTTAGCATATGTCCTAACAATTGATTCAAATCAGGAGTGAAATGATCTAATGAAAGTTCTGTAGACAAAATAAAAGGCTTCCACTTCTCATCTCCTCTTAGCCCTGTGAGAATTTGTCTTACCAATTTGTCTTCTTCAATATCTTCATCCACTGCACCTAAAGAATCTGCAATGTCCTTCATCTTTGTCACATAATCAGATTGTGAAGCCTTCTTCTTGAAAGTAGTAAACTCTGCCCATAATAAAGCTTTCCTTGATTTGGCTGTTGGTGCATATCAAGCCTCCACACATTGGCTTGGAACATTGGAACTTTGAAAATGGATTTGGAACCCTTGAAGGATATCTCTTCATGAAGGATAAGGCATAGGAACTCATACTTATGAGTTATTATCTTTTACCTCTTGTAAAAGTTTATATGACTTGGCATTTATTTGTAATCACTTGAAGGCATTCACCTACCTCATTAGTCGTGGAAATTTGAATGTTGTTATGGAGAGAATATCTCCCTACTTTTAGAGGAGAGATTCTAGGGAGCCTTAGTTTGAATTTCAAATTCAAATGAACACCAAACTCCTATAAAAGATGAAGAAGAAAAGTCGCGGGTAAGTTACTCTCTTCAGCTCACTCCCCGAGACATATCTTCATTGTAACTGAGTGTGTGTTAGAGCTATTCCATAGCCTACACCACCACACCTCAATTAGCTATGCTTGTCATGCTATTGAGCTTGTACAAACTTATCAATCAATAGATGTACACACATTTATCATTTCTGGTTCTCTGTGTTTTCTTCTCCAAGTCTGTCAACTTCATCAGGGCATATCTCTGGATCTACTGAACCAAATCAAGAGATCTATAGCTCATTGGAACCAGCTCAAGGTCTACTACAAGCATACAAAATCTCAGAGGATTTCATTCAGCCATTTGGGAGAAACCCGCTTCGAAGTGCACACTGGTCTGTGTCTGCAGAGTTCCTAAAAAGTCGGGGGTAATTAGAATTTTGCTAAACTTATTTCTCAGTGCATAGTTTATCAATTGAAGTGATTCCACTTGTGATTGGTAGCTTACTAAGGTACTTTAATACTCCCAAAAGGAATTGTTCCAATTTTAAGTGTGCTGGTCACACTGAGTAAAAGTCTGAACAGGTATCACTACAGGAATAGAAAGTTTTTCTTGATTTTTGAAGTACCAAGTTATCTGTTTTGGTTTGATCATTACCCAAACCATTTCCAAAGTACATATATGGTTTCTTTGTGTCATTTGGAAGATAAGCAAGTCCACTAAGCATATCTGAAGAGAAAAGAGGGCAGGTGTGAAGCAGGTTTTGCAGCATCAACTCATTTCTTGAGTGCATCCATCCATCACTACCAACAGTGGTATTAGAGCAAAGAAGGTAATCATGGGTGATGGTTTCCCTTCCTTCATTGACAAATTGGATAGAAACAATTATCAGGCTTGGTCATTGAGAATGAAGACCTATCTACAAGGGAGAAGTCTATTTGGATACATATCAGGAGATGAGGAGTTGCCCTCATTCAAGACTAGAGGACTACCTACAAAGGATGAACATGAAAGGCTCAACCAATGGTGTGCAAAGGATGCTTTGGCAAGGTCTTATCTCTTAAACTCTATATCTGACTTTCTTTTACCTCATGTAAGGAACTGTAAGACTTCCCAAGAGACTTGGGAAACCTTGTCAAACTATTTTTCTTCCAACACAAGGGCTAGGAAGAATCAATTATGGATTGAGTTCACAACCCTTAGGAAGCAGCCTAAGCAATCAGTCTCAGAGTATGTGACAAAGATTAAAGATGTGGCAGACCAACTAGCAAGCATTGGAGAGGAAATTGAAGAGGAGCAAATAGTCAGGCAAGTGACAAATGGACTCAAGGCAGATGATAAGTGGGAAAGTTTCACCACTGCAATGGACCTCTATATGGACATGCATACCCCTGATCTCACAACACTCATGGGCCAACTATTTACACATGAAGCAAAGTTTACAAAGGCTGGAGATCAATCAAAAGGTAATAATCCCTCTGCTCTCTATACTGAAAAAAAGGTTAAAGATAAAGGCAAGAAGAAACAGGATGAAGAAGGCTCTACCTCTCAAGCTAATTATGCAGGGAGAGGTAGGTCATCTAGAGGAAGAGGCAGAGGAGGTAAGTCAAGTAGGGGGAGACCCTACAACTCATCACCATGCAACATTTGTGGATTGTCCAATCATACCACAGATGAATGCTACAAGAACTACAAGAATCAGAGAGGTAGAGGCTACTCAAGAGGTGGATACTCTCAAGGGAGAGGCAGATTCAATCAACACCAAAGCTACAATGGATACAACAATTCATACAACAACAACTACAACAACAATCACAATGGTAACTACCAAGGTGGATTCAGAAATAGAAGAGACTACAACAACTACACAGAGGAGCAAGATGACTCCCTATTGATCATGAATATGACCTCCAAGATAGGTACAAATGATGATCATTTATTTTACATTGACTCAGGATGCTCTAACCATGTAGCTGGCAATGTGGCACTACTTTCTGATTTGGAAGAGCCCAAGGGCAAACATCAGGTACAAACAGGTGATGACACTAAACACTCTGTTGTCAAAATTGGAAATGTGAAGACATGTGATGGTAATCAGAACCTATTAAGCAGGGTACTCTATGTACCAACAATAACTAAGAATTTAATGAGTGTTGGTCAGATTGTGGAGAAAGGTTTGCAGGTCAGATTCACACAACATGGAGCATATGTGGAGGACCCAAAACATGGATTCAGAAGGATAGCCAAAGGGGAGAAATCAGGTAGATTGTTTACATTTGAGCTAGAAGACACCAAGAACATTGCTTTGTATAATTATAAGGATCAGACACTTTCAGAGTTAGAAATATGGCACAAGAGATTAGGGCACATAGGTGAAAGGACTATAAAGCAAATGTGCAGGGATCAATGTGTGCTTGGGATACCTAATGTATCCAAGCAACACATGATTTACAAATGTGGATCATGTCAATTTGGTAACTCTCACAGATTACCATATTCAAGGAAAGGTTTCATGCATGAAGACTACCTAGACTTGGTACACACAGATGTTTGGGGACCTAGCAAGGACCCTTCCATTTCTGGTTCAAGGTATTATGTGTCCTTCATTGATGACTATAGCAGGTGGACCATTTTATACTTTATGAAGCACAAAGATGAAGTGTTTAATTGTTTCAAGAGGTATCTTGCACTTGTTGAAAATCAAACAGGTAGAAGCTTGAAGAGGCTAAGGTCAGATGGTGGAGGAGAGTACTTCTCCAATGAGTTTGAAGATTTCTTGCAGGAAAGAGGCATCAAAAGGGAGATCACTACAAGGTATTCACCTGAACAAAATGGGGTAGCAGAAAGAAGGAATAGACTTATAGTAGAAACAGCTAGGTCCATGCTTAATGAGAAAAAATTGCCAAATTACCTATGGGCAGAGAGTGTATCCACTGCCACTTATCTCATCAATAGATTGCCATCCAAATCACTTGATGGCATGACACCATATGAAGCTTGGCATGGTAAGAGACCCTCTCTGGATCATTGCAAAATCTTTGGTTGTGTGGCATATGTGCATATTCCCTCACAGGTAAGGGGAAAGCTAGACCCTAAGGCTGAAAAATGTATCTTCATTGGTTATGATTTGAACCAAAAGGGATACAGATTCTACAACCCAACAAACAAAGGGTTCAAGGTAAGCAGAGATGTCATATTTGATGAGAATGACTCTTGGTATGAAAATGAATGCAGGAAGATTAGTTTACCCTATGACATGGAAGAAGATTTTCCAAAGCTTACCAAGGAAGAGCCAACTCAGCAAGAAGATTCAAGCTCAGATGATGATACAATAAACCTTGAAGAGTTCAAGGCTTGGAATTCCAAAGGAAAGATGAAGATGAAGCAATTAGAAGATAAACCAGAAACTTCAACTCAAGCAATGAGGAGATCTCAAAGAGAAAAGAAGAAGCCTATCAGATCTGGGTATGACACATCACTTGTAACTAAACATTCTGTATATCTTGCAAAAGACGTTGAATGAAGAGTCAGGTACCTATGAAGAAGCAATTACTAAACCAGAATGGAGAGAAGCCATGGATGAAGAGATAGAAGCTCTCAAGGAAAGTGACACTTGGGACTTGGTACCCAAGAAGGACTCTATGAAGGTGATAGGATCCAGATGGATCTACAAACTAAAGAAGAATTCAGATGGAACAATCAACAGGTACAAAGCTAGGTTGGTAGCCAAGGGTTTTGCACAAACCCAAGGCATTGATTATGAGGAGACATTTTCTCCTGTGGCCGAGATGCCACCTATCAGAGTATTGGTGAGTGTAGCTGCATCCAAGAATTGGAACATGTACCAATTGGATGTGAAGAATGCATTCTTGAATGGATGGATATCTGAAGAAGTCTACATGTCACAACCACCTGGCTATGAAGATCCAAATAAGGTACATTATGTTTGTAAATTGAAGAAGGCTCTGTATGGTTTAAAGCAGGCACCTAGAGCATGGAATTACAGATTGACCACCTACCTCCTAGACCAAGGATTTGTGATGAGCAAAGCAGACACTTCTCTATTCATAAAGAGAAGTAGTACAGAGGTAATCTACTTATGTGTTTATGTTGATGACATCATCATTACAGGTAATGATGTCAATGGGATTAGACACATCAAAGGACAGATGATGAAAGAATTCAAGATCAGTGATCTTGGACTATTAAAGTATTTCTTAGGTCTTGAATTGGTCTACACAAATTCAGGTATCTACATCACTCAAAAGAAGTATGTACAGGATATGGTCAAGAAGTTTGGTTTGCAGGATGCTAAGGTATCTACTACTCCAATGGAGGTTAACCAAAAGCTAAGTGCTCATGAAGGAGAAGAAATCAAAGACATTACAGGATACCAAAGTATGGTAGGTAGTTTGAACTATGCTACCTTGACAAGAATTGACATAGCATATGGAGTAAGTGTGCTTAGTCAATTCATGCACAAACCAAGGGTACCTCATCTAGAGGCAGCAAAGAAAATCTTGAAGTACCTCAAAGGAACACAAAGTCATGGTTTGTACTTTCCTTATACATCAGATATTGACATAAAAGTTTACTCAGATGCAGATTGGGCAGGATGCAAGGATGATAGGAGAAGCACCTCAGGATATATTTGTTTTGCAGGAGATAAGCCTATCTCTTGGTCAGCCAAGAAGCAACCTACAGTGGCATTGTCATCCACTGAAGCAGAGTATAGAGGGCTTGCCAATGCAACTCAAGAAGCTATCTGGTTGAAGCTTCTTTATACAGAGTTAGGTCTACACACAAGACCACCTATTATCTTTGGAGACAACACTAGCTCTCTTCACCTTGCAGCAAATCCAATTTATCATGCCAGAACCAAACACATAGAGGTTCATTACCACTATGTGAGGGAGAAATTACTTAGCAAAGAGATTCAATTGACATATGTGTCTACTAATATGCAATGTGCATATTTACTTACAAAGGCATTGGATGGAAACAAGTTATGCAGATTCAAATCCATGATTGGATTGCAGGAAGTGATTGAAGAATGAAAGAGAAGACTTAAGCCAAAGTGTTTGGCTTGAGGGGGAGCTGTTGGTGCATATCAAGCCTCCACACATTGGCTTGGAACATTGGAACTTTGAAAATGGATTTGGAACCCTTGAAGGATATCTCTTCATGAAGGATAAGGCATAGGAACTCATACTTATGAGTTATTATCTTTTACCTCTTGTAAAAGTCTATATGACTTGGCATTTATTTGTAATCACTTGAAGGCATTCACCTACCTCATTAGTCGTGGAAATTTGAATGTTGTTATGGAGAGAATATCTCCCTACTTTTAGAGGAGAGATTCTAGGGAGCCTTAGTTTGAATTTCAAATTCAAATGAACACCAAACTCCTATAAAAGATGAAGAAGAAAAGTCGCGGGTAAGTTACTCTCTTCAGCTCACTCCCCGAGACATATCTTCATTGTAACTGAGTGTGTGTTAGAGCTATTCCATAGCCTACACCACCACACCTCAATTAGCTATGCTTGTCATGCTATTGAGCTTGTACAAACTTATCAATCAATAGATGTACACACATTTATCATTTCTGGTTCTCTGTGTTTTCTTCTCCAAGTCTGTCAGCTTGATCAGGGCATATCTCTGGATCTACTGAACCAAATCAAGAGATCTATAGCTCATTGGAACCAGCTCAAGGTCTACTACAAGCATACAAAATCTCAAAGGATTTCATTCAGCCATTTGGGAGAAACCCGCTTCGAAGTGCACACTGGTCTGTGTCTGCAGAGTTCCTAAAAAGTCGGGGGTAATTAGAATTTTGCTAAACTTATTTCTCAGTGCATAGTTTATCAATTGAAGTGATTCCACTTGTGATTGGTAGCTTACTAAGGTACTTTAATACTCCCAAAAGGAATTGTTCCAATTTTAAGTGTGCTGGTCACACTGAGTAAAAGTCTGAACAGGTATCACTACAGGAATAGAAAGTTTTTCTTGATTTTTGAAGTACCAAGTTATCTGTTTTGGTTTGATCATTACCCAAACCATTTCCAAAGTACATATATGGTTTCTTTGTGTCATTTGGAAGCTAAGCAAGTCCACTAAGCATATCTGAAGAGAAAAGAGGGCAGGTGTGAAGCAGGTTTTGCAGCATCAACTCATTTCTTGAGTGCATCCATCCATCACTACCAACAGTGGTATTAGAGCAAAGAAGGTAATCATGGGTGATGGTTTCCCTTCCTTCATTGACAAATTGGATAGAAACAATTATCAGGCTTGGTCATTGAGAATGAAGACCTATCTACAAGGGAGAAGTCTATTTGGATACATATCAGGAGATGAGGAGTTGCCCTCATTCAAGACTAGAGGACTACCTACAAAGGATGAACATGAAAGGCTCAACCAATGGTGTGCAAAGGATGCTTTGGCAAGGTCTTATCTCTTAAACTCTATATCTGACTTTCTTTTACCTCATGTAAGGAACTGTAAGACTTCCCAAGAGACTTGGGAAACCTTGTCAAACTATTTTTCTTCCAACACAAGGGCTAGGAAGAATCAATTATGGATTGAGTTCACAACCCTTAGGAAGCAGCCTAAGCAATCAGTCTCAGAGTATGTGACAAAGATTAAAGATGTGGCAGACCAACTAGCAAGCATTGGAGAGGAAATTGAAGAGGAGCAAATAGTCAGGCAAGTGACAAATGGACTCAAGGCAGATGATAAGTGGGAAAGTTTTACCACTGCAATGGACCTCTATATGGACATGGATACCCCTGATCTCACAACACTCATGGGCCAACTATTTACACATGAAGCAAAGTTTACAAAGGCTGGAGATCAATCAAAAGGTAATAATCCCTCTGCTCTCTATACTGAAAAAAAGGTTAAAGATAAAGGCAAGAAGAAACAGGATGAAGAAGGCTCTATCTCTCAAGCTAATTATGCAGGGAGAGGTAGGTCATCTAGAGGAAGAGGCAGAGGAGGTAAGTCAGGTAGGGGGAGACCCTACAACTCATCACAATGCAACATTTGTGGATTGTCCAATCATACCACAGATGAATGCTACAAGAACTACAAGAATCAGAGAGGAAGAGGCTACTCAAGAGGTGGATACTCTCAAGGGAGAGGCAGATTCAATCAACACCAAAGCTACAATGGATACAACAATTCATACAACAACAACTACAACAACAATCACAATGGTAACTACCAAGGTGGATTCAGAAATAGAAGAGACTACAACAACTACACAGAGGAGCAAGATGACTCCCTATTGATCATGAATATGACCTCCAAGATAGGTACAAATGATGATCATTTATTTTACATTGACTCAGGATGCTCTAACCATGTAGCTGGCAATGTGGCACTACTTTCTGATTTGGAAGAGCCCAAGGGCAAACATCAGGTACAAACAGGTGATGACACTAAACACTCTGTTGTCAAAATTGGAAATGTGAAGACATGTGATGGTAATCAGAACCTATTAAGCAGGGTACTCTATGTACCAACAATAACTAAGAATTTAATGAGTGTTGGTCAGATTGTGGAGAAAGGTTTGCAGGTCAGATTCACACAACATGGAGCATATGTGGAGGACCCAAAACATGGATTCAGAAGGATAGCCAAAGGGGAGAAATCAGGTAGATTGTTTACATTTGAGCTAGAAGACACCAAGAACATTGCTTTGTATAATTATAAGGATCAGACACTTTCAGAGTTAGAAATATGGCACAAGAGATTAGGGCACATAGGTGAAAGGACTATAAAGCAAATGTGCAGGGATCAATGTGTGCTTGGGATACCTAATGTATCCAAGCAACACATGATTTACAAATGTGGATCATGTCAATTTGGTAAGTCTCACAGATTACCATATTCAAGGAAAGGTTTCATGCATGAAGACTACCTAGACTTGGTAAACACAGATGTTTGGGGACCTAGCAAGGACCCTTCCATTTCTGGTTCAAGGTATTATGTGTCCTTCATTGATGACTATAGCAGGTGGACCATTTTATACTTTATGAAGCACAAAGATGAAGTGTTTAATTGTTTCAAGAGGTATCTTGCACTTGTTGAAAATCAAACAGGTAGAAGCTTGAAGAGGCTAAGGTCAGATGGTGGAGGAGAGTACTTCTCCAATGAGTTTGAAGATTTCTTGCAGGAAAGAGGCATCAAAAGGGAGATCACTACAAGGTATTCACCTGAACAAAATGGGGTAGCAGAAAGAAGGAATAGACTTATAGTAGAAACAGCTAGGTCCATGCTTAATGAGAAAAAATTGCCAAATTACCTATGGGCAGAGAGTGTATCCACTGCCACTTATCTCATCAATAGATTGCCATCCAAATCACTTGATGGCATGACACCATATGAAGCTTGGCATGGTAAGAGACCCTCTCTGGATCATTGCAAAATCTTTGGTTGTGTGGCATATGTGCATATTCCCTCACAGGTAAGGGGAAAGCTAGACCCTAAGGCTGAAAAATGTATCTTCATTGGTTATGATTTGAACCAAAAGGGATACAGATTCTACAACCCAACAAACAAAGGGTTCAAGGTAAGCAGAGATGTCATATTTGATGAGAATGACTCTTGGTATGAAAATGAATGCAGGAAGATTAGTTTACCCTATGACATGGAAGAAGATTTTCCAAAGCTTACCAAGGAAGAGCCAACTCAGCAAGAAGATTCAAGCTCAGATGATGATACAATAAACCTTGAAGAGTTCAAGGCTTGGAATTCCAAAGGAAAGATGAAGATGAAGCAATTAGAAGATAAACCAGAAACTTCAACTCAAGCAATGAGGAGATCTCAAAGAGAAAAGAAGAAGCCTATCAGATTTGGGTATGACACATCACTTGTAACTAAACATTCTGTATATCTTGCAAAAGACGTTGAATGAAGAGTCAGGTACCTATGAAGAAGCAATTACTAAACCAGAATGGAGAGAAGCCATGGATGAAGAGATAGAAGCTCTCAAGGAAAGTGACACTTGGGACTTGGTACCCAAGAAGGACTCTATGAAGGTGATAGGATCCAGATGGATCTACAAACTAAAGAAGAATTCAGATGGAACAATCAACAGGTACAAAGCTAGGTTGGTAGCCAAGGGTTTTGCACAAACCCAAGGCATTGATTATGAGGAGACATTTTCTCCTGTGGCCAAGATGCCAACTATCAGAGTATTGGTGAGTGTAGCTGCATCCAAGAATTGGAACATGTACCAATTGGATGTGAAGAATGCATTCTTGAATGGATGGATATCTGAAGAAGTCTACATGTCACAACCACCTGGCTATGAAGATCCAAATAAGGTACATTATGTTTGTAAATTGAAGAAGGCTCTGTATGGTTTAAAGCAGGCACCTAGAGCATGGAATTACAGATTGACCACCTACCTCCTAGACCAAGGATTTGTGATGAGCAAAGTAGACACTTCTCTATTCATAAAGAGAAGTAGTACAGAGGTAATCTACTTATGTGTTTATGTTGATGACATCATCATTACAGGTAATGATGTCAATGGGATTAGACACATCAAAGGACAGATGATGAAAGAATTCAAGATCAGTGATCTTGGACTATTAAAGTATTTCTTAGGTCTTGAATTGGTCTACACAAATTCAGGTATCTACATCACTCAAAAGAAGTATGTACAGGATATGGTCAAGAAGTTTGGTTTGCAGGATGCTAAGGTATCTACTACTCCAATGGAGGTTAACCAAAAGCTAAGTGCTCATGAAGGAGAAGAAATCAAAGACATTACAGGATACCAAAGTATGGTAGGTAGTTTGAACTATGCTACCTTGACAAGAATTGACATAGCATATGGAGTAAGTGTGCTTAGTCAATTCATGCACAAACCAAGGGTACCTCATCTAGAGGCAGCAAAGAAAATCTTGAAGTACCTCAAAGGAACACAAAGTCATGGTTTGTACTTTCCTTATACATCAGATATTGACATAAAAGTTTACTCAGATGCAGATTGGGCAGGATGCAAGGATGATAGGAGAAGCACCTCAGGATATATTTGTTTTGCAGGAGATAAGCCTATCTCTTGGTCAGCCAAGAAGCAACCTACAGTGGCATTGTCATCCACTGAAGCAGAGTATAGAGGGCTTGCCAATGCAACTCAAGAAGCTATCTGGTTGAAGCTTCTTTATACAGAGTTAGGTCTACACACAAGACCACCTATTATCTTTGGAGACAACACTAGCTCTCTTCACCTTGCAGCAAATCCAATTTATCATGCCAGAACCAAACACATAGAGGTTCATTACCACTATGTGAGGGAGAAATTACTTAGCAAAGAGATTCAATTGACATATGTGTCTACTAATATGCAATGTGCAGATTTACTTACAAAGGCATTGGATGGAAACAAGTTATGCAGATTCAAATCCATGATTGGATTGCAGGAAGTGATTGAAGAATGAAAGAGAAGACTTAAGCCAAAGTGTTTGGCTTGAGGGGGAGCTGTTGGTGCATATCAAGCGTCCACACATTGGCTTGGAACATTGGAACTTTGAAAATGGATTTGGAACCCTTGAAGGATATCTCTTCATGAAGGATAAGGCATAGGAACTCATACTTATGAGTTATTATCTTTTACCTCTTGTAAAAGTCTATATGACTTGGCATTTATTTGTAATCACTTGAAGGCATTCACCTACCTCATTAGTCGTGGAAATTTGAATGTTGTTATGGAGAGAATATCTCCCTACTTTTAGAGGAGAGATTCTAGGGAGCCTTAGTTTGAATTTCAAATTCAAATGAACACCAAACTCCTATAAAAGATGAAGAAGAAAAGTCGCGGGTAAGTTACTCTCTTCAGCTCACTCCCCGAGACATATCTTCATTGTAACTGAGTGTGTGTTAGAGCTATTCCATAGCCTACACCACCACACCTCAATTAGCTATGCTTGTCATGCTATTGAGCTTGTACAAACTTATCAATCAATAGATGTACACACATTTATCATTTCTGGTTCTCTGTGTTTTCTTCTCCAAGTCTGTCAACTTCATCAGGGCATATCTCTGGATCTACTGAACCAAATCAAGAGATCTATAGCTCATTGGAACCAGCTCAAGGTCTACTACAAGCATACAAAATCTCAGAGGATTTCATTCAGCCATTTGGGAGAAACCCGCTTCGAAGTGCACACTGGTCTGTGTCTGCAGAGTTCCTAAAAAGTCGGGGGTAATTAGAATTTTGCTAAACTTATTTCTCAGTGCATAGTTTATCAATTGAAGTGATTCCACTTGTGATTGGTAGCTTACTAAGGTACTTTAATACTCCCAAAAGGAATTGTTCCAATTTTAAGTGTGCTGGTCACACTGAGTAAAAGTCTGAACAGGTATCACTACAGGAATAGAAAGTTTTTCTTGATTTTTGAAGTACCAAGTTATCTGTTTTGGTTTGATCATTACCCAAACCATTTCCAAAGTACATATATGGTTTCTTTGTGTCATTTGGAAGCTAAGCAAGTCCACTAAGCATATCTGAAGAGAAAAGAGGGCAGGTGTGAAGCAGGTTTTGCAGCATCAACTCATTTCTTGAGTGCATCCATCCATCACTACCAACAGTTGTGTTCTAGAAATGCTCTTCCAAAGCATTCCAAATGTCACTTGCACTTTCAAGTCCTGTGATATGAGGAAGCAAATAATCATTCACTGCCATGTAGATTATGCTCCTTGCTTGAGCATCCTTCTTCATCCAAATCTTTATATCTGCAAGCTCCTCCCTAGTTGGAACACTAGGATCTCTGAATTCTGGTTTCTTCCTCTCCTGTGATGTATCCCATCAGATCTTTGCTCATAAGATGAGCTTCCATTCTCATAGACCAAGCTGGATAGTTCTCTCTATCCAACTTTCCAATTTGGAGGCTATCTCCCATCTTTGCTTCACCTGTAGTATCAAATCTTTAACCTTTACAAGAAATGAATGTACCTTTGCTTCGAATGTTGCTCCTTCTGATCCTTTTGATAATCTTTATGTGTCCTCCTTCAATCTTCCTTCACACTTTACTCTTTTGAACCTTCAAGATGTAAAGTTTGTATATCTGGAGCAATCGGAGTCTTCCTTTCCTCAATTTTGATACAACCTGCTCTGATACCACTGATGGAGAATGATAATCTCCAAAAGAACAAGCTATCCCTGATGTTAGACCACCTCTAGATCAAGAATAACTTCAGACTCCACAGAATTTTGAAAATCAGTTATCAAACTATCAAGAAACTGATCAACTGTGAAAAATTACTTCTCAGAAAAAATCTCCAGCAGATTAATCACTCATTGATTAATCATTTGTGTAAGCTTTTTTATAAAACTTCGTAGAATGTGTCGTCTAGAGGTTGCGCAACTTTTCCAAGTTAAATCACTTAAATGCTTGAGTATAATGTGAGAAATCACTCAAACACTTTACCTATGTCTGAAACTACCTCTCTGTAATGACGACTTTGACACCTGTAACTTCTAAGCAATGGTTCTCCCAAAGTATAGCCTGTTTTATCAAATGCTTTTAGCCATAGGAAGCTTACCTCTCAACTTAAATTTTGAATCCTCATTTGTGTAAAACTTTACACTGTGTGCTGAGTACTGACCACTTCTTTAACCACGAAATCTGCGCTTGTTTCAGAAGACACTCAGAACTTTCCACACATGAATGTTCCTATTCAAAATTCTCTCAGCCTGGTTGCAATTGAACTTTCAAACTTTAACCATAGATGGATTAACTATGGATTTAGACATGTTCAAAAGGATTTCTCAAAAGATTAACTACAGAAGGAGAATCAGAGAAAAGATCGATGCGCAATTCTCTGAAAATTTTCTCTTATCTTAACTCTTCATACATCTGATGGATGATACATACAATGTTCATCATCTACTCATCTATATTTCATCTCATACTCTCTTATGCTTATAATATGACTATAAGCATGTACGTATATACACATACAAGTCCTAATTCGTCATTACTTCAAATATATTGAAGCATATATAGAACTAATGTACATATCATTTAAAGAACTTTGCTATCTGAATCTTCTCTTCATTCCATGAAGTTGGTCTTCAATCTTTTCTTCTTCTCTTTACTTCTAGCCTTCATGTAATCACTAATTGTTGATTGTTCTGCTCCAACATTGTTGGTGCAAATCAATCCAAGCCTATGAACTTGAACTATTAGCATTCATCACCCATGATCACATATGACTACTCTCTTGTAAAAGTCACTTCTTATCCTTGTAAAAGTGAACATGTAACTTGCACTATTCCTATTAGGAGTTATGGGGAATCAAATATCAAACATTTGATTGAAAATAGATCAGATAATAAAGCCTAAAGTCTAGGATTCACTTCATGGGGAGATTTTGAATTTGAATTCAAAGCTTGGGTCCAACTTTCACTATAGAAGTAGATAGAAAAACAAGCATGATGATAGATCCCGATTACAATAGCATATTGTGAGGGACTTCAGTGTTTTGTGAGCTCAATCCATAGCTCCTTCACTACCCCTACATTGTGGAATTACACACTACCAATGTCATTGTATTCTTATGTTATTTAATACATATACATTGATCATCTCTAATTTACTTATGTGCTATGATCATCCTGAGAATAGTGAACTTCTCAAAGCTTGTTTTGAGTGCATAGTTGATCCTTTGATGTGATTCAAAGTCGTATAGATTTAGCATACTGTCTATTTCATAAATACGAAGTTTCATTGTTATTACTTTTCTCAATCTTGAGTTATCTCCACATTTTTGCTCACTCATCTCCATACTACAACATCCCAAAAATGTCAGGCTAGCTTCTAAATTGCTAAGCATCAGTCTTAGTGTACAATTGATCTTCTTTATTGCAAAAACTCATTATTGGTAGCTATCTAAGTCAATTAGATACTCCCAAAATGAATTTAGTCAATTGCTAGTAGTTTAAGAGTACTATTCAGTTTATTGAACATGTGTAGTGACCAAAATAGCAAGTATTTTCTCATGGTTGAGCTTTCTACTTATCTTATTTGATCAATTGATTAGATGATCTTGTTTTAAATCACATATGTGTTATTTGTTATTATTGGGAAGATCAAGGGGTCTGCTACATTCTCCACAACTTTTTCTTGCCTAGTGTGAAGTAGGATTTTCTAGTACCACTTCATCTCTAGAAGCTATCAACCATCTCTTCAAACATGGTCTTCCGCCTACTCGGTATTCGAATTGGCTTTGGTGTCTCAAGGGAGCAGCAATGGAATTGGGTCCCTTCCAAACTAGACAACATGTTAGCATATTGTAAGGGTATGTAGACCAACCTCATCGAGCATGCCATGATAATTAATACCT
Organism: Ceratopteris richardii; assembly: GCA_020310875.1. NCBI lineage: Eukaryota > Viridiplantae > Streptophyta > Polypodiopsida > Polypodiales > Pteridaceae > Ceratopteris > Ceratopteris richardii. The sequence goes on along the minus strand of CM035424.1, from coordinate 84,637,343 downwards.
TCCTCATCCCCTCGACCTTACTTCGTCTCCCGTTGGAGACTAAAGGATTTAGAGATTAGAAAATTGGAGAGAATTTGCAGAAACGTTCTTTGGAAGGGGGAGCACAAGAGAAGGGGGGTTCCCAAAATTAAATGGTAAACTTGCATTAGCCAAAACGATTGTGGGGGTCTGGGCGTTATGGATATTGAAGGCATGACTAACAAGTTGGCATCAAAATGGATCATCAAGGCTTGGTGCAACTATGAGATCTCTTGGGCCAAGCTCATTTTCATGAACAAGAATGTGATTAAAGTGGTGGGTCTGCTATATATATATATATATATATATATATATATATATATATATATATATATATATATATATATAGAGAGAGAGAGAGAGAGAGAGAGAGAGAGAGAGAGAGTACAATGAATTGGAAATACACATTCCCACACTCACTTTAGTAAGGTACAGGCACCGAAAGGACTTCAGCCCTCTATCTATCTATCTATCTATCTACCTATCTATCTATCTATCTATCTATCTATCTATCTATCTATCTATCTATCTATCTATCTATCTATATATATATATCTACCTATCTATCTATCTATCTATCTATCTATCTATCTATCTATCTATCTATCTATCTATCTATCTATCTATCTATCTATCTATCTATCTATCTATCTATCTATCTATCTATCGATCTTGTGAAGAGAGATGGTGGATGCAATCCAAAGATGAGTAGGTGCCGCTACAACCAGCTTCACACCAGCCAACTGAGACTTCAGAGTTGATTATTAGACCCTTTGAGCTTCCTAAATCCACAAAAATATCAGCCAAGTACTTTGGGACATGTATCCCAAAAGTTTAAGTCATGAAAGACTAGTTGCGAAATGACTAGCTCCCAAAAACTTGTTATTTTTGGACATACACCTGCTAGAAAAAATGAACACTGCTCTCAACCTCGTAGGAATTAGAAACCTTCCTTTTGTTCATAGCAAATAGACTTAGCAAGCTTCTCAATCCAAGTTAAAACACTTCAAATGATGGACTGAGCACTGAGCAAAAGTTTCATCAATTTCTCGAACATGCCCACCATTCTCGGGGCTCTATAGAGATAGACCAGTGAGCAGTAAATTGTAGATATCTTCGAACCTATTGATCCAATGACCGTTAAACCTTTTAGGTGAAAACTAGACAGTGAGAGCTATCCAAGGCATGTTAAAACACTGAAAAAGGTTTAGTAGAACTCGAGATATGACCTTCTGAAGGTACTGCTCTGAGTGAGTATAGCAGAGAACAAAACAGAGAAGTAGATAATGATAAATGTATAGATTCACATATGATTACAACCACATTGGCAATGAATCTTTGCACAATGGGAGTAGAATGATAGAGCTATGGAGTAAGCTCTTCAATCTCTACAAAATGACATGAAGTGGTCACGTGCAAGGCTTGCTAATCGCCTCTTCCTTCTTGCTCTTTTTATAGCGATTCTTGGAGGGAGTTTTGAGTTCGAATTCGAATGGCTCCACTTAAAAGTGATCCCCAAAGTTAGGAGAGATTCCCTCAGCTCAAAAATTCGTGGTTTTAGGTAGTTAGAGTCACGACTTTGCTTTTACATCATGGATGAGGTAAGCCATCCTTTTCCTTTTTCTTTTTCAAATTACAAGAGATAAAAATGAACTCTTTTACAAGAGGTGTTCACATGACTACTCATGTGACTTACAAATGAGGATGATATCAAACATATCAAGCATGTAGGATTGGGTAAAATGCACCAACAGCTCCCCCTCAAGCCTAACATGCTTGGCCTTCAAATAAGTCTTCAATTGTCCTTGACTTCCTGCAAGCCAATCATCAACTTGAATCTACTTAACTTCGTACCATCAAGAGCTTTAGTCAACATGTCTGCACATTGCATATCTGTAGAGACATAGGATAGTTGAATATCCTTGCTCATTAGTTTCTCCCTTACATAATGGTAGTGGACTTCAATATGCTTGGTTCTAGCATGGTATACCGGATTAGCTGCTAGATGTAGTGAGCTTGTGTTATCACCAAAAATGTGAGGTGTTGAAGAATGAAGTCCAGGATCTGTGTACAAAGAGTTTAACCACATGATTTCTTGAGTTGCATTAGCCAAACCTCTATGTTCGGCTTCGGTAGAAGATAATGCCATGGTTGGTTGCTTCTTTGATGACCAAGAAATGATTTTTGAACCTGCAAATGATATATACCCGGATGTGCTTATTCTATCATCTCTAGATCCGGCCCAATCTGCATCTGAGTAGACCTTTAGCTCAATATCTGAAATATATGAATAGAACAAACCTTCATTCATGGTCCCCTTTAGGTACTTGAGGACTCTCTTGGCCGCTTCCATATGTGGTCTTCTCGGCTTATGCATAAACTGACTCAATATGCTAACACTATAGCATATATCCACCCTTGTGAGTGTTGCATAGTTCAAACTTCCAACCAAGCTTTGATAGCTTGTGATGTCTTCAATTGGCTCTCCTTCATAAGCACTAAGCTTATGATTTTGCTCCATAGGTGTACCTGCACACTTGGTATTTTCCATCTTGAACTTGACGAGCACGTCATGCACATACTTCCTTTGTGTGATGTATATACCTAAATCTGAGTAGATCAACTCCAATCCAAGAAAATAAGTGAGTGGTCCGAGGTCACTTATTTTGAACTCCTCCTTCATTTGACTCTTTACCTGTTTGATTCCTTCAAGATCATTGCCTGTGATAATAATATCATCAACATACACACATAAATAGATCACTTCAGATCCATTCCTCTTTATGAACAAAGAGGTATCCTCCTTGCTAGCTTTGAATCCTTGGTCCTGCAAATAAGTCACCAATCTGAAATTCCAAGCGCTTGGAGCTTGCTTCAATCCATACAAAGATTTCTTTAGTTTTCATACATAGTTAGGATGATGTGCATCCTCATATCCAGGAGGTTGTGCCATATACACTTCCTCAGAAATCCATCCATTCAAGAAAGCATTCTTTACATCAAGTTGATAAAGATTCCAATTTCTAGATGGAGCAAGACTAATGAGAACCCTAATTGTAGGCATTTTAGCAACAGGAGAGAAAGTCTCGTCATAATCAATACCATGGGTTTGAGCAAACCCTTTAGCAACTAACCTTGCTTTGTGTCTATTTATACTTCCATCTGGATTCCTCTTGATTTTGTATATCCATCGAGATCCAATTACCTTCATAGATGGCTTGTTAGGTACAAGCTCCCAAGTGTCATTTTCCTTCAGGGCTTCTATTTCTTCATCCATTGCATCTCTCCAAGATTTCTTGCTTTGTGCTTCTTCGAATTTGGTAGATTCTTCATTGGTTGAATCCTTTGCAATGTAGATTGAGTGCTTGGTGACCAAAGAAGTATCATAACCAAACCTCTCAGGTTTCTTCTTCTCCCTTGAAGACCTTCTAAGTGGTTGATGTGAGCTCTCCGGTCCATATGTAGCATCCTGCATCTTTGCTTTACCTTTGTTCTTCCATAGCTTTAGTCTTTTCAAGTCTTCTAGGTCAATATCCGAATCACTTTCTTCAATGTGCTTTGGCTCCTTTGGTTGAAGTGATGGAAAATCTTCATCCAAGTCATAAGGCAGCTTCACTTTCTTGTCATCATCAAAGCATGATTTGTTTTCATAAAAAATTACATCTCTACTCACAGAAAATCCTTTTTGTTTGGATTGTACAATCTATATCCTTTTTGGTTTTGATCATAACCAATGAATACACACTTCTCTCCCTTGGGATCCAATTTCCCTCTTACTTGAGAAGCAATGTGAGCATAGGCTAAGCATCCAAAGATTTTGCAATGCTCTAGACTAGGTCTTCTTCCATTCCAAACTTCATATGGAGTTGTTCCATCTAGTGACTTAGATGGAAGTCTATTTATGAGATATGTGGATGTAGACACAGCCTCTGCCCATAGGTAGTTTGGCAATCCCTTTTCGTTGATCATGGACCTTGCAGCTTCGACAATAGCTCTGTTTCTCCTCTCTGCTACACCATTGAGTTTGGGTGTATACCTTGTAGTGACTGTTGGTATAATCCCAAGCCTACACATTTGGCTTGAAGGATATCATGAAGACTCTACATACATGGAGAATCATAGGAACACATGCTAGTGATTATTTACCATTGTACCTCATTGTAAAAGTCAACTTGAATTAGAATCTTTTGTAATCACCTACCCAAATGATTCGTGGAAAAGGTAGTTCACTTGATTGAGAGAATATCTACAAGTTTTTAGAAGCTTGATTAGAGGGAGCCAAGAATTTGAATTTGAATTCAAATTCTTACACATTTCATATAAAAGGTGCACTTGAAAAGTCGCGAGTAGAGAGATCACTCCCGAGCTTCATTCTACTGTAATTGAGTGTGTGTGAGGACTACATCATAGCCTACACCTCTCTACACCATTAGGCAATGCTTGTCATGCCAATGGGATTGTACACAAGTGTTAATTTATAGATACATTTACATCATTCATCTCTGTGTTCACTGCTTGTCTTCTCCAAAGTCTGCCAACTTGTCAAGGGCATATCTCAGTCAATACTCCACGAAATTCAGTGACTCAAAGCTTAATGGATTCAGCTCAAAAGCATCTACATGCTGACAAAGTTTGAAGTGATTTCATTCAGCCAATTCAGAGGAATCGTCGTCAAGGTGCTCACTGGTCTTTCTTTGCTACAGTCCTAAAAAGTCGAGGGTATACCAAATCTGGCTAAATTGATTTCTCTTAGCATAGTTCATTATTTTACATCATTCCACTTGCAAATGGTAGCTTACAAAGCTAACTGAATACCTGTAGAAGGAATTTTATCAATTGCTACTGTGCTGGTCACACTGAGCAAAACATTGAGCAGGTGTCAAGACCAAAATAGAAGGTTTTCTTGACTTTGTGACTTTCAAAGTTATCTGTTTTGGTTCAATCATTGCACACATCATTTCCAAAGGACATAGGTCATTTTTTGGTGTCATTTGGAAGCTAAGGAAGTCTACTAATCAAATCTGAAGAAGAAGAGGGTTGGTGCAAAGCAGGTTTAGCAGTACCTACTCAATCTCCTAGTGCATCCATCCATCTTTCCCAACAGTGGTATCAGAGCAAATAAGGTAAAATGGGAGATGGTTTTCCTTCATTGATTGATAAATTGGACAGGAATAATTATCAGGCTTGGTCTCTAAGGATGAAGAACTACTTACAAGGAAGGAGTCTCTTTGGATACATCTCAGGAGATGAGGAATTGCCCTCATTCAAAGCAAGAGATTTGCCAACCAATGAGGAACAAGAAAAACTCAACACATGGTGTGCTAAGGATGCTTTGGCAAGGTCTTACTTACTCAACTCTATATTTGATTTTCTTTTACCACATATCAAAAATTGCAAGGTCTTACTTACGCAACTCTATATCTGATTTTCTTTTACCACATATCAAAAATTGCAAGACTTGCCAAGAGACTTGGGAAACCTTATCATCAGATTTTTCCTCCAATACAAGAGCTAGGAAAAATCAATTGTGGATTAAGTTCACAACACTAAGGAAGCAACCTAAGCAAGCTGCTTCAGAATTTGTGACCAAGATCAAAGATGTTGCAGATCAGTTAGCAAGCATAGGAGAAGAGATTGAAGAAGAACAAATTGTGAGGCAGGTAATCAATGGAATCAAGGCTGATGACAAGGGGGAAAGCTTCACCACTGCAATGGACCTCTACATGGACATGCACACTCCAGATCTTACAACTCTCATGGGTCAACTATTTACACATGAAGCAAAGCTTACCAAGAGTGGAGATACATCCAAAGGTAATAACTCTTCTGCCCTATACACTGATAAGAAATCTAAGGATAAAGGCAAGAGTAAGAAGGTGGAAGATGAAGGCTCTACCTCCCAAGCCAACTATGCAGGGAGAGGTAGATCTTCAAGAGGTAGGGGCAGAGGAGGTAAGCAAAGTAGGGGGAGTCCCTATAATTCATCACCATGTAACATTTGTGGACTGTCAAATCATACCTTAGATGAGTGTTTCAGGAATTACAAAAATCAGAGAGGAAGAGGCTACCAAAGGGGTGGTTACTCACAGTCAAGAGGAAGGTACAACCATCACCTAGGCCACAACAACAATTACAACAACAATAACAACAACAACTACAATGGCAACTACCAAGGAGGATTAAGAAACAAAAAGGACTACAACAATTACACAGAGGAGCAGGATGTCTCTCTCTTGATCATGAACATGACTTCAAAGTCAGGTACAAATGATGATCACTTATTTTATATTGATCTAGGGTGTTCAAATCATGTGGCTGGTAATGTGGCACTATTCTCTGATCTTAAGGAACCCAAAGGTAAGCACCAAGTCCAAATAGGTGATGATACAAAGCATTCTGTGATTAAAGTTGGAAATGTTAAGACTTGTGATGGTAATCAAAATTTGTTAAGCAGGGTACTTTATGTACCAACAATTACAAAGAACTTAATGAGTGTTGGCCAAATTATGGAGAAAGGGTTGCAGGTCAGATTCAATCAATATGGAGCATTTGTGGAGGACCCAAGACATGGATTCAAAAGGATAGCTAAAGGAGAAAAATCAGGTAGACTTACAAGCCAAGGATACCTCACTTAGAGGCTGCCAAGAGAATCATGAAATATCTCAAGGGTACACAGAACCATGGTTTGTACTTTCCTTACGCTTCAGATATTGATATAAAAGTCTATTCAGATGCAGATTGGGTAGGATGCAAGGATGATAGAAGAAGTAATTCTGGATACATTTCTTTTACAGGTGACAAACCAATCTCATGGTCTGCAAAGAAGCAACCAATTGTTGCATTCTCTTCTACAGAGGCAGAATATAGAGGACTAGCTAATGCCACTCAAGAAGCAATTTGGATTAAGCTTTTGTATACAGAGTTGGGCTTATATACTAGGCCTCCAATTATCTTTGGAGATAATACAAGTTCTCTTCACCTTGCAGCTAATCCTATCTATCATGCCAGGACCAAACACATAAAAGTTCATTATCATTATGTGAGAGAGAAGTTGTTAACCAAGGATATTCAACTCACTTATGTGTCAACCAACATGCAATGTGCAGATTTGTTGACTAAAGCTTTGGATGGAACCAAACTTTGCAGGTTCAAATCTATGATTGGATTGCAGGAAATAATTGAAGAATGAAGATGAAGACTTAAGCCAAAATGTTTGGCTTGAGGGGGAGCTATTGGTGTAATCCCAAGCCTACACATTTGGCTTGAAGGATATCATGAAGACTCTACATACATGGAGAATCATAGGAACACATGCTAGTGATTATTTACCATTGTACCTCATTGAAAAAGTCAATTTGACTTAGAATCTTTTGTAATCACCTACCCAAATGATTCGTGGAAAAGGTAGTTCACTTGATTGAGAGAATATCTCCAAGTTTTTAGAAGCTTGATTAGAGGGAGCCAAGAATTTGAATTTGAATTCAAATTCTTACACATTTCATGAAAAGGGGCACTTGAAAAGTCGCGAGTAGAGAGATCACTCCCGAGCTTCATTCTACTGTAATTGAGTGTGTGTGAGGACTACATCATAGCCTACACCTCTCTACACCCTTAGGCAATGCTTTTCATGCCAATGGGATTGTACACAAGTGTTAATTTATAGATACATTTACATCATTCATCTCTGTGTTCACTGCTTGTCTTCTCCAAAGTCTGTCAACTTGTCAAGGGCATATCTCAGTAAATACTCCACCAACTTCAGTGATTCAAAGCTTGTTGGATTCAGCTCAAAGTCATCTACATGGTGACAAAGTGTGAAGTGATTTCATGCAGCCCATTCAGAGAAATCATCGTCGAGATGCTCATTGGTCTTTCTCTACTACAGTCCTAAAAAGTCGGGGGTATACCAAATCTTGCTAAAATAATTTCTCTTAGCATAGTTCATTATTTTACATCATTCCACTTGCAAATGGTAGCTTACTAAGCTAATTGAATACCCTTAGATGGAATTTTATCAATTGCTACTGTGCTGGTCACACTGAGTAAAACATTGAGCAGGTGTCAAGACCAAAATAGAAGGTTTTCTTGACTTTGTGACTTTCAAAGTTATCTGTTTTGGTTCAATCATTGCACACATCATTTCCAAAAGGAAATAGTTCATTTCTTGGTGTCATTGGAAGCTAAGGAAGTCTACTAATCAAATCTGAAGGAGAAGAGGGTTGGTGCAAAGCAGGTTTAGCAGTACCTACTCAATCTCCTGGTGCATCCATCCATCTTTCCCTACAGTGACTTCCCTTTTAATGCCTCTTTCATGCAAGAAGGCATCAAATTCAGTAGAGAAGTATTCTCCTCCACCATGTGATCTGAGTTGTTTCAAAGTCCTACCTGTTTGGTTTTCAACAAGAGCAATATACTTCTTAAAGCAATTAAACACTTCATCCTTGTGCTTCATGAAAAACAGAATGGTCCACCTGCTACAATCATCTATGAAAGACACATAATATCTTGAGCGTGATATAGATGGCTCTTTACTTGGACCCCACACATCCGTGTGCACTAGATCCAAAGGACTTTGATACATTATCCTTTCTTATTGAAAGGTTGTCTATGAGCCTTGTCGAGTTGACAAGCTTCACACTTATAAGTCATGTGTTGCCTTGTGATATTAGGCAAACCAAGTACACTTTGGTCCCTGCAAATTTGTTTGAGTGTCCTCTCACCAATGTGAACAAGCCTTTTGTGCCATATCTCCAACTCTGTTAGATTTTGAGATCCATAGCTAAACAAAGCTATGTTCTTTGTATCTTCCACTTCAAAAGTGAAAAGCCTACCTATCTTTTCTCCTTTGGAAATCCTTTGAAAGCCTTGCCTTGGGTCTTCAACATATGCTCCATATCGATTGAATCTAACCTGCAATCCTTTTTCAACAATCTGTCCAACACTCATTAAATTTTTGGTAATTGTAGGGACATAGAAGACTTTGCTTAAGAGGTTCATATTCCCATCTGATGTCTTCACATTACCTATCTTCTCCACTGAGCGCTTTGTGTCATCTCCTGTCTACACTTCATGCTTGTTATGAGGATCTTCCAAATCAGAAAGTAAAGCCACATTTCCTGCTACATGGTTTGAGCATCCCGAATCAATGTAAAATATGTGATCATCATGCTTACCCTTCTTCACTAATAGATTCATAATCAATAATGAATCTTCTTGACTTTGGTCCTCTTCATAGTTATTGTAGTCTCTTCTTCGTCTATGGCCACTTTGATAGTTGTTATTGTTGTAATTGTTGTTGTAGTAGTTGTTGTTGTTGTAGCCTCCATTGTATCTACCTCTATTTGATCCATAGCCACCTCTATTGAATCCTCTTCCTCTTGAGTTCCTTGGATTCCTGAAACATTCTTCAGTAGTATGGTTAGATAAGCCACATATGTTGCAAGGTTGAGATGATTGGAATCTCCCCCTGCCTTGCTTTCCACTTCTACCTCTTCCTCTAGCTCTTCCTCTACCTACAAAGTTTGCTTGGAAAGAGCTACCTTCATCTTCATTCTTCCTATTCTTTGACTTGTCCTTGACCTTAGCTTTAT